>VZTU01005552.1:0-38692 GCA_013400835.1 Zapornia atra | reverse complement strand
CCGCCCGGGTCTGTGGGGGGGGGGGGGGGGGGGGGGGGGGGGGGGGGGTGAAGCAACCCAAACTTTTTCCTTTGGCTTTGTTTCCTCTTTTTTTTTAATTCTTCCTTGGGAAGCTCTTCAACAGCCCGCATTCCTTGGCCGGGTTCACCTTACGGCCTCCCACCAGGAGAGCAGGTAGAGAGGGAGGGAGGCAGGAGCAGCAGCAGCAGCAGCTCAAGCCCGGCACGGCCAGCGCGGATGCTGGAGGAGCAGCATCCCCGTGCTTTTCGGGGCTGGCTGGAAGTCCCGTGTCCCCCGTCGTCCCCTCCCCTCACCCCCCTCCGGCCCCTTGACTCTCAGCGCCGCGGTGGTAAGTCACCCGTGCCGGTGAATCACGGCCGCGGGCCTGTCATTGCTCACTGGACAACAAAAGGGCGGTCTAATTAAAATGCTGTGCCTTGTCATGACATCATTTTAGAGACGGCATTTAAGCACAACAAAAAAGGAAATAAAAATCCCCCCTCAGAGAGAAACGTGGACACTAATGGCAGAAGAATGGCTGAATGGAGCAAAAAATCCCCCTGAAGTCTTAAAATACCAGGAAACTTTGCTCAGCCTTACTAATAAAACCAGAGGACATGCGTGACTCTTAAGTCATTGGCACACATTCGACATCCACAAAGGTTTGTTTGCACGGTTATAGCACTAGAAAAAGTAACTGATCTTTGCCCTGCTAGCCTTCATAAACTCCCGTGGGCCCTGCGAAATGCATTTTCCCCATGAGCAGTTTCTTCCCAAGTCTCTCTCCTTGCTTCCCAGCTCAGGTAAATTTACAGTGTAACCTTAGGTAAGGAAGGGTTTTGAAGACCAGCCGCTGACTATACCACTTACTCAATTTATTCACTTTTTTCTTCTTTAAAGACAACTTTTGCTTCCATAGTAAAGACAATATTTTTTCCCCCCTCCCTTCTACCTGTAGCATTTTAATTCCAAGGTCTCAAAGCTCTTTATTAAAATAACTAACAAAGTATCTCTGCCTGACAAGTGCTATTTATCCTGTTGGATGGGTTGCCTGGGGTCACCCAGGAAGGCTGTGGTAAACCAAGGGGCAGGGCAGGGAGCCTTGGATCTCCATTCTTGCTTTAAACCTCAGACCATCCCTCCTCTTAAGGAAGGAAATGTAGGTCAGGCAGAACAATTATTTTCTTGAAACCTCTGTCTCAAGCAAAGTCAGACTTCCCTTCTCAATAAACATCCTCTGACAAGACCAGGGCCGAGGAGTTTGATGTCAGCATTTACCTCCAGCTACCAATGTGTCAGATTTGTACATACAGTGAAGCAGAACCCTGCTTCTATAGAAGGCAGGGATGCAATATGCTAAATCCGGTCTAAAGATTTTTTCTAAAAGGGAAATGTAAGAAGCAGCATCATTTTCTGGGCACCACAGTAGTCGCTGTGCATCGCAGAGTAACACTTACTGTGGTGAAATGGGAAGAAGAAGCCAAAGTGACCTTTAGAAAGCCAGGCATATATAGCTGACCTATATGCTGGGTCAGGGGATTAGGGGAAAAGCTGCCAGAGTCCTTTGGAAGGATAGGCTGTGACACACAGCAGAATATAGATTTGATTTAATTAGAATGATTAAATAAAAGTCCAGGAATGTTCTTCAAGCAGAGAAAAAGCAATGGCATGATTTGCTAGATGTATCAGTCACCTGGAAAAAGCTTCTTCCGCATAATCCATTCCCCTTGTGTTCTTGTTTCACATACATAACTTCTTCCTGTAAAACGAGCTAATGGCAGCATCCCCTAAAAGGGAAAATCTCTCACCCTAAAAGCATGCCAGCTGTGAGACCAGTGGGAGGAAAAAACCAAAACATTTTCTGTTACTGCCAGCTTGTTTTCAGCTGAAGAGCATCACTTCTAGTTTGAAATGATGTTATTCTGCCTATCTGTGCCTCCAGCAGAGGAGCTGCTGCTGAGAGGAGGGTAACGCATGGGAAATCACACCCGGGAGCTCCTATTTAAGCACCTTTCCTCCTATT
Source organism: Zapornia atra (assembly GCA_013400835.1). Lineage (NCBI taxonomy): Eukaryota > Metazoa > Chordata > Aves > Gruiformes > Rallidae > Zapornia > Zapornia atra. The sequence continues at coordinate 36,669 of VZTU01005552.1, read as the reverse complement.
TAAGTGCCTTTCCCCCAGCCCACGGCAAACACTCACAGCCGCATCCACATCCAATGGCCTCATACTGCTCAAGGACACGCATGCAAGTAACACAGAGGAGATGCTGTTCACAGTTCTCCTGGCTTCTGCCAGGAATTTCTAGCAGAGCCATAAAACCAGGATGCCGAAGGTTCCGTGGGGATGTAAATCAACGTGACAGCCCTGGGAGGTGCTTCTTCAGGAGCAATCTTGCCCCTCGCTAACCTCTTCAGGTTTATGGCAAAAATTCCCGCCCCTGCCTTTGCCACCAGAAGAAGTTGTCTGTTATTACCATGAGTGCTCAGCACCGTTGTACGCTGTGTTCGAGCTGTGTCTCTTCCAGCTGCGATGTCCTTTGGCTACACACAGGCCTGGACAGCATTCAGTGAGTTCTTTTTCTCCCGTGTCTTACAAATGCAATGACAGGCCTCGTGCCGGCAGCATCCGAGCACTGTTTCTCTCTCTGCAGGGTCAGGAAGACAAATTCTCTTGTAGACTTGACACAGCACGGAAGCAGAATTATTTTGTTTCTTTTAAAAATCAGATGGGAGGTGGAAACACAGTCCCGTCCACAGCTGGTCCTTCGCTTGCTCGCAGTGTGTAAAATGTAGTACATAAATACAATAAAACTCACATAAAGGAGGAGTAAGGGCAACAGCAGTGTCACATCTACAACTTCCCTACCGGTGTTTTCATTTTGTTCAGGTTTCTGAAAACCCATTCAGCCACAGAGCTGCGACTCCTCTCAGAAGAGGCACAGGACAGCTGGAAGGGGTGATCCCTTGAACGGCTCCAGCCTGGGTCACAGGAGGACAGTTGCCAAAAGCTAGGATGCGGCCGGACGTCTCAGCAGATGACACGATTTAAACTGGTGCACCTCCAGGAAAAGGTGCCAATGATTTCAGAAAGCTCTTTCCCTTCTAGATAGATGCATGCAGACCTGCCTGACGCCAGGGCTGGCTGGCACATAAGGAATGTAACTATTCAACTTTGTTATGCTCTCTTCTTTACAGAAAAGCCTGAAAATGTGAGCCCCAGAGACAACCACTGGTCCTGGTGGAAGAAGAATCCTTGTTTTGCTGTGGCTGGGCAAGTGCGGAGCAGCACTGTACACAGATTGCACACAGATTTTGGGAACTCATCCCAAGTCTTGCAGCCTTGGCCTGGTTCTGCTACTGACCTTCATTGCTCACTGCTTCCCTTCCTACTGGGGTTATGTCATCGTGTTGGAATAAGGTCCTTGGAAAATGGGCTGTTTCTAATCAGGATCAACACTTCTATGACATTGTAGGTCTGATTTAAGGAGACCTCTTTGCACTATAAAAAAGAATCACTGGGAAAGGATCAAGTGATTCCTCCAGGAGATGGAGGAAGCCATCACAAAAGTATCAAGATGGGGGAGATTAATTCAGACAGCATGTTTGGGTTGGAAGCCGCAGAAACCAGACAAAAAGGAGGACAGTTTCAAGACCGTTAAATTTGCTCCAGACAGACCCAGGACTCAGTTTGCAGCATTGCATCCAAATGGAAGGAAATTCCACTGTTCGATGAAGGCAGAACCCAAGGACTCATCCTTAGAACCCTCCTAGAAGCAAAGACAGACAGCCCTGGAAACAAAAGATGCACAGACTGAACCTACTTGGGCACTGCAAAGCCCCCTCACAAAGTGCTCTGCTTAAAGAGTTGGCCTTGCATTTTAAAACGTTCTTTTTCAGACAGCAATCTAAAAATAAAACCTTAGCTAAGCCTAACATGCTAAATACATGAGTTGAGATCACCTTCTGCTGGTTCAGGGTGGGCTTTAGGATGACTGGGGCAGAGGAATATTTATAACTGTGGCTGGATTGTGGGGCCTGTCGGTCAGCGCGAAAGTGTCCTCTGGTGACAACAGGGCTCGCGTAGTGGTGCCAGGGCTGCAGAGGCCAGCATGTGACTCCGGCCGTGGGATCTGCGCAGGAATTCTCCGAAAGGCAGCTCTGAAGCCCTGACCCTCACAGGCAAATCCCCGGCCCGGCCCAGCATCACATGCAGAACTGCCATCCAAAACCACAAACGTTTTCAGCATCCTGGCTCACATTTCTGCCATTTCAAGCGCATGACACAGCAGCCAAGCCACAGCACGGCCGGTCTCTTCAAAGTCCTTTCCTCTCCAGACTAATATCATCTGGAAGGCGCTTGGGGAAGAAATATGTGAAAGCGCCTAGATTATTATATATGATCTTATAGGAAGTGTTAATCTAGGAAATAGCTGTATAAAGCCTCAATAAATTGATAAGCTAAGAATAGCAAATTGGCAGAACTCAAGCTGGAGTGTATATTACCCCAGCAGAGTGGGAATAGCCTCTGCGAGGCAGCTTTGGTACAGGGGAGATGATAGAGCGAGCGTCTTCAGTTCTTCCCACGGCACTATTAAATCAGGCTGGACACGGCGCCAGGATAACGCTGTGCTGTGGCATGGTGCGAACCCAGCACGACACGGTGTGAGCCCAGAGCGGCACGGTGCGAGCCCAGCGTGACACGGTGTGAGCCCAGCCTCTCTCCCTGGCTTGGATAAACCCCCTTTCGTGGTTCTTTGAAACAAGTGTAGGAAAGGAAAAGCCAACCACTGTAGAAAAGAATAAGTGAAAGCTGATCTCCCGTGGGCAGCGGCCAGTGCTTCAGAGAGCATGCTGTCACGTAACATCCTCCTAGGAAACCTGGCCCAATCAAACATTTCTATCATCAAAAGCGAGTGACCTGAACAGCTGGATAAGCTCCACGAGCAGCGGGCAGGGCTGGGTGCTTGCTGTCTTCCCTCCTGCTTTCTGGGAAAGGGTGAGGGACTCTCGCCTGGGGCCAAACCCCTCCGACCCCAGCCAGCTGCCTCCCACCATACCCATGGCCTCTTGCAAGGCTATAGCTGATAACGCTCTCGTGTTTGAAAGCCTAGGAAACTGCTGGGGTTTTTTCCTTCTTTCATAGCTAAAAAACTTTAAAAATGGATTTGCACCTGAAAAAAAAATTTAAAGTTAGTTTTAGTGATTTTTCCAGAAAAGACATGCCACAAACCCAGGAGACTGATATATTATGGGAAAGAAACAAACCCCAGGTCAGCCTCAGTGCACTTTTTAAAGAAAACGTATCCCCCAAAATGGGGAAACTTCTTTATTGTGGGAACTGGAGATTCTCCAAGAGGGTTGGTGTACAAGCCTGATACTGGACATAGATACAACACAGCACAAAAACAGTGTTAACAGAGTGGCGTTTCAGGAAGCACCAAATTGAGGGAAACAGGCTGCTGCCAAAGGGTGGGAAGAAGAAGACGGCACCAGTTGGTCCAGTGGGAGCAGGCTGAGAAATCCAGCTGCCTTGCAGCAAGCTGGGTAATAAATAAAGCCCACAGAGCACCTCTTCAGAACTACACCAACAAGTCTCTGGTGTGAAGGTGGCTCAAGGTGGCACCTGAGCAGCGCAGGGGAGGGATCTCCTGGAGTTACAGCGATCGAGCCGAATGCTGCACAGAAAGCTGCCTGCAGTCACCTGGGTGCTGGCGACTCTTTCTGGAGTGAGAAGGCTCTTGCCGAGTAGAAGTGCTTGGTAACCTCAAGAAGTGTCAGCTGAACTTGTTGCAGCCAGTTATCATAATGATCCGTGCTAGCGGCAACACGATCACTGTTAGATATTATGTTTGAATACAAAGAGATAGAAGATGGAGGATCGTGGCAGGACAAGGGTTAATTCAGTGGTTACACTGGTAATTTGAAAACCACAAAACACACACGTAATCTCCTAAATCCTAAAGTAGGAGATTACCACCAGTCTGGCAACAATGTGATGTTGGTCAGGACTCTGGTGTGGGCTGGTATCCCCAAGGATGTGCTCCCAGCACTTGTCCCCACAGAATCCCTACTTCTGGATGATGAAAGTTTCTGAGAAGGCTGGTTGGGGGGCACATAGCAGCTGCTGACTGCATCAAGTTGGGCTGCTCAGGGTCTGTCAGCCTCTACCTCTCCAGAGTTACACATGCAAGTTCAGGTTAGGGTTTGGCTGCTTCTTACTAAACGCCCATATTTGCTAAGATAATGCAGATCTCTTCCTTGACTATTAGTACTAGCATTTATGTTCTCTCTCCTCTGATGCTTAAAACGTCACCCTCCATACAAGAGCCATCCAACACTGGGTGCAGGGAGTGGTGGCTCTGGCCCAAACCCATCACAAAGAGGAGTGCTGGCTCACATCTGTCACAGGGTCTGCCTGCCCAAAGCAGTCTGAACTTTCCAGCATCCTTAAAGGTTCCCAGGAGTTAAAACTTCCATCAGATGAATCTGACACTGGACAGACCAGTTGAGCCCATCTTAATGCAGATGAAGGGACCTGGCACAACAACTTAGCTGATACCTCAGTATGAACAGCCAGAATCAGCTTGACTGCATCTACCACGCAAGGCAACATCCTGCATTTGAACAGGCCTTCTCCTTCTGACCTGGTCTTGGCTTGGGTAGGAAGGGCAACTTTCAGTAACAGCAGCCACTGTAGGGATTTGTCTGTGGTGGCCAGGAGCTGAGCAAGTTGTCTCTGAGCTTTCCTAGAAGAAAGAGTCCTTTGGGTTGGAGCCCAGTTCCTCCAAAGGAAGTGGCCCCACAGTTATGGAAGAGTTGCATACAAAAAGCATCAGAAGAAATTGCCTGGGGGGGTTACAGTGATTACTCAGTAATTCCTGACATGAATTGAAGGGGCAGAATTTGCACAGATGGAAAAGCAGCTGGTACAGCGGTCTCTGGATACCAGCCAGGGCTAACATACACTGGAGCTACCAAGAAGGGAGAGGATCTGCTTTTGGATCACTGTCGTCAGAACACTGCTTGGAGGGCAGACACTGGACTTGGAGCTGAAGAAAGGCTGCTGTCCGTTTTCCTGAAGAGCCTGCTACGGCCTCTGAATCAGGGATGAAGCCCTTGACCCTACTGCTTTCCGCCCCTTTGTGACACTTTGGCTTGGAGCCCCCTGCAGATGGTGCACGTGGTGGTAACAGCGCGTGGGGTGGCTGACCACAGTAAGACACAGGTTTGCTCTGAGGGGAGCATGGCCAAGGGGATCTCGGTCCCTAAGACGAGGTGGGAGATACAATGCAGGTCCCCTCTTCCCCCAGGGGTGTGCATGTGGGAAGTAAGCAGCCATGAACACACCCCTGGACACAACTCAGCAAAAACGTAGCTGGAGCTTGGAAGCTGCAGTGGAGGCAGCCCCAGTGGAGGCAGCCCCACGGGCAGCCTGCGGCCAGGCCCAGGGGCTCGGCTCCCGCCCTGTGAGCGGCTGTAAGGCCAAGCGCAGTCAGAGCCGCGCTGCACACACAGCATAGCCGAACACTGGGAGCAGGGCTGCTCCAAGGAGGAGTGGCCGCTTGCCCGAATTCCACTCTCAGCCCTTTTAATGAAGGCCTTTGGCTTGCAGGCTTGGTGACGAATTGACAGGTGAGCTCAGCCCAAGAAGACCACCACCACCCCCCCCCTCACAAGCAGAGGTTTGCGTTCAGCTGCTGCCGCCTGCTCTACCCGAACTCAGAACTGCAGTTGTGTTGCTGAGGGGAAGCTATTGAGGGAAACAACCTTGGAGAAAGGGTGATGGGAATGAACAGCTGGGAGGAGGTTGGGGACAGTAATGATTTAAATTGCATCTGCCACAGATGGACTTGGTCAGCTCTCTCTGCCTCCCTCCCCCCCAAAAAAACATAGTTGCATTTAAGTCAATGGGAGCTATTCATGTGAACAAGAACTTGCACAACTGTTTGTGCAACCTGCTAGTCAGGATGTTCACATCCTCTTGGGACCAGACAGGTGCAGGGAGATCAAGTCCAACCTGCAACCCGCAGACAAGTCTCCTGGTGCTCCTATTCCTCATGGAGTTCAGTGTTTGGTGGGGCAGGAACAAGAAATAATCTGTGATCTGGCCTGGAGAGACATGTCATCTCTGAACAAAGAAAAGCTCACATAGAAACGCTGAAGTATTAACAAGCACATCAAAACTATACCCCCCCCCATTCTTAGACTTTAAATAAACAATTAAAAATTTAACACTTCAAACTGATTTGTCTCCTCTCTATGGCCACCAGTTCCCCAGGCTCGAGGGAATGTCTGTTCTTTCATTTAGGCAAGGCAAGCCCTACAGCAGCCAAGAAGACCAAAGTAATTGTTCAGGTCTGCAGTGCACACAGGTCCTCATGCTACGTGAGCACAGACACAGGGAACAAGAGGGGCTCCCATAGCAAGCCTTGGGTTTCAGGTTTTCCCACCCTTTTCACTCCTACCCCAAACTCCCACTCAATGGCATTTTCTCAGAGAATGGCACACCTCCAGATGGGCAAAACTGGTTTCAGAAGTGTTTTTAAGCTATTGACTCAAACTGAATTTAATATATTTAAATTAATTAATACTGACAGTAAAACAATCAAGGATAGTAAAAGAAAGTTTGAAGAAGCTGCTCTGGCCAGCTAAACAAAGCTATGACATTTAATCTTCAACATAGAGATCCTACTTAAAGAGCCATACAACTTACACATGACATTACTCCTTATACATTGATGAACATTTGCATCACTGTGGTTGACCCTGGCTGGAGGCCTGATGCCCACCAAAACCATTCTGTCACTCCCCTCCTCAGCAGGATGGGGGAGAAAATAGAGTGAAAGGCTTGCAGGTCAAGATAAGAATGGGAGAGGTCACAGAATCACAGGTTAGGGGTTGGAAGTGGCCTCAAAAGATCATCTAGTCCTGTGATTGGAGAGATCACTCACCCATTATTGTCACAGGCAAAACTGATTCAACTAGGAAAAAATCTGTTACCAATCAAATCAGAGGAGGGTAAAAATCAAACCTTAAAACTTCTTCCCCCCACCCCTCCCCTTCTTTCCAGGCTCAACTTCACTCCCAAATTCTCCACCTCCTCCCCAGCAGTGGCACAGGGCGATGGGCAATGGGGGCTGTGGTCAGTTCATCACGCTGGCTCTTCTTCCTCCTCAGGGGGAGGACTCTTCACACTCTACCCCCACTCCTCCTACAGGAGACAGTCCTCCACCAATTTCCCCAACATGAGTCCTTCCAACAGGCTACAGTTCCTCATGACCTGCTCCCGTGTGGGACCCCCTGGAGTCACAGGTCCCCCCAGCAAACCTGCTCCAGTTTGGGCCCCTCTCTCCACAGGCTGCAGATCCTGTCAGGAGCCTGCTCCAGTGCAAGCTTCCCAGGGGGGTCATAGACTCCTTCCAGTGCATCCACCTGCCCCAGCATGGGGTCCTCCATGGGCTGCAGGGGAATCTCTGCTTCCCATCATCCTCCATGGGCTGCAGGGGAATCTCTGCTTCCCATCATCCTCCATGGGCTGCAGGGGGACAGCTTGTCTCACCATGGGCTTCTCCAGGGGCTGCAGGGGAATCTCTGCTCTAGTACCTGGAGCACCTCCTGCCCCGCCTTCTGCACTGACCTGGGTGGCTGCAGAGTTGTTCCTCTCACTCCTCTCTCCAGCTGCAATTGCTGTTGGTGTTGCACAGGTTTTTCCCCCTTCTTAACTCTGTTCTCTTCTTGGAGCCAGCTGGCATTGGCTGTATCAGGCACGGGGGGGAAGCTTCTAGCAGCCTCTCACAGAAGCCATCCCTGAAGACCCCCCGCAACCAAAACTTTGCCTCACAAACCCAATACAATCACCGGGAGACCAGGTGTCACCCAGGCAGACGACACTGGTTGGGGTACTCACATTGAAACGGAATCCTGTGGTGCTCTCTCCAGGAGCCTGGCCTAGTAAGCGACTGGGGACAGTGGCGTAGGGGGTGTGACTGGGGAAGGAAAGGCCAGGAGCTCGGAATACTTTGAAAAATGTGTCTCTTTATTTGTACACTTCCGAAGTTGTACGTAGAAACTTATAGCACAGTCCTGTAAATTTATTCATTGCTAGAAGAACTGCCAGGGACAGGGGAAGATATTGATTGATCATCAAGTTAGAGGGGAATAAACAAACAAAACAAAAAAAAAACCCACGGGAAAAGATTTTAAAAGTTATGGAACTTTTTTTTTTTTTTAAATCCCCGGTACAAATTTTATAAATACAAAACAAATTCACAAATTACTTTGAATGCTAAATAAATATCTACTTAATAAACTCAGACTGAATACCTCCAGCCAGCACTGGTACAGTACTTAAAAGATATGCAGTTGTACTCATTCATGTGTAGTGTTGAGAAGATATGCTCAAACAAGTTTTAAAAATACTCACAGTTTCCTCAACTGTGCTACAGCAGAAGATTTTATCTGAGTTGCTAAAGCCCTCAATACCACAGCTCCTACAAAATCTTGAGGATGAAACAAGGTCATTTGGTGCAGAAAAAAAAAAACCAAACCCAACAATGTACTTCTGGAAGATATTTGGACACATGAATGTATTAAAAATGTACAAAACCTCTGTAAACCAGTACTGTATCCAGTACATCTATCAAAATTATTAGACACTGAATAAAACTGTAGCAAAGGTAATCTTTCCTACGTTCTCCTGAGTGCTTAATATTACATTGAGAATATAGTGCAGGCCACACTTCAAGGTGGTTAAACAGTTGTTATTGCTTTATACAGGTATGACGACTGCGTGATTTAACATTTCATTTTACTGAACATTAGATATTCCCTCAAAAAAAAAAGAATCCTTTGGAAGGCAGAGGTTAGATTCGTGACTTCTTTGCCGCCGGAGCGGCGTGGTCCACATTACCAGATGGGATGGGAAGTCCAAGCTTTTGAGCCTGAATGTGGAAGAAAGCCTGAAGTCTCGTCCCAGCTTTTGCTTCACTCGTGTTACGAGGGTTGTATTCAAAGCAGTTCGAAAACATCAGCTCAATGTCTTCAATGAATTCAGCTAGTGGATAAAAGGAAATGAATTGACTGAGCATGTCTCGAGTCATCAGAGCGCTGTACCATAAAGCAGGACACCACTGAAGCAGCACTGATTCTGCGCCACGTTGCAACTCAAGAGTGTCTTTAAGCACGTGTCAGGTATTAGCAAAGTGCCACCTAAACATCCTTAAATTTCCCTGATTGTCAATAAAGGAAACATGAACCAAGCAGGAGCCACAGTACCTTTTCTAAATGTTTCACCAGCGTCACTCACTGACATTGATTCAGTGAAAAGTAATCATGCTGAATAGATTGATATAGGTGCAGCTTAAGGGACAATTAATACAACTTTAATAGAAGAATTTTCATAGTTTTAAGAATAGACTAGTTTAAGAGAAAGCTGTAACTGTGTAAGCTGTAACATCAAAGGCTTTATCATCTCTAATCTATCTGTACATGATGTGTTTTGGGAGTAAAAGAACTACATTCAACAAATCTTATTTTTTAAAAAAATGCTACTAAATGCTCTTTGAAACAAAACCAACCCAAAACCCCAAACACAATTTCAGCTTTCTAATCCTCTGAGGCAGCTCTATTTTAGGACAAGAATTTATTTTAAAGATAGAGAACAGGGTTCATTACCTCTTTCAGTAAATAATACTTACATGCTAACTTATATTCACATTTATTCACTTTTTCACGGATAATATTTAAGGCAATAGGTTTTTTGATGATGTCATAGTAGTCTGGTACCTTGAAAAAAAAAAGAGATTCCTAAATAAACAATTGGAAGTTTACAATTCGACCTATGTAAAACATGAAGCAAATCTTGCATTAGCAGAGTGCATTTTGGTTTTGTTTTTAAATACACAGAGATGTCCCGAGCTACCACCTCAATCTCCTGAACTGAGTATTAGTTTTCAGGTATTGCTTTTCCATTTTTTGTACCATTACAGTGGCAGACCACAACAAACGTTAGCCAGCAATTTAATGAATAAATCTAATCCTAAATACCCTGTGAACAACTGCAAGAAAATTGCCTGAGCAGATGAGCGTTACAGTGTTCCAGATATTCCCATCTGTCAAGCATAAAAATTATTTTCAAGACTTTAAAACTTTATTTTCCTGTAAAGTATTGCAATATTAAAAGCTCCTTAATCATGAGTGATGGCCAGTTTTACTTCACTACCACTCACCATCCTGCAAGAGAAAAAATCCTGAGGTTCTGTTGGGCTGAAGAGAAAGCAGCGAGCCTTTCTGTAGCAAGATAATTGGCTGCTGGGAACAGTGTTTGTGTGATTAAAGGGAGGGGATGGAGATCACCTAACCCTTGGGGGCATTGATCATTTGGGGTCACAGGGCTGAATTCCAGGTGAGCACAGAGCTCAGTGTGACTGTCTCAGAGTGGAGCAGGGGGGCATGGAGTGGTGATGGTGTGACAGGAAGAGACATCTGAGCCACATATGACCTCCCCACCCCCAGATACCCACATGCACCATCGTGTATGTTATAAAACAAAGTTCTTGGTTATGACCTGTAATTTTCCTATATCAAGTGCAACCTGCAAAGGAACCTAGAGAAAGAATTAGCAGAGAAACAGAATCAGATGGGCACACTTTTCATTCCTTTTCCTTTAGGAGTGCTGTTTACCTAAGTATGAAAAAGGAAGGAGATGCTCTCCTCGGGGCTTGCTGCGCATGGCTCATTCAGGGCGTTCTTTACATTGGTTTAAAGGCAACAAGAAGTTGCAAAACTTACATCATGACAAAGAAAACTTGTGTCACTCCCTTACTGACTATCCCTTATTGACTGATTCAAGCAAACCAGAACACACTGAGTTCTAGCAGTTTCTTTTCAGGATCTCAATTAAGTTGATTTCTCCATCCCTCCCTGAAGAAACTTCCTGGCATTCACCAGATTCTTGCTCTTTCCAGTGTAACGCCTGTACTCTATTAGGCAGACACTAGCCTGGTGCTCTGACTCTGAATTCAGAGCTTCAAGCTTTCATTTAACAGCCATCAGTGTTAATTTTAGCACAGTGCTTAAACACTGAGCTGTAGATCCTGCAAAGAGCGTCCGTGCAGAGCTGCTCCAGGAAGCCTGGTGAGTCCCGGCCCCCTGTTAGGGCAGGACAGTTCCAGTGCAGCCTGTTAGGGCAGGACAGGCCAGTGCAGCCTGCAGAGAAGCAGATGTGCTTTGGGAGCCTTTACTGTCATACACACCTTTAAAGCAGCACTTACTCGGGGTACCTACCTTACCATCAAGTGTCTTAAAACCTAAACAAGAGGGAAATTAAGAACTAAGCTGGAAAAAAAGATAAATTGCCTTTTTACCACAGTGTAGTTAACAGGAGGATGAAGCTGTCCCTACACTAGTATTTTTTATTGCAGATCTGTTCTCAAAAATAACTTTGCATGAACTGAAGATTAATTACCTCATTAATTAATAATCATGAGCTTACCTTGAGCAGTCCTGTCCTCTACTTGTAGGGGTTTTGGTATTATTTCCCCCCCCCCTCAAAATCAAGTAATTTCCCAATTTTAAATGGCTGATGGCAAGTAATTTTAATTTACATTTTAAATTTTCCCAATAATGCATCAGTTGGAAAAGTTATTTCCAGCACCAAATATCTGAAATGTGAGAGTGCTCCTGAACGCCATCGCTCAGCGGTATCCCCCCCCTGTTTGAGCAATGCTATAAAACCTTAAGTTTTACCAGCAGCAATCAGGATTCTCAACAGTTACCCTCAGTTGTAGCAGTTACCTGGATTTTGGAAACCAGTTTCATGAAAGGCCAGCTGTCATCATGTCGTACCAGTTCCACTACGAGCTGCTCAAAAGCTGAGAGTTCATGGACTCCCCCTTGACGTCCCGAACTTCTCCTGTTCAGTGAGGTTTGAGGAGATGATTCTGGAAAAAAGAAAACCAAACCAAAACAATAATCCACCAGATAAAAATTAAAACCTGATAATTAAAGAAAAAAATAAAAAAAGAAGAAAATTAAGAGAGTGAAGCACCATTATTCTTGATTACTAAAACTGTAGTTTCAGGGCACAAGTCCTGTAGCTTGGCTTCAGGTATTAGCTATACTACAGCCTTGTTATTAGCCACTAAATGTCTCTCTTGCCGTGCAAAATGCTAACTACCAGGACTTAGCTGGGTTCCTCCTCCATCCTCCTTCATCCCATTAATTTTGGAAAGGCTTTTTTTCCACCGATTTCAATTTTAAAACAATTTGTTAAACACTTAAAGAAAAGCCCTATTAGGGAAAAACAGAATAAGCCGCCTTCTCATAACTTTTTACTTCCACAAAACCTCTATTCAGGGTGGTTTTATCTGCTTTCAAGAGTAGTCAGCAGGGTGGTTAGAGGATAAGCCCCAAAACTCCCAATGGTGAAGGGCAGAACTGGTGCAGAATACAAGGCTGCCACACTGGAGTGCAAGCTCTTTTGCACTCTCCAGTCTCACACTGGGCCCTTTTTGTTTTTAAAAGGTTATTGTAGCTTTCCAAGTATTTCTCTAGCATCAAATACTTGGTTATTAGCTTAACAATCAAGGACACTGTTAGCCCTATACTAGACAGACAGCATTTTTCTGCTGGTAGCAATTTCTTGTTTTCCAAGCATATTCCCAGTTTCACTACCCTTGCCTACATCTGTGTTCTTCACTGTTTAACTCTTTAACAAAACAAAACCATAAAAGCTGTAAGCAAACATTTGCATGGGTTAAGGTGTAATCATCACTTTCACATTTTCTATCCACTTAATGGCAACTGCTCCACATTGGGTACAAACACGAAATTCCAAATATGAATATGGTAAGTCTCCTTGGCAAATGAAGTTATTTGTTCTTTAGATGCCTGAAATATTTTGAAAGCCTCACTTCTGTCACTGCAGAAGGAGGGAACTGTCTTGATGGAAGTGGTAAAAATACCTTCAACCACCACTTCTTGCCCTACCACACAAATATTTCAGCAAGGAACAGAATGTGGGTTTTGTTCTGGAGAAACACGTTTCTCTAACCTGTGGATTGTCGTTTCCTGCCTCTTCTCTTGGGTTCAGGAACAGGAAGAGAAAGCTTTGAGGCAGAAACTGGATACTTCCGAAGCCGTTCGCTCGAGTCTAGGGTATCAACAATTCTAAATCCCAGAGAATTGGAGGGGCTGTTTTCCAGCGTGCTGTCAGCACTCTTTCTTCCTCTTCGTCTTCTTCGAGGACTGAGTAATTCCACAAATACATCTGCTTCTAATGAATTTTGGCTCTGACGAGTGGTCCGGCTGTTAAGTCTTAAAGAAGGCTTTGTCTCTGGTGGAGGGACTGATTTAAGCTTTCTCAGACCCCTCCTGGTAACTTTTGATGAAGATTCAGCTTGCTTAGGTGTGCTCTGCTGACTCCGAGAAGCGTATCTCGCCTGACGGCTGTTCCGATTGGAGAATGGATTGTTGAGTTTGGCTGCTCTCATTTTTAATGGGAACTTGACCTGGGGTCTTCCTTGCCTTGATGGGCTACAAAAAGTGAAAAGTTATATTTATTCATCCCAAAATTCCATTCCTCTTTTCCCTCAGTTTTCTAATTCAGCGTTTAAAACCTCCAACTGGTCGAGGCTGGACTGGTAAGCTGGCTTTCAAACTGCTGCAGTCATCTCATTACCATTATCATAAATACTGCACTGAAGTCTCTTAATTAAACATTACATGGAGCACTTACTTTGAAGAAATGCTCAGAATTCTGATCATCCTTGCAGCTTGTGCAATACGGATGTGTTAACTGGAGCACCAGCTATCGGTTTCTGTAAATCACTCGCTGATTTCTCACAGCAACTGTAACTACTTGGATTTCTGAACAGCATTATCAGCTACATAAATAAACTACACTTCTAAAACACCCAGTATAAAAGTTATGCTCTAGTCAAGGTTTATAACTAATTCTCAAGACTGTCCTTCCATTACAGGAGAGAAGGAAGAGCCCAGAGATAAATTTACTTGTGTGAGTTCTCTCCAACTATTGAATCCTACATTTCAGAGCCACAAATAGTCATGCTTCAGTCAGTTCAAAAGCCTGTACCAAGAAGAAGAAAAATACTCCAAGATCTGGAAAGTTCCCTTCAACTTTTGACACTCCTGGCACGTGCAACAAATCCATCTCTATTAAAATAACCATGTTGGAGTTAGCTGTTTTGGGGTTTCTTTGGTGGTTTAGTTCTGATGGGGGGGGGAGGGAGGAGAGGCGGATGTGTTCTACATGGGGTGGTTTTGTTTGTTTGGGTGGTTTTATGTTTTAAACAGCTACTGCAGAAATCATCACGTCCTCCCTATGTCACATGGCCTCTAACAGACGACCCTGTCTTCCCTAATGTCCCAATACTGTATGCAACTAGTCCCCCAAAATTCAGATCTGGACAAAAATCAACTTCAGGTTTCCTCCAGAAAATCTTTACTATTTAAAACTGTCTCCATTTTATATTCAAATTGTAGCTGTACAGAACTGCAACTCTGATGGCCATCTTTCACCCATACATCCAAGGCTGGAATTTTCAACCTGAAAAGTGAGCCTACGGTCCAATGGACCTAACACTTGTTAATATTAAACCCATCAGTAAGAGCCAAAGTCATGACTAGCTGCAAATTTTAAAATAAATGTATTTTTCAGACTGGATTTTCAAGAAACGTGCTTATGTGAACAATGATTCCACTTAATAATCAAGATGGTATTTCAGTAGGAGACCACATTAACGGATGTCTGCTTACCTTATCTCTTCTTCCTCTTGAGACTCATCCTCCTCATCTTGCTCTTCTTCATAATGCTCTTCCTCACTTTGTCCCATTTCATCATAGTTTGCTTCTTCTTCCCCTTCTCCTAGTTGCTCAGCTGTCTCTTCATCACTTTCCACAGAAGGTCTCTGTCTGGAGGAGAGGCGTCTAGAGCGCTGTTTCGGTCGGCACTCGGGACAAAACCAGTCTCCTTCAGGAATGACCTAGAAACACAGAAAAAACACAAACCCCAAAAGCAAGCATTGGTAATACGCAATAAAGTTGTAAGAACTAGTCAAGTTTTGTGTGAAAAGGAAGCACTTATTTTTCCTCAGATACCTTCAGCTTGGGCCTGATACAGTAAGTGTGATAGCCTCGATCACAGCCATCACACAGCACCATGCTTTCCGCATCGCCTTTCTTCCGACACACTTTACAGCGAGCATTGAGGATGGACTTTGACCAGATGACACTTCGATCCAATGTAGACAGATGAAGGAAGACTTGGGACAAGCTGGTAGAAGAAAGAAGTGACTCTCTCCAGCGATCCAATACTGTTTTATAGGATCTTCCACCATCACTTGCATCTTCCATTAAAGAAGGGGATTGAATAATTAAAAAAAAGAAAAAAGAAGAAAAAGCAGAATGATCAAACTTGAGTTTTCAAACATCCAGGTTATTCTAGACTATGAGGTAAGGCTCTGGCTTTCAAACACATAGCAGTAGCAAACTGGCTAATATTACAACCTTTGTCTTATCCCTTCGATACCTGGATATATACTCCTCTGTTTCCAAGCTGCTGAAGCCCTAAGAACTTGTTCTTCAATACCAATCAACTTTGAACTTGCACATATATAGGACATGAGTAAGACATTAAAGTCCTACCTGGAAACCTAACAAGCTGGTTCAATTTATAAATTAAAAAATAAGATAAAACAAACTCATAATTCACTTTTCTTTGTATGCACATTTTAAAATCCCCAAGTATTTACATTTAAAGAAAGTACGTGGCATGAAGCTCTTCTCACTGGTACTTACCCTTGCCCCAGTAGTCTAGGAAGCAACCTTTTAGCCCCCTGCCCATCCCACTTTAGTACCTTTATTTCTTCCCTGCATTTTGCCTTCACACCTATGTAGTTAACCAGACTGGGAGACTAGTCCAGTCAAAATATAACTGTTTTCTTGGTAATTTTATAAGCAGTGTAACCCACGTGAATCTGTGCTGCACTCCTAGTGGCAAACCAAGACCTGGGATCCTAATTAAGTTAGAAGTAATAGCAAGGGGGTGGTACCAAATGGGAAGGAGCAGCTGGGAATTACAGAAACAAATGGGCTGTTTGAGGAACTGGAGAAACAAGAAGGTATAAATTACACCACCGCTGCTGCACAGAAAGGGAATTTCATTATGAATGCTGAAAGCTATTTCTTGCATTTTAAAGCAAGAAGGTTGAAGGAGAGGAAGAGACAACCTAGCAGTGCTTTTGATTATAGAAGTGTCCGCAGATTTCCCCTCTAAAAGTGACAGTCTGGTTATTACTGTGAGATCTCTGGCGGATGAACGATGTGCCCCAGTACAAAACACCACCTTGCCTGCTGCACCAGTCACAGCGGGCACAGGAACGGCCTACAATCCAGCTGCCTGCCAAATGATTTCTTTTCAGGAATAGGAAGAGAAAATAACTAATAAGAAATAAAACGAAAGGACAAAAGTGAGCCTAATTGCTCTCCTGGCAAAGCCTTTATGCCATCTCATCAACTGACTGCCAGGATTTGCCTAATCTTGCATACATTTGCATTAGCAGCAAGCAGCACGAGAGAAGCAATGGGAGAAGGCAGATGATAAACAGGCAACACAGCTACATAAAACAGAGCCACTCCTGAACGACAACTACAAATCCCCATTTCCTAAAATTTCTTATTACCCTGCCCTTAGGTTTCCCATCTCAAGTTCAGTCTTACTGGGGATAGCGGACAAGGTCCTTGTCACAGCACCGCAGTATCTCGAAGTATTCCTTTTAAATTCAGTAAGGAGAACACTAAAAACACTTGGCAGGACACTAGAACCTAAGTGAAGCAAGACCCACTTCAGTTCTCAGCTCTGCTGAAGATTTCTACTGTAACTCTGGCAAAGACACTTTATCTTAAGCCTGTGTATAATTTGGCAAGCACTTCTGCTGACAATGGCAGCTCGAGCATTGTTACTTCTTTTTTTCGGTGGTGATTTCTCCCCTGGATTGGTTCACTGGTGCAGTTCACCTCACAGCCCCACACATACTCGCGCTGCAAAATGGCAGCTGCGACACAGCGACAGAAATCACTAACCACGACCTGCTTCAGCACGTCCTGCCGCTGAAAGGAACGCGCCCAACGACACCCGCTGTTTCAGATCCCAATTTGTAAAATAAGAATAACACTTTTTTCTTCCATCCATCATCTTACTCATTTATATTGTTAACTTGGCTGGAGAAATGGCCTCTTCCTTTGTGTCTGAGCAGCTCTACATTGCACAGTGGGATACCCCTCTGCCAGCTAAGCCCTCCAAGCCTTGCTACAATGCAAATGAACTTGTTTGACAGATCCATGCACTCATCTATCAATAGCTAATTGAGTTCAGGGAAGGGTTTTCCATTTTAGTATTTCTAGAAAGGATATGCAGTTGCACAATGCTGCAAAGTTTCAAAAAAAACCAAACCAACTTGGGGGCATTAAAAGAAAAGGCGGGGGGGGAGGACAAGGAAAGGATTATGAGAACATGTAGATTTCTGTCCCAAAGTGACAGTAAGAAAATACAGTTATTTCTGGTTGCAGAAAACTTAAAAAAAATCCCCAAAACACAAAAATCTTTCAGCTGCATTTGTTTTACTACTACCATGTTCAAACCTTTGGTTTCAATATCACAGTTCCTCCAATGTAAGGAACTGACTACAAAGTTAAAGTAAGAAAACCAAAACACACAAAACCACAAAACAAACAATAAAAACCCAAACTCCACCCCAAATAAACAAACAAAACAACCACCCCACCCCAAAACCCAAATAAATTTGGTAAAATATTAAATACTTTCTAATTGGTAACAATACAAGTAACATTTAAAATTTACCATCTCTCTGACTAGTCTGGTGTTCCACTCTCTTCCTCTTTCTATCCCCCCAGTGGTTCCTTTCACCATCTTCTGCATTACCTAACATTAAATTCATAAAGTTATTTCAAACACTTTTTTGAAGCGTGGTGGATATTTTTAATTAATTTTTATAATCCATACTTATTTAGTCTAAAGACATAACTAGTACCATGGTTCCCAACATGTGCACATGGAAAAAGGTAGGCAGGGAAGGGTGAGAGAATAGCATGTACGGAGGAACTGCACGTCCCAGGAGTTACTTTGACTCCCACTACAAACAAGCAGCTGAGGCTGGAAGCTGCTAAACCTATCCTCCCTTACCTTTCTGTCCGTCTCTGGTACAAATGGCTATAGAAGCAGCTTACTGACCACACCACTGGTCTATGCCACCACTAACCTCTTCACATCTCAAAAATATAGCCAGTTTCTGGGCACAGTCCTCAAGGACCAAGAGAAACCAGCTCATCTGTTCATGTGAAGTGGCATACTTCAGGCACTTCTGCACAGGAGTGTCCTTGAGTATTAAAATTACTAAATTATTCTCCCAGGAACGAAGAGCCATAATAAACCTCATCTGCTCCAAATGCAAGGTACCTTCTTTGCCTGCCTTCTCTGAAAACAAAAGTTCACCATCAGAAAGAAAATCCCACTTCCACCTTCGCTGCTTCTGCTCACAGAGCTCCACAGGGAAGTAATGAAAGCAGGGGAACAATACTTGCCCTGTACTAATCCTATGCCAGTTCACAGCTAGAAGTTGTCTGATGCTGTTATGAAGAGCACAGTTGTAAGTAGGAGAAGAAACAACTTTGGGAGGAAAGAAAACAAAAATAACCGAAATCTAGGAAGAAAGGAATGGTACAAAGACAAGCAAAAAGGAGTGAAGAAAGAAGTGCATGGCACAAGTTAAAAAGGAGGGAAACAGTTCCCAATATTAGTCACAAAAGTGCTTCCATGAATTAGAATCCAACCCTTCGTATGAAAATCTGAAGGATGCTTAGTGACAGAAGTCTTGCACTTGTGCAGAAGCCAGGGTGTTTTCATGCCTGCCTCACTGAACACCAGGGCAACCAAATTACTTCTTCATTTTATACCACAATTTTCATATCTATGCAACAGTGATGATGAGACCTACTTCTCCACTTTAAAATATCTTGAAATGCAAGAAAGAATAATTTAAACTAAAACAAGAAGAAAAATCCACAATAAAAACTGTCTCTCTCTCTTCCCTGTCAAACATATTTTTTTATCTGAGAAGTAACACTTCAAAGTTTCCATCAAACCTCTATTTAAAAAAAAACCCAAACAAACCCACCAGCTTTTTACAGCTTCACTCAGAATTTTTGCAGGAAAAAACACATAGTCCAAGCTGCACCTCTCACTTTTTGTGATTCTCCCTAAACATTACCTTGGGCTGGACTGAAGGAAGAAAAACCAAATTTTCATAGCTCGTGTATAATGAAAGGATTGTAACGGAAGGATTTCTGAAATGCAATTCCTAATTAAGAAATGCATACAATTCAAGTCATGTTACATTTAATCACCAGGCAGCAGAAGATTAGCAGCTATCCAGCAGCTCTGCAAGGCACAGGGCGCTGTTCCTGGGGTTTCTAGATCTCCTTTTGCATTGCTATCTTCTGTATCAGTCTTTTCTTGCTCTTCCACTTGAATATTTGGTATGCACCTCAACTCTAAACTTATCAGAATCACCAGAGAGGCTCTTGGCAGCCTGATAGAGCCTCGGAACAAAAACGGAGCAGAGGAGCAGCTGGTCCTTTTATTGCTGTGCCGGGTCCCTTTGTCTGCTCTGCACCCTGGAGGCCACCGGGATAGACTTGCCAGTGACTGCAGCAAATTTCGCTGCGCTGCCTTTAGTGCTAGAAGCTGCAAATAGAGAGAAAACTAAAAATTGTGAAGTATGGCTCCACTTCCTAATAGGAACAGAGCAAAGTGAAGGGGGGGGGCGGGTCAGAGAGGGAAAAGAAACTCCACAGTGAAGCAGCAGTTGAGACAATGATGGAGACAAAGCACCTCCAGTTTGGTTTAAAGCAGAAATGCAAGGGTACTCTTTCTTTACTGAAAGCATTCCCCTGTACTGCTACCAAACTAGAAGTCCCAGCACTTATAAAAACCCTGCAAACCAAAACCCAGTGGTTACAAACTGAAAACTCACGTCTATGATCAATAGTACTGCAGTCCACTTTCTAGAGGGCTGATGAAAGAGGGCATGGCATAAGGTAGCTCCCAAGCAAGCAGCAGTGTCCAGTTTCTATTAAAAGGTTTAGTAACACTACTAACCTCTCATCTCATGGTCAGCTCAAGTAGAGAACTTCTCTTTGCCTGTTAGACGTTTGCAGGTTGCAAACAAAGAAATAGAAACTGCTGTGGCAGCATGAAAAGAGATTGTTTCCAGCTGGGGACCTTAAGCTGAATATAAGACTACACAAACTTTACACTCTTGTTTTTTCAAACATGTCTGAAACTCTAAAGAGTTATATCCAGAAAGGGCTGTGTCCAGAACTGCTGCTTGACCTCTGACATGCCTAAGTTTGCCAGATGCCCTCTGAAAGCACAGGTTTCCTTGACAGGTTGCAGTTGCACCTACTGTTCACCAACAGTCTGTTAAGTTCCCCAGTCACAGCCCCTTTCATGTAACTGCCTAGCAGTCAGAAAATTCACCAGCAAAGAGATGTGCTTTAAGCTTGTTTTCCTACAGAGCCACTCAAAGCTGCAGCTCTTCCAAGAGCTCTCTAGTGACTAAACTGACATCTTGCCTTCATTCAGGCTCCTCTCTGGCTAAAAGCGACTCATTACGCAACCGAAAACATGAGACACTTGGCACCAAAGGTAAATCAAGGAAGAGGGAACCTGACACTGTTGCTTAATGGTTAGGGCAGTAAGCCAGAGCAGATGAGACTTGCAATCCTTCCTGCTCCCTCAGCTATACAGGTTATTCTATACATTACTGTGATCTTACAGCAGCACTATTTTTTAGAGCAGAAGAGATGCACAGGCACAGTATGTTAAGTGAACACAGGAGATTTAAGATGTGCAAATCATGTAAGATTGCTTCCTCTATATAGTTTGTCCAACACTATAAAGTACCTAAAGGAAAACGGGATTCCCAAGTAAACCAAGAAGCCCCACCCTCATTCAAAGGGTCAGGTGAAACCATGAACAATTGTTAGATTATGGCAGAGTTGGGACCAGTAAGAAAAAAAAAAAAAAAAAGATGCAGGAGGATTGCTAAAAATGCCTCCAGTACTTCAGGGACACTATTCCTCTAACTCAGGATGCCTGATCTGTGGCCATAACCTACTACTAGCCACATTTTTCCCTTAAGGGCACACTCTGGTAAACTTAGAGCTGTCAGCAAGATGCTGTTGCCAACATACTCTCAGGAAGAGTTTGGAAATGGAGGCATGTATGGAACAATGCATTTACAGCCTGCATATACAGAATGAATATGCCAGACACTAGATCTACTGTCAGTTAACTGTCCTATGCACACATCGTAAGTCTAGACATACAGCAGGAAATAAGCTGTATCATGCCGACCTTGGAAAGGGCAGGTGTACTTGAGTTGATCAAACACTTGGCCAACTAAAGCTTTTAAACAGCTGTGGTTTAAACTACTCCTGTGCTCTCCCTCCTGCTTTCATCTCAACCACTTGTCACATTTCCCTCTTCTAGAGGTCATCACACTGATAGCGAAAGCTTGTGAAAGGGAACCCACACCTGCACATCAGTGTCTCTGGCACAAGTTTGGCTCCAACTCATCTTCAGTGGGAGCCGATACCCAGACTCCACACAGGAGCAGCCCAGGTGCAGAAGCAGTTTTAGGTCAGGTGTTCCACGGGGCATTAAAGGCTAGGCTCAATACACCGAAACCTGCATTTTCATCTTAAACTACTGCAGCAAAATCCACCAGATCCTAAGGATTTTGTATGCAGACATTATCAGCAAAGGCATCAGTTTGTGCTCTGGAGAACTCCTGGTATGTCCTGTGATGGTAAACCATGCTGGACTCTTGCAGGTGAGAAATAAAGCAGTCCAGCCGAGCACGGAGCACAGCTTGTCCCCAGTGCAGCACCTTGAAGGGAAGCCCGGTTCAGACAGCTGTCTCAGGAAGGATGAACCACTGTTACACACTTCACCAAGACAAACCTCAGTTTTGAATCTGGATCCTAAGGAATCCAGACTGAAGAGAATCACTGGAAAACAAAGATCCCTCCTCTCACCCCTAGAGCACATCAGATGAATCCAAGGAAGGATCATGTGTTGAAGTCAAGCTATAAACGTGCTTTGGTTTAGATTTTTCTTGCAACCTTTAAAACCAAGTTTTACAGCATAAACTTAAAACTTGAGGATCTGAAAATCTGTGATGTACATCCTTACTGTATGTTATTGTAAATATTCCATTATTACTGAACAAGGTGATCCAGATAGATCAGGCCTATACTGTTTTCACAGAAACAGTATGAAAAGGAGCATACAATTTTACAACCTGAAAAATACACAGAAGAAACTCATGGTACACTTGCATGACACACTGCCCTTAACAGTTAACGCTGAAGTAGGGAATATTCCTCCAGAAAGCTCATTCATTTCTGCCTAAGGCTACAATTTGTCTCCCAGTGCATCAGTATAGTTGCAAGGCCATGTAAACAAGGTCACTGAAATGATCCAGGTTAAACAGACACGTATTTAAGAGTAAAATATGCTGTTGTTATGTGTAAGTTGGGACATGCAGAACAGTAAGAAAAATATTATTTCCTCAAGATCTATGACCTTGTAAATTGACAATCTAACATCTAACTTTGCAGTGGTACACAGCAACAGGTTTTCCCTAACAAGTCCCGTTCAACTATCCAGCAGTCAGTGTGTTTAAGGTGGGGCTGAACTTGATTTTTGTTGTTGTTGTTGTTCTTCTTCTTCTTTGGGGGTGGTGATGGTGGGGGTGTATTTGTTACAAAATCCTACACAAAATTCAAGATACAGTTTCAATTCTGGAAGCTTACCAAGGGGTGCTTTGAGAAACCTGCGCTCAATTCCTTGCTCTATCTGAAGCAGCGCAGATGCCAAGCAGTGGACCACATTACTGACTGGCTGGGGAGTGCTAGTACTTGTTGATGCAGCACTTGGAGCTTCAGTTTTTATCCCAACGAGTCTAGAATAAAAACATATTAAATTACTGTTCAAGGAAAATGAAACCATACTTTGAATTTAACAAAATAGGTATTTGTACAGTTCTGTATCCACACTAGATTTTCATTTTTGCTTCACTGACATACCTGGACTACAGACATGGACAGGTACTGCACAAGTGTGAGGAGTTATCCTAGTTCTTGAGTTTGCATAATTAATATAGTTAATCTAGATAAAGCATCTCTAGGAAACTGAGTTACCTAAATTTCAAGAAATGTGGGTGACAAGTTTCAGTAGAATTATAAAAATTTGCAGGACATTTGATGCCAAGTCTGTTAGCTAGTTTATGCCAGACTTACAATTGATAGTCTGTTTGGTGAAAGCACTTCCAGTGGTGAGATGCAGCCTTTTAGAATACTTCCACCTGCAGAATTTCAACTGCATATATCCCCACAATGAATAATATTTTTGAAAAGAAAATAAATTATATAAAGCCAGAAAGTAAATTTAGAATGTTAAATCAAGGTCTGCTAACTTTTATGTTCTTGTCATTGTGAGGATTTTTCTGAAATACTAGCTCTTCATGTAAGGGAGGCAAAAAAAGGGGGAGGTTTCCAAAAAAAAAAACAAAACAGCTGTCTTTGACCAAAGACTAAGCAATCATTTCGAGGTGTAGTTAATCTTCCTGAACCACAAACAGTATATGCTAGAAGACCAACTCACACTAATGAAAATAAAACTCAATTTTTACTTGGGGTTTGTAAAAAAAAAAAACCCCAACAAAACAAAAAAAACCACCAAAAACCACCCTAATTAAGACTGTCTGGATTCTGCTTTATTCTGGTGAATGAGCAATGCTTTTGGTTGTCCCTGTTCTTTATTCACACTTAAAAGCCGTTCATTATATTTTGCAGTCACACACATTTCAAGAGCCTGAAAGCAAACAGAAAAAAAGCTGCACAGTTATTTACATTTCACTAGTCAAACTCCAAGGTTTTAATGAGATGTCACTTGCTCCGAGGTGGATAAAAATCCTACCATCAAAAGCCACCTGTCACATGATTTCAGAATCCCACAGTCGCTGCTTTAATATGCAAGACTTTATTAGGCTAGGCTTTATTCAGAAACTTTGACAGAGTCAGTATCAAATAGAAAAAAAATGAAGCAACAAGCTCCTGCAGCTGAATTGAGAGTGGCAGTGGATCGAGTGCCCAAAGTAACTGCAGACAGATAAACTTTAGCTTCTTAATTAAAACACTGCAATATTTCTACGTTGTGGTTTTCAGGAAGCAAATGTCTGAACTGCATCATTAATATAAAGGATGACCCTATTCATCACATTTTTAGAAATCTTCACAGCTTCTACAGTTTCTATATAGTTTGATTTACAACAAACACCAATACCATGTAGTCTCATGCTTGTCTCAAACGTTTTGTTTAAACAAACCAACACACCTTTCCAGTTGCAACACTACAGGATTTGAAGTTTCCTGTCTTTTACTACATTGCAGCTTGCTCTACAGAAGCATCTCTTGCTGCAGCGCTCAAGGTTAATCCAGACCATGGCCTGCTGCCCTGATGGCTCTTAATGTGTGACACAGGAAGAAGCAAACAGGACAGTTTAAGCAGCAGTTTGTTACTATTACTGTTTTCCCTTTTAAAAGCCCCTACTCTTTCCAGTGTTAGGCTGGGTTGTTTTGGGGTTGGGTGGGGTTTTGTTTGTTTGTTTTGCTTGATATGTTTTTTTCTTTTTTCTTCTGGAAAGCAAAATGGAAATTGGCAGATCAAGTTTTCTCTGCATTTTAAAATTAAGTAACATATTCCTTATTTGATAATTGATGCTCACTTTGAGCAGTGTAGTATCTGAGTAGTAGAAGATATAAAAACTGGTGTCTATGTCTTTTATGGTAATAGAAAAGTGTCATTTAGAAAAATATAAACCAACATAGAAATCTGACATTTTAGAACCCAAATCTTAAACCATTCCAAAGAACTTGAGGGTAAAAACAATGTGAACATTAAAAACACAGCACTGCCACAAAACTCACAGGGAAAAGCCATTATTTCAACTGTAGCTCTTACCTGTCTTTCACAATAAACTTATCTTGATCATCAGTTTCCATTTCTTCAGGTTCTTCATTCACAGTTTTAATTAGACCATTTTCTTTGTTTTCATCATTCAGCAACTCATACCGCCCATGTTCTAAGGCTGCTCTCCAAGACTGTCTGTCTGCAACCTAAAGCAAACATATAAACTTGGAAGTCTAAAGAATCAAAGGCCATAAAGTTTTAGCACCAATTACTGCCTAGACTTAATTTAATTATGCTTTCAGTAAAACCCATGGCAGAAAGAATTCTCATTTAAGTTACAGACTCAACGGCACCACCACCGTGCTCCTAGGTATTCCACAGTTCACAGGTACCTTAATAGCCCCCAATGTTCCCTGGTAGATCCTGTCTTCAATGTCCAAAAGAAAGTCTCTAAGTCTCAGTTCAAGCTGCTTCTCTGCAGATAGGTGAGATCCATCATGGGCATTCTGCATCCTGCCCCGTCCGGAAGGAGGTCTGAAGTCACTTTGAGGTTTGTCTGCAAGAATCCCAAGTTAAGTTTGCATTAGTGGACTTTGCTCCTTAAAGTAGCTGCTGGTGGAGGGAACAAATGTAGTACAGGCCTAACAAACTGAGCCCATATGTTCAATACTCCTTTCCTGTAGCGATGACTGCTAATACCAACACCTCCATGCTACCTAAAGCATGTGATCCAGCCAGAGTGTACTTTTAAGGGAAGACCTATGGATTGGCACAGGATGAGATTTTTTTGGTCAACTTAGAAGTCATTCTTCTGTCTTGAAAGTCTTTATAGAGTAGTAGATAATCAGGAACAACTCTACTATAAAGGCAAGGAGGAAAAAACCCACAAAGCTCCCACAAACCACCCAGAAAAAGAATAAAATCACATTTCTAATATTTTTCATATTTGATGATCCTTACTTTACAGGAGCATTATTTAGTTCTTGCTCACATGGATCTTAATTGCTCCAACATTTAAAACATGCATGTGTAACTGATAATCACAAAAACTAAGAGAACAAGATATAATCCCCTTAAGAACCCCTACCATTGAAGTGAACAGATAAAAGGTTAAGACAATGAAGGCACAGACTAGTCTGTGTCTGATAAGGAGTAGTGGGGTGGGGCAGGGAAGAACAAGACCGCACAGTAATTTGTAAAAAAGCAAAGAGCTGATGATGGGATGTCAAGCAAAAACCTCTTCATAAGAGGACTGAGAATTCATGTAAACACTTAAAAGCCACAAGTAAGAGCTAAAAGTATGCCCAGATCCTAAATTAACACTTGCAAATCTGCATAGGCAGCAAACGTTTCTGTGCACAGGATTTACCTTATATCCTACAAGTGCAGTGATAAGGTGGTAACCTAAGAACTTATTTAATCAAAAATTATCATAAAGCTGTCACTAAGGGAGTACAGGTTGAATGTCTAAGATGCTCCCAATTGTGGAAACAATTCCCTGCACCTGAAAGTTTGCAAATATTCTCAAAATGTATACTTGCACACACTGATGTCTGAATCTGGGAAACTTTCTTTTAAACCAAAAAGGACAGGAAAAAAAAAAAAGTATTTTTTCTTGAGTAGAACCAAAACAGTAGCAATTGGCTCCAAATAATCGATGACAAAAAGTGAATGGATAGTAGAATAAAGCCAAGTAACAGCACATACTCCATGCTCTTGAGTGGCAATTGGAAAAGGGAGAAGGGCAATCTACAGAGCAAGAGAATCACAGAGAAGTTCTTGCCTGTCCTGCACATCATTTGATTAAAGGCAACAGACCAACAGCTGGAGTCCACTGCAGTAAAGCTCCCTCCAAAATACAGACGGCCACTTATAATGCAGAGGAGACAGCACTGATACTGAACCACTGCGTTTGAAATTTCCTGATCTCTGGTGAAGGTCAAAGATGCTTTTTGATTTTTTTTAGATCAGCATCATTCTACAATTCTAACATAGAAGAAAAACAAAAATCTATGACTGAAGTTGCTTAAGGGCAGAAAGCAACACCCAAGATACAGATAAAAGAGCAGCAGCTAGGAAAATAAGGAAATACACACAAACATACTAGAAAATGTTCAAAATTTTCCCACCAAAACCTACAAACATAGCCATAAGACCTCCAAGTAAAGCTTAATTCCTACACAGAAGCTCTGTGCTGTGCTAGTTTCCACCAAAAGAAACAACAGACCAGTTATGGGTTCAGCAGGATCTGACACATTCGAGGCATGTTCTGGCATACACACTCCAGCGAAGTCAGACTTGGCTCTGATATGAATAATTTTCCCTTGTCCCAGTACAGGTAACTCAAATCCTCACACTAATTTACCATAGTTAAAACAAAATGCACTTTATTAAGTATTATGCTAGAAAGTCTCTTTTTGGTAACATCCTCTACCTACCAACATGCCACAAACAAACCAGCTGCAGGCTTGTGTATGCAGAATTTTATCAGTGACTGGCAAGTGCCAATCAATGTCAAACTACCTGTCTAGGAGAGAAAGGAAAACACCCTAAAATTCTAGGTCTAGGATGGTTTTAATTACAGTCCTACTTTTGAAACCCAGAAAAACAATACTGCTCTGCAGATGTATGTCCCATCCCATAATGAGCGTCTGCTGAAAGGAGGGGGAAAAAAAGGAAAAAAAAAAAAGAAAAAGGCAAATACAATCACAGAATCCACTGCACTGATGGTAACCCATGTAACCTATATAACAGCCAACATTGCTATGCTATTTTACTTCCCCCTATGTCCCTGCAACATGCTATCATTCCCCTGTTCACAACAGGCCAGTGAAGGCTTTTTGAATGACTCCTGTCTCCTTTCATCATACTGGAAATGAAGACCTCAGATATCCAATACTTAAAGATATTAATCTTTACTGCCCGGTTAATCTTTGCCCAAAGCTCAAGTAACTTTAAAAGATGACTAAATGCCAATCCCATTATCCCATTTTATTAAGATGTGAGATAACAGATTTTTTTTTTTTTAAAGCAGAAACCACCACAAAGATCCATCAGGGAAAAAAAAAAAGGCTAGAAACCAAACCTGCTTCCCACAGAATGAAAAACTGGTTAAGAATAATTCTTATTTCTCAGGAGTTCCATTTAAATGAAAATCAGAGGTTTCCAGAATATTATATAGAAATTACAACTGCAGAAGCAAATTAAGATCAGGGACCTTCCGCTTACCTGGAATATGGAATTTTTCCACAGGAAAACTGCTTAGTTGTTCATATATTCTGTTCTTCTCTTGTAAAAGAGTTTCTTTTAAGGCACTCTCCCTATGTCCTCGGGAATTGAGAGCCTCTAGGAGTTGGTCCAGTTGTTCCCGAGAATTGTAAAAGCACCAACGGTTTGGTTTATATACTGGCCTTGGCACTTCTACGACAACACTGGTGTGTGAATCTTGGTCAATATTGGAGGTAGATTCAGAGGATTTCAAAGACTCTCCAGTTTTACTGAATACCTGAGGTTCGTTTGTGCAAGACTGTAGACTACTCTGAAAGGAAGAGGTTCGAGGCAACAGCATGTCTTCTGTGAGACCAGAATAGTCCTCTTCTATAAACAATCCAGGAACAGAGGGGAAAATCCAGTAGCGCCGGTACAGACGGTCACGACCTAACGGGGTGATATTTGTGCAGGCTGTTGCGTTCTGAATCTTTTCTAACAGTTCCTTCTCTTTCTTTTGTTGCTCCTGTTTTAAAGCTTCTTCATCTTCAGCAGTAAGAGGTTCACTCTTTTCACAGGGGGTCTCTTCTTGTCTCGTAAATTCTTTGTATCCATTTTGCCCTCTCCTTCCTAAAAGTTAAAGGAAGGACAATGATCACCACACACTTCGAAATTCTTTCTTCAACCAAAAACTCAAGTAAAGGGTGGGTTTTGGTTCTGTCCCTTTCTGATTATTTAAACTTACACTGTCAAGGACTATCATCTCACTCAAAAAACCCCGCCAGTTTTATTAAAAATTCAAGGGATTAACCACCTTCCCTTGATAAACAGGAAGCCATCTTTAGGGTACTTTCACTTTTCAGAATCTAGACACAGTGTCACTTACTGGCATGGTGATATTTAACACCATAAAACTCCCACATTTTAAGAAAAGTATGTTATAAAGCTCTAGCCATTTCATTACTGAATACAAGCTATGTTTTAGACTTAATTTATCACACTCAAAAGGAGTTACTTAAACCCCTGAAAGACCTTAAACAAAACCAGAATCCCTACAAAGCTTTCTTGCAAACTCAGTTTACGTTCATTTATACTTTTCTTTAATAAAAAACCAACCAAACAAAAAGAAATAGGCTACTATTTTTCCCCTCAACTTGGGCCAGCTGAAAATAGTTGTTTACCAAACATCCTCATTTACCAAAGAATCAGGTCCCGATAGTCCTCTAGAACAGTGAAAGACGCTGTCAGCACTCAATTTCTACCGACTTTCAGTGTGACCTTTTGTTTCTCCAATTGTAGGAATGAAATAACACTTGTTTGCCTTCCAGTCTCAAACACAGGCATTCAAGGAACTTGAAATTCTGTTTAAGACCTCATTTTTTCACCATCATAAAGCTGTACCAAACATGCAAACCCTTATTACTGAACAACTCGCAATTTCTCCCCTAGTTACTGCTAGAAACACAACCTCAAAGCCTTCATGGAAGAGAGATACAGATGAGCTGGAAGCCCAGAGCCATCAGCAATTCATCCTCCTGTGGTGGGGTCTATGTTTAGTTACAAATACCAGACCATGCCATTTACTGCACCACAGCTCCTACTGGCACATTGCTGAGGAATTTAAATCTGGGGCTATGTCTGGTTGCA
Organism: Zapornia atra; assembly: GCA_013400835.1. Classification (NCBI taxonomy): domain Eukaryota; kingdom Metazoa; phylum Chordata; class Aves; order Gruiformes; family Rallidae; genus Zapornia; species Zapornia atra. Next base: position 6,903 of record VZTU01005552.1, on the reverse strand, counting down.
TTCTTGTACAGATGGCAGGCTGCTCCATTAATGAAGGCAAACTAAACAAAATCACTTGATACATCATCTTTTTAAAATACCTGTTGTTTTCGCAGCTTCCCAACAGTGTCAAAACCACGCCCATGCCCTGTTAGATGAGGCTCCTACAAGTCACCCATTGTCAGTGCACTACTCCTAATTGTAAAATGGCTTGTCAGGCAGCAGCCAGGGGTGTTTTACACAAAAGAGGAATCCAGACAGCAAGTATTGAAGACAAGAAGAAAAAGAAGAGAAAAAGAACGTACAGACGACCGCTAGAACAACATCAGGCCAACTCAAGGCACTAAATAGCTCATTATGATCATACTTGGGTGTTTTGGTTGTGGTTTTTTATTTTAACCTTCTTATTTTCCATTAAGAATTTACAGGAACGATTGATGGCTTATGAAACTTACTGTAAAACCTGAGAACTTCCTAGGGGGGTGTGTGTGTCTATATCTACATAAATGAAAAAAATACCATTACCTCTTCCTCGTTTTTTGTTTGGTCCCAGCTCTTCTTCATCCTCTGTCACTATGTCCATGTCTTGCTCTTTACGTTCAGCTTCTTTACTCTCTGTACTGGTATCAAGGTCTTCCCGTTCCTCCTCCCTGGCACAACACAATAAGCAAGAGGTGACTAACTAACCAACCACGCGTTAAAAGCCGAATGGGATGAAAAACCCAACAGACCCCATGGCAGAATACAGCATCTTCAACACAAACACTATTTTCTTTTCAGAAGTACTTAAGCTAGTCAAAGACCTGCAATACTTTTTAAAAATAAAGTTTAAGTGATATAAAACATACTAAAACTCAGAAGAAATCTAATAAACTGTGAACAGGAACTTCCCTATTAAAGACTTAAAACCTACTCTTGGGAATTCACGCTGTCATTTGAAAAGCATTACTATAATCAGATGCTTTTTGGAGACATCTTAGTGTAGTTCTGCTGGCCTGAATTATTTTTTTTATGACTAAAAAAGTGTTTCTTCATCAAAATGTATACTGTTTTATAAAATGCTTATTACACATTTTTCCCTCATCTAAAAACCAAAGTCCTACATGCTATCATTACAGGGTAACTTTTTTTTTCCCCAATTATAGCTTAAAAAACATATCATAAATCTGTCTTGGGCCCATGCTCACCTTTTACAAGCAGATTTATTTAACTAACTCCCTTCCTCAAGCAGGTAAAGATACAGTGTTGTATATACACTGTTTTTTTTTCTGGACTCCTATACAGCTGCATGTGCATGAATCTTACCACCTGAAACCATACAGTTTTATTAATAGAACACAAAGCCTTGGTCTTATGGAAATCACTTGGGATAGCACAGCTTTTTTTTTTTTTTTTTTAAGAAGTGCTATTTAATTTTGTACATAAACTGTTATCTGAGGACAGTATTATTTAAGTCAGATCAGACTGATTCCTCAAATTAGAAAATTAACTACAGTGAAGATATTCATAAATATGAAATCAATGAAAGACAAAGTAGCATAAAAAAATGCAGGTTTCTCTTGTCAGTAGGTAAAACTGTCAAGCTTTCAATAAAACTATGAGCATAATAAGAGATTTTTAAAAGTAATATTCATAAAGTGATTATAAAATACTAGGAACAAGGGCTACATGGTAAAATTAAAAAGGTAACTTTGTATATAATCAAGTCACTGAAAACTACACAGGTAAGATCTGGCTATCTAAAATGGTGAGAAGTGCTATACCATATGTATATCACAGTAATACTGTGTATCATACCCAACAGATACTTCTACAGCAGGATTTCTTTGCTCCTCTTCCTTCAGCTTCTCTTGTTTCTCTTTCATTTTTAACTCTTGTTCTTTTAACCTGTCTTCTTTCCTCTTACGTATCCTAATAGTGGGAAGAATACAGAAAAACAGTTGCAATTAATCTATTATCTGACCTGGCCACATTCTTTCTGTTACACTACAGGATCATGTGAAAATACTAGTAACATGGGAAAGCATGATAAAGTTTCACTCCTGTCCAGGATCTCAAGAAACCAGCATAAACCAGAAACACTACTACTGTTTCTCATATGGTTTTTCCAAGGAATTAAGCTAGTTTGTAGCAGCAAAATTTAGCTCTCCATATTCTAGTTTTACCTTGCTGCTGCTGCCTCTCGTTCCTTGCGATGCTGTTCTGCTTTTAATTCCCTGAACTCCTGCTTTGCCTGCCTTAACACATCAACGGAGTCCTCAATGAAATCTCGAGTGGAGACGAGAGTCAGAAGTTTTCCACAGAGGGCATGAAGGATCTTCATCTTTTCTCCTAATGAAATTTAGCCATAATGAAATATAAACATCAATAACTGATGAATAAGCCTTACTCTTACACTCTCCAGACTGAAGACTGGCTTTCACTCAAGAAAAAGTGAACAGTCAAACATCTGTAGTGCATCAGCTGCACTTGCATAAAGGCCTTTCCCGAAATACCTGCTTTGCTCAGAGATGCAAGCCTTTATTTTTAATTGAATAGCTTTTAGATCTGAAAGAAAAACTAAAATGCAATATTATTTTACAAAATACAGTAGAGAGGAATTTTTTTCTTCCATTCCCAAGTAATGAAAGACCCAAACCAGAACAGCAATAAAAAGCAGGGGCCGAATTAAATGCTTGCCCTGGAGAGACCCACTTCTGCAAGTAAAACTAATTGTTAATACTTTTTTTAAAAAGGGATTTTAAAAAAAGCTATGCAGAGGTAATGAGACTGCCTAGTTCTGCAGTCTCTGGTCTGGTGGAACTTGCTTGCAGGTGCCAGAGCACAGGGGGTGGGTGTCTGTCCAGGTGACCTCCAGAGGTCTTTCCCAATCTCAATTCTTCTACAATACAGTAAAATTTTATCATGATTGATCTGAGATAGTTACAACACAAATCACTTGGTAAGCAATCTAATAATCTCTAACACTTAGTGTCTTTTATTACCTGGCAACAAGTCATACACTGAGGTACTTGAAAGTTTCTTCAGAAGACCAGGATTACTCAATCTCAGCTCCATGCAAGCATCATCAGTAGCATCAAACCCTCCTCGTTTCTGGTAGCGGTATTTTGCATTGGCTGATGTTACATCAGCACCTGACGCTAGAATGTGAAGTCTGAGAATCTCAGACAGAGTGCAGCTATCAAGATCCAAATTTTTCAAATTGCAACCTACAGTTGAGAAGAGTAAACAGTTATTTTATACAGACATTTAAACATATACAAATATTTTTAAAATGTGCTTTAAAATACACATGAAAATAAGAACAGTAACAAAACAAGAAGTGAAACCCACACATACCCTGATGTAACTGGGGCCATGCAGCTGCCAAAGTTGCAACTGCAGACAGTGCAGATTTTGTGGGGTCTGCATCTTCATCCAAAGCCTCTGTTAAATCTTTAAGGAAATAAACACTTTATTCTAGTGCAAATTAAAACGTGTACTGTGGAGGGGAGGAAAGCAAGCCATTTTTTAAAGATGCAGACAAAGCAAAACCAGGGCCAATATGTACAAAAGCATCAACATATTCAACAACTCTAACATCCAAATTAACGTTTACATTATCTTTAAATGCAACTAAAGGTCCAACTAAAAGCTAAGGCCATGCACCACATGCTATGAGCCCTTCTCCTTATATATAAGCTGTTAAAGCAACCACAATGCACAAAACATGCACAATGGCAAGATAAAGGGCAGAAAAAACCAAAATCCATAAACACATGAAAGCAAAAATAAACAACAACACAAGAACACCTGTATTCTGTTCCCTCAAACAAGCTGTTATTTTCTGTAACCATTTTATTCTTAGAAAAGACCATCCAAACCAGACATTTTAATACTGGTTATCACCATTCACTATATACTTTTAACCTGCAACAGTTCTGCACAAGCACAATTACTAATGCGTTACCAAAAAACCCCCTATTTCACCAAAAGAAGCACCTGCACTTGAGGAGCATCACACACTAGCAAACTGGCCAGGACAGTGGGGCAGTGAAAGGGAGAAACAGCAAAATTCCCATTTCCTTGACAAGCTTCCTTAGCTCTTACAGACATTTCTCCAGAGGGTTGGCAGAATTTTTGCACTTTATTCAAGTCAAATCATTAAGCAGTTACAAAGTCACCAAGTCAATAGAGGGCCACAAATCCAAACTAAGATTACATAAAAAGCAAATCCACAACAGAGCCCTATATGATGACTGAGGCTGCTTGAAAACTGTCACCCAGACACTCCAAAATTAACCTCTGCACCTTCGCTCTCCCTGTATCTGTATAACAGGGTTTGAGAAAGTACTGTCCACACCAAAACTCCACACCCATGGAGTTTTCTGTTGCAGAAGCACTGCCTGTACAGAATTTAAGTGAGCAAACATGCTGACCAATACTAGTTTGGTTAGTCAGAATCACAAAGCCAAGAACATGCATTTCTTTTACAGGAAAAAGAGATGTCTAAATGAGTGACAAGAAATGAAAGTTCAAATGCAAATGAAAGATAACAGATTAGGTACTTGGACCACAGCTCTGCTCAACTAGAAACAAAATGTCAGATTTTTACAGTTGCCAGTCCCATATAATCAAATTAAGATATAAAAGTTGTATTCTTTTTTTGATCAGTCCTATGAATAATTTTTTTTAAAAAGTCTAATCAATTATTCTATGACTACCTGATAATGGAATCCTTGTTTTTATTGCCCAAGCAATGCCCTCAGTAATTAAAAGATACAGTTTAACTGTTAAATTCAACAGTAATTAAAACACAGGCCAGATTTGTTAACACTAACAAATCTGTGACTTTATTCAATTACTGTTGCTGAAGATATTGCTTGTGTTTTATTTAAAGCCATTTTCTAGATGGGGCCTAAATCTTAAGCGTAAGAATATAGATAAGTCTTCAAGGGAGGAATTAAAGGAACCCTCCTGTACCCCACACATCTGCCTTACTAGGGAACCACAGGATTCACCTGACATCAAGCAAGGACTGCTCTTACGTTGCTATGTATCTCTAATGAAATAAAGGTTAGTGGGAAGGATCAAAGCTTCTTCAACTAGTCACCAAATTTGGCACTCCATAAAGCACAGGACCACATAAGTCTCTAACAAAGCCTGCACTCCATCTGATAGGTGGTTAGGATACACCAAATGCCTCTGAAAACACGGGCAGAGTGACTGTGAGATGCTTTAGACAGACATGTTAGTATCTAGAAGTTGTGGATGCATACTTCTGAGTCTTGAAGGACAATAAATATTGAATTCTCCATTACTGTTGTGCTGGGGAGCTTTAGTTTTTAATCTGGTTGATCAAGCTGTTTGGGTTTGTTTTTTTTTTTTTAAATTACATACATATAATTTAATTGCTAAAGATCTTTGACAAGATTTAGGAAAATGCATTGTTTCCTGACCCTCAGGAGAAACTTGCAGTGCTGAAGGAAGAGGAGCAAAGTGAAGGCAAGCTTTTCCTTACCTCCAAAACATATGCAGTGCTGTTAAGAGTTGCTTGGCTGGATACAATCGTAGTAACAATGAGCTTGTTTTTTCTCTATTCCCCGCCCCCCCCAGTCCCCACCATCAATGCCTAGTTTAAACCTTCAATTTTAGATAAAAGAGAAAAAACAAGTCCATTTACGTACAATATCCATGCATAATAAAAGGTTAAATAAAGGAATGCCATAAACCATGCAGTTTAGACTTAATTCCAGTGAAATTTCAGTTTTACAGCAGTAAAATTAAAGATCTGACCTTTGGTCTCAGCATCAGCTATTTGATCTTTGGCCACTTCCTCTTCCTCTTCGGCCATTGCCTGAAAGATGGCAGTCAGGAAGAAAAACAGCAATTCACACAGTGGGCCTTCAGTGTCATTTCCTACAAGAGCTTCCTCTAAAACTTCTGTGAATAAAGTTTAAGAAGTGTCACTTTTGCTGCAAGGTGGGAAAACAATTATGTACTGAAGAATTAAAACATTTTTTTCCCCTTCAGGTATGGTAATCAAGTTATTTTCCATAATTTACTGCAAATATTCCTAAGGTGATGCTGTCCAAGAGTGCTGACAAAACAATGTTACTTTCTTAATACAGAACAGCAAGAGTAAAGTACAACACATTAATAATTAGATTAACAGCTTCTACATTGTCATTAATTTTTATTTTATAAACACTACACAAGTTGACTATGAAGAGAAAACTGGATTGATATGCACATGTAAGCACTGACATACTAAAGCTGCACAGAAAACTTTCTAGCATTGGTATGATATTCAGTAGAAGGGACACCACAAAATCAGGGCACCTTGCCACATAAATGACAACTTGCCTAAAGTCACTCCTTCAGGAAATTCATCTTGAAGATCAAAAAGTTCCCCAAAAGCATATAAAAACTCCAGAACCATCAGAGCATCACCAAAGATCTCAGGAGGAAGTCTCGTCTTCACTGGCATTGGAACGGGAAGTTCCTGTAATCCAAATGGGACAACTTAATATTGCATTTGGTTTCTGCAGATTGCACAAGTGATTAAACCCAATCAGTTTATGATTTTAATAATCTATCTGTTTGGGTTCTTTACATTTTACTAAAAATAGCTGTGCAAGACATAATTATCACAGCAACATCTGTGGTAGCACTAACTTCAAAAACCAAAAAGCATGCAACTTGAACGGAAAATCTTCTGAGATAAAAGTTTATTCATGTTCATTAAGTTGAATGATTTTGTAGCTTTGTTTAAAAAGGAACTCAAACTGAATACAAGTTAAGAACACTGGCTGTCAAGCTTTTTTCTTTTAACCTGCATTATTTCACAAGAGTTTTGAATTTAAGATTGTTGGAACTGTTCAGACAAGCAAAACCAAATATATCCTTAAATGTTTACTCATCATTACAAAGACAAGCAAACAA
>VZTU01005548.1:2289-19022 GCA_013400835.1 Zapornia atra | reverse complement strand
TACTTATATTCATTTTTCTTAACCAGCTTTCACAAATCTTGTTACAGGCAAGGGACTATGGAACTCAAATAGTGTGTTGCTAGTGCCTCATTTCAAGCAATGGCCACTCAGCTTAGACATCTACACTAGAAGGAAAAAACAGGCAGCATGTTAACAGAAAACAATACAGGGCTTCAATAAGATTAAAATACAGATCTGGAAGAAAAGTATTTTGTGGTAAAAGAGTGGAACTGGCTTTTCTGCTTGGTAAATGAGGAAAAATGTCAAAACCACTTTTCTAATATACAGATTTTGGGGAAAAATCCTTTTGTATCTTTTTGAAAGCTACGTATGCCATGAGTATCAGAGTTGAAAAAAACAAAGCTGACAATTATCTGGGAGAGAATCCAGAACTACATTGCTTTCTCATGTTGGAACATTATTTTCCCATGATTATTGACTGCTTTCTTTACTAATAATAATTAAAAAAAGCTTTGACACTACCCCCACCGCCAAAACCTGAGAATATTTCAAAGAATATGACCTATCAAGTAACGAAAGAAAGTCATCCCAGATTGTCACCACATGGCAATTGTTTGTTGCAAGTTGGGTCAGTTGGAGCTTCTTACAGTCCAACTGTCTTCAAATTGCAGTGAAGATGTCCATCTTCATCCTTCTACTGCTTGAACCAACCAGGCGCATAGCTATGTCCCTATATACCCTTTGTCACACTGGATATCATAATTTGATGGCAAGGAAACGTGTTAACAACAATTTTCAGAGCAGGAAAATTTCCAGGTGTGCATGTTTATGGGTTTTGGGGTTTTTTTGTCTAACAACGAATTTCAAAAGTATCAAGGGCCTGAAGCAGTGGAAGGTTTGCTATAACAGAAGATGGTATAAAAAAGGAAAGGAGACTAAGAATTCCTTAAAGGTCATTCAAATAACTAGATTTATCTTATAGACTAAGTAATTCTACTCTTTTTTTCTTTAACAATGTGTATATTAGTATTTTTGAAAATGCATTTATTTCATCCTAAAAAAGCCTCTCACAAGAAACCTTCCAGACCTATAGAAGAACCTGGATTTCCCTTCTAAAATAAAAATTTAAGTCAGAGATAATATTAATTAAAATTATTATTATTAATTTCCCTGTGTAGCTAATAAATCTACAGGTATTTACAATGTATGGTTTTGTATATAGAACAACATAATAATCAGGTTTTTTTACTAACTCCAGTTTTAGAAATCTATATTTTGAAAAATTACACGTATAGCATCTGCATTTCTCAACCTCTTTCTGTTGGCAATAATAAAAGTCAGAAATGAAAAAAATAGTATTTCATTGAAATAGTTTTACAGTATTTTCAACAATACTTTATTCTTTTGCCTTTAAAAATAAGCCTACCCAATTTGTTTTCTATGAAATTACTCTCCAGACTCTTCAAATGTATTTCTTTCAGGGCTGTTCTCTTGGAGCAGTAATTTTATCCTGAAAGCAGCATTCATCTGATTTTTCCTCTGCAATCATTGTTCCAGATGAGCGTATTCCTATGGACAAATTTAAAAGCACTAATGCAGCTTTATCTGTTTGAAGTGGCCTCCTTTGTTATCAACATTCACCAAGCACGAAGATCCAAGATGTAGTGTTGTTCAGTAAGTACTACAAAGTTTTTATTCAGCTCTCACAAGAGTGCTACACTTCAGGATCTCAACAGCAACACAGAAGATGCTTCTGGGCAGCCAAAAAAACCATACCATAACCAATCAACCAAAAAAATGTCTCAATCCTCCACCCAAAAAACCTCCCCAATACTGTATTTTATTTGCATGCACCTCTGTATAGATAATGCAGAAGAATCATCACAGAAAAAGACTTCTTAAGAGTTAGTAGAACTCTTATAGGCTCTGACAATATTTTGCTGTTTTGCTCACAGCTGTGAATGCAATAGGTATTGGGTATTAGCAAATAATTTCTAGGGAGAAGTTTATATCTGAAGCCAATATTTTTGTCTGGTTCATTGTAATCCTTAAGATGTCCCACAGTTCTAAAAGGAAGAGACAAATTAAAAGAACCCCTTCAAATTCTGAGACATTCTTTGGCTCATCTGTTATATCAATGAGAAGTCTCTAGTGTATTTAAGAAGGAAATGAAAGGTGGTTTATAACTGTTTCTTGTACTGAGCCCTTCTTTCTGAAAAATCTGGTTGGACTGTTTTGGATTTTTTGTTTAGTTCAATTTGCCTTTGTGTTTCATGTCTCTATTTTCTCTATTTTTAGTCTGTTTCTCTCTAAGCACTTTTTTGCAATCTATCTTTCCTGATATTTATCTCATGTGCTTCTTATGTTGGCCAACTGTGCTACCTTGTCAGCAATGCCTTTTATTAAGAAGACCATCCATATTTGTTCAAGATAAAGTCTTGACTCCAGCTATGTCCATGATTATATATTCATATAAGGAAGAGCTAGACTATGGCTGGTGTATATGTTTCTTTCACCTAAGATGCTTCTTCGCCACCAGGCAATGAAGCTTTTAAGCACAATGTGGCAGATGCATTTAGAACTGACCAAAATTATGCACACTATTCAATGGGAAGTGCAAACTTATATGGTGGCATAGTGATGCTTTATGATTTTTTTTCCACTGCTATTTTCCTAATAATTCTCTGATTTGATTTTTTGGATATTATTGCTTCATGGAACTATCCTTTATAACTTCCAGGTCTTGCTCTTGAATGGTTACAGTCAGTTCAGAATACATCAGCTTATCTGTGAAGCTATGGTTGGTCAGAAGGATCTTTATTATCTCTGTTTTGCAACAGGAGAAATGGAAATAACTTCTCAAAGACTATTTATCCATATCAGAAAAAATTTTCCAATGACCATTTGCTATAAGATAGAATATATTTACTAGAAATGCCTAGCATTTACTGATATACAAAAATATTTTATATATATATATATAGGATGTATATAGCATCTGTATACCTATGTAGAGCCCTTTTTCTGAGTAGTTCAAGACGTTTTCTGACATTCATGAGACAAACACCTATCAACCTGCAACTTCTAATTCATTGCCAATCTGTCTTCAGCTTCCTTTCCAGAAAAGAATATTTTCAGATATCTTTTTTAAATCTCTGTATGCAAATGGAATATAAGATATGGAGGAGAAAAGAGGGGGAAGGCAAAGTTAATTTCATTATCCTCATTATGTGTTCGGTTTGGGGTTTTATTCCCAAATGCCAAAGCCAGCTGAAGTTGTTCTCTTAGCCCAGCCTTCCATTCCTATGCCTGCATTGACTTCTTAAATACGGCAATATCATTATTATGTGAGGATATTATAAACAAGATTAGTGAATTAGATTTATAATCCTCTCCACTTTTTATTTATTTATGCTAATTGGTTTATTTCTCAATTGCACATGTGATGCCACAAACTTGCACAAAAGAGGAAAAAGTGAACTGTATAGTAGAAATGAGAAGGATGGACCAATGAAGAGGAGATGGAGAAATATACTTTCTTTAAAAGTATTTATCACACAGAAACATAATGTTTCAGTTAACTCAGAGGATCCACTATGCACGTGTTCCTGAGTTTTTACCTCTTGACCTAGAGCAAGACTTGTATTCACTTGCTCTCTTTACTGCTAACTTACTGAAAAGTTCAGTCTTAGGTCATGCACAATGAACACAGAGCTATACAAAATTATCTCACTTTCCCCAAATTGGAAAGCAAAGAGGATGTACTATTTGCATCTTTTTATTAATGTCTCAATGGAAAATTATCATATGACAGCAGAATAGAACCACAGTGCTCCATTCTGCTCCCGCACATATGTACGAGTTCTGATAAGTAGTTCAATTTTAACCTTCACTTTAGAACAAAGAAAGTTTTGTTCAGATATTAAAGCTCACATTTAATGACGCTTTTCTTAAAAAAAGTTACTGAGAAATTTCCTTTGCTTGTTGCCATTACGTTTAATTTTATCTGTCCAATATAAATTTCTCTCTTGCATGAGAATCTTGCATGTTCCAAATTAATTTTTCTGGCTTGCTCAAATAAACATTAGGAAATCATTTAATAGGGAAAGAAGACCCGGTCACTTCCTCTATGTAATTGTATTTAAATGGGTAACAAAAATGATGATCCTATAAAATTAAAATAAAGCTCATAGGCCTGAATTGTTAAGTTAGCAACCCTTGAATGAGTTGTAGTTGCATGTTGCCCATTAGCTGTTGCAGCTGAACAGGTTATTAAACATCATTGAGAAGTATGGGGTGAAGATCCTGGAAGCAGTGATTTTAATATAAATTTAATATTAACCACAAAAATACAGGAATCATTATGTTGATAAGCTGTTAACTTTTAGGTGACACAGTGGCAACCACACTTCCTTTCTCCTCTCTTTCTGACAACTTCTCTTGGACCTGTCACCATGAGCAGAAAAAGGACAATTTCACTGCTAAGTGAGGAAATCCTTCACCAATTCAAAATTTTCAAATTATCTTTAAGTTTCGTAGAGGGAACAAGAATGGCACTCCTCTTGCCTTCCTCAGCTTGAAATCTTTAGGACTTTCTACTGCACTGAACAAGATAAGATGCTGTTCTAACAGGATCCTGATATTTCTGTTCAGTGAATTTCTGTTCTCTGATGCATTGCTTCCTAATTCTTTTTATTTTTTCTTTTTTCTGTTTCTGTCTGACAGCTATAACCGTACATGACCCAAGAAGCAAAGAGCTGGATTTTTCCTTGAAAAACAAATGAGAATGAAAGATGCACCTGCACAGGATAAAAATCTATCTGTTGCCTCATGAGAGAAATAATTCAAATAGCTCTGTATTGACTCAATCACCCTCTGTTGACAAGTGCAATGGAACAACTTTCCTCTGTTATTTTATTACTGACTTAGTTATGCGTCATAAAACTTTGGAGCTGAATAAACCTCTACCAGAGTGGGATCATCTATGTTATATATTCCTATATAGTCCATCACCTGGAGTTCTCATTCTATAGTGATAAGCAGCAAATAGGGAATTAAAAAAATCCACATGCATGCTGCTCAGTTCAGCAGGCTCCTGCAGGCACAATGGCAGTAGTTGATCCATAAAAACAGGCTGATAAAGACTCCCACCAACAAGCCTAACTTTCTCTTGCTGTTGTCCCCCTTTAGCGTGCTCTGCTGCTCATTCAGGCTTCCTATTCCAGCTTCCCCTCTCAGCTGATTTTAGTTGTGACCAAAAGCTACAGTCCAACTCAGTCTTACTCAGGCCACAGTTGTTCTAGCCGGGCATCATTACCTGCAGGAACGTGACACATTCGTTCACATCATATTGCAGAGCAAGCGGTATTTTATTGGTAAGAATGGTTTACACTTTTGATGTTCATACCCTTCTAATGCCCTTACTCTAAGGCTGTACTCCTAATAATGCTAACTCCCATTTATTTCTATCATATTAAAGACAAAACCTCCTAATGGAAGTGTCTGGAGTATTTCGTACCTTTTGTACCATCTGTGTGCCTCATTATGGTGCTGTTATATGTCTTTCTATATGTGTGCCAGTATTTTTTCAGTTAGTATACTTATTGAGAAAAGTCATACAACCAGAGTGTAAAGAAAAGTGGAAGGATACTTAAATATATGTCTATTTTTAACCATGCAAATAATTTCAAATAATTCAATGAAAAGGTTTATATGCTTAAAGTTATGCACAGTTTAACACTGAGTTAGAACTCGTGAACTTCTGGAAGATCAGTAGTATATATGACATTATATGTGACATGAAGTATTATTGTGTTTTCATACATCTTAAAATATTTTCCAGATATCTTGATACTACTTTTATTTTAAGGAATAATGAATATAAACAGATATTTCAAATGCTATTTTAAGGAATCATGACTCACAGATAACAATGCATTTTTTAAAGCAAACCAACCAATCAAGCAAAACCAAAACAAACAAAACATGAGGCAGAATCATATAGAAAAAAACTAGGATGCAACCTTTATTACTCAGAGATCTATGCTCATCCTGTGCTGCAGATACTCCCAAATCTGAGAAATATCATATTGAGTAGGATTGCAAACTGCCAAGAGAGTGCAGTCAAATTAGCTTATTAATCCTAAACTTGATAGAAAAATCTCAGGTGTTATCACATGCAGTCTTATTTTTCTTCGTGTCTTGAGGTTGGGTGGCAGCTCTAGAGAAAATTATTTTCTGTATTTTTTTTCTTAAAAAGCACACCTACAAAACTGGGGAACAAGCAACTGGTCCTGATTAGAGCAGGCCACTGAGAAAACAGTGGGACTTTCCTATTTTAATGTGAAAAAAAAAATCTACTTCCATAGGTGATTTCGGGAAAACCAAACAAATGTAAGACATCCACACAGACAAACATAGTATACTTGCTGCCTGCAATCCTTCTCTCTTGTGAAGGACTGATACTATCAGTCAGAAACCTGCATTATAGAGAAGGACTCCAGGATTCCGAATGGAAAAGGAAATGTTTTCACTTGCCCTAAGAACAATGGAAATGCGTTGTTCACATTTAGACAGGCATTTCCCATTTTTAAATGCCCTAGAGGTCAAACATAAAAAATTGATTCCATCCCATTTCTTTTGCATCAATCCCTTGGATTGCAAGGGTTGGCAAAGTAGTGTAATAACAGAAATAGTAAGAGGAAAATAAATTTAATTCACCCTTTGTATCAGTGCCAAAGCAAAACTTCAAGAACACGCAACAAGGAATAGCAGATGGCCAACTTTCCTTTAGGAAAGTGCAGCCATAAATTACCTTAGCAGTCAGATGAGTGTAAGATGCAGTGTAAATGTCTGCACCTTGGTACACTTACACACAACACTCCTAATCCTGTGCTAGAATTATGAAGGTACTGAACAAAACTGATGACTAGAATTCATTTTTACACGTTGGGTTTTTTCCTCCCTTGATGGTTACTTTTTAAGTGTTCTCATGTTTACACAGGGGGCTGTGCCACATAAATGTACATTTTTAATCGTTACCCATTATTCTGAAAGCTCACATAGGTTTTAGCCCTCTGCTTTTTCAACTATATGTGTCTTTTGAATTCAGGCTTCTTTGCACATGCCAGGATGGCACCAGAGCCCATTTTTCAGAGAGGGAATTCTTGGGAAGCTCAGGAACGTGCTAAGAGTTCTAAACATCTGGCAGTGGGAAATTTTCACACCTGGGGCCACCACAGGAATGGTGGGAGGGACCTAGAGGCTCTGGAAGGAGTTTTTGGTAAGTGCTGATAAGTGACTGTGGGACTGAAGTGTCTTGACCCAGCCATCTGTCAAGCCAGTAGGTGCTGGGGGAGATGCTGGCTTTGCTTCCCCAACACACCTGACTCTTCTCAAATACCTAAATTATCTGTAAAATTTATTTAAGACTGATCCTGATCTTTTACTTACTCTATCAGATGTGTTGCCTAAATGTGTTGTCTCTGTTGGAGTTTGGGATGTTTGTGGAAAGAAATGTAGTTTATTGCCCTATGCAACTGCTGTCAAATCATGGAGCACATCAGTAAAAACCCCAAGCACTAGTGATAAAGCAGAGTTGATTGTGTCAAAATGCACAGAGCATGCACCTTTTAGTGTTAACTCTGTTCTGAGGTGGTTTTCCTTTTGCTGTCATACCAGCATCAGCTTTGAATCCATCCCCACCCTTAGCCATGGTGTTTGCTGCCTGAGACTAGAGCTCAAGATCGTATAAAAGCAGTAATGGCATGCAGGAGGTGGGGAGAACCCCTAAGCATAATTGGATAAAAATGGTTCAGTGATCCCTAAAGGAGTAGAAACACTTTGGTTGTTGCTGATTGGCACCAGAAACAAACCTTTACCCTGAAAAAAAGAATTGAACCCAGCTGCCTGACAGACATATTCATTTCCTTCTCAGGGGAAAAGTAAATGGATTACCCACGAGTTTTATGCTTATCAAGCAACGAAGGCAGCCTAAAACTATTTGTTTTCCCATTTCTGTTTACATGTGATCAAGATATAAGGTTAGAAACACATTTATATAACAAAAGCATTTGTAAATTCTGCATTTTCAAAGCAGAAGATTCTTTCTGTGTCTTCTATTGCCAAGTCATCTGTAAAGCAGGTATTAACAAATTGCCTGTAGGGCTATATTTTTAGTGCAGTATATTTAGTGCGGCATTAAAATTCCTCTTTAGATTTTTGTAGCTGCAGGGATTTTCATTCCCATCTTTCTCTAAATAGTTTACCATCACATTTACTTGCTATTAAATCTGGTATAGCTAAAGACATTCAAGCTCTTCTGAATTATAACCAACTTATTTTTTAAATAATTATTAGGCAGATGATTAGAATCTTACTTAAGTGTAGGTATGCAGGAACTCCTTCTTGAAAATGAAGTCCATTAGTTATCTATTTGCCTCTTGAACTACTTTTCATAGGAAAAAAACCACACACACACACACAAAAAAACCAACAAAAAAGAACTTACAAGAAACTACTCACATCAAATAATACAGAGAAGAAATAATTGTTGTGGATATTTCCTCTAGTTATTTTGGGAACATCTGATGCCACAGAACAAGCACCAGCACTTTTAGAAATGACCTCAGAAGATTCTTTCAGGGAGAGATAGATTCCCCACAGCTTGTTTTGCAGAGGATAACCTACCTGCTTTGTACAAAAGAATACTGCTCTCTAGTGGAATATGGGAAAAGATTCCATGACCTCACCACTTACCTTCGTCTGCATTCTTAACTGTTTGCAGATGAAAGGCAGTCTCGCTTGGTCCTAGAGTTATGACACGTTATGACATATGGCTACAATTAGTGTGAGATTATACTGTGAAGTGGCTTCGCTTTTGTAATCAAGTAAAAGAAAATTCTTTTCTTTTTTCCTTCTAAACTCCTTTGTAAATTGAAACCAGGGTTTTTTACCATATCCTTTTTTTTTTTTTTCCGAATATTGCTGTCTATATCAAGAGTGTGGAACTAATAACTATTTAATTTACACAGGAACTCATAATAATTTAGCTGGCATAAGGTTAATTTAGGAGTGATTAATAGCTGCATTTATACAGCTGGAAATTTTAATAATGTCTCCCTCTGGAATTTATAGTGCTAATATTTTATATTCAGGATTTTCTTTCTGTTGTGGTCATCACTCCCTTTGGAGTGGGAAAGGTTTGCTGAAGCAGGGATCGAGTTGTACAAATTGTTCAATATATTCTGTCTCAGCGGGTGGGACACTATGAAAACACATACGCACACACAAAATGTGGTGCTTTCAGTTTCTTTCCTCCAGGGCTAGTTGTAGATCTGTCATCTGTTTGGCTAGACTTGATGGGATCAGGGCTCCTTTGACAGCTTTAATCGCTATCACTACTCACAGCAAGCCTGCAAGCTAGTGAATTGACATGCTGGACGTACTTAAAATGGGCATGTACTGCAGGACTGAAATGAACCTAGTCTGGAATGTGCTGTAAGTGTGCATTCAAAGCAGGCATGCACTGCTTTGAGGTATTACAATGTTAAACCTGGAGCCAGCTGTTTTCTGAAGATTTATTTCCAATATGCCCTGTCCCTTAGGCATTGGAAAGTAACTTAAAACATCATCTGCAAAAAAAGCTGGTTAGTCTGTTAGTCTGTGCCCAGAGAGCCTGGTTCTTGTTTTGTTTCCCGGAAATGGAGGCAGTCATGCTAGGCTAACGTGGGAATTTTCTGAATACTGCTGCACAGAATAGATGTTTAAAGCTTTTCAGATTGTGAAGAGAGGCATTTTGAAAGATCTGTGGCTGGCTATGATTTATTTTTTCTTAAATAAAAAAGCAAAAAGCAATAGTAATCCAAAACCTCACAGTGAACAGAAAGGAACCTCTTGACTGTTAGAGGCAAGGAAAGTAAGCATAGGATGGCACAAGAGGACTGTAGACCTCAGAGGATTTCCTCCGTTGTTTTCTGAGGAGTATCCTCACCATCCATGAGAGAATCAGAAATTTAGAAGTTTCTAAATTTTGGAGATGCTGCAGTTCACTAGATGCTCTTATGAGGTACTTTAAGCATGTTGAAGAAACTTTTGGTGCTTTATACTGTTAGTTAGGCATTAACAATTTTAGAAAGTCTTCTGTAGTTGCAAGTCTTCTAAATAGGAACAATTTCTACCTAGAGTTTATTGAGTAACATGGTGTGTCTCATTCAGAGAAATCTGCTGTGTTGGCACCACACAACAGTGGATTTGGTGATTTTTTGGGCTTATTTGGTTGGGGCTTTTTTGTTTTCTTTCTTTTGATAAATATAAACTCCTCTCCATCACCATGCTTTTCTACTGCTGCATCTATACTGGCAATCCAATCCTAGACTACAATCAGCCTGAAAAATATTGGTGAATCTATTCTTGAAACATAGGAGGTTTTAGGATGAAAATATTATTGTCCTCTTTTACTGGCAAGGAAATTAAGGTAGAAAGAGGCAAAGTGTTAAAATTACAGAAGATTTATACTGGTGCTGGGAATAGAACCCAGATCTCTTGCCTCCTACTCCTGCGCATTAACCAAAGTATTACACTTCCTTCCCGGGAGTGTTTACAGTCTTTCATTTCCACTGGTAATGGAAAGTTTTCCTGGGGGTTGGAGGAAAAACTATAAAAGGAGAGTACAAATAAAACCATCTGGAATAGAGGAAAATAGAAGACTAAATCATCTGCAAAATCTGATAATGTGACATAGAACAAATGATGAACTGTAGCTAACATGCAATAATTTTAATGCATATTAAAGTACGGACAGTAGAGTGATCCTTGAAAGTTCTCAGATGTCTTTAATACTTGAACTGCAGGTTTCAAAACACAGGGTTCATGTGTCATGACCACAGTGGTATTCAAGTTCTATCTTAATGTTTTTGTTGTACAATGTACAGAGATAACACATAAAGAACATGGGTTTCTCCTGAACAAGCTTCACATGGCAGATATTGCTATGGGGAATGTGGTTTCTGCTAGTGTGACAGAAGTTTGTTTCCTTATGAACTGAAGAGGAAATATTGTCATTTTCTTAGTGGCTCAGTAGTTATCATTAATTAATTAGGATGAATGTTTGTGAAGTACATTAAACATAGAACCATTTAAGTGCTGAGTAATATTGTTATTGATTTACAGCAACATTTGCAAACATCAGGGCTTTACAGAATTAGAAAAACAATAATAATATAGCACTTGTTGGGGTTTTTTTTTTGGTTTTTTTAAAAGTTGAATAATATGGGTAAATGACAAGAAAATTAGAGTGGGAAAAAACCCCAAACAACTTCCAAGCCAAGCCAACATTCAAAAGAACTCAGGGAATTAGCTGTTCAGCTTTCATCTCAGAGTGCAATAAAATCAGAAACAGATGAGAAAAGCCACGTTTCCTAGAATAGCACATAACAAAGTTGATGGACAAGGTTATACATCGGAAACCTGAGCATATGTTGAAGATGAGCTTTCAAACCTCTGCAAGCAAAGAAGAGAGCAAAATGGACCTTATCCATGTATCTCCTAGCCTTATGGGTCACAAACCCTAGATATGCACATGAAAACACTCACTTGCATATGAACATGTCTCATGTCTTAATTCATTCCAGAGGTTGGAGACAGGGTTTCAGGACACATAAAGAGCCTTTGGAGAGATACAACCATTCTTCATGTCTTACTTGTTTTTCTTTTACTTCTTCATTCTGCCATCTATGAGTTATCCTAAAATATTGTTATATCAACCCTAAGAATGTCACCAAATGCATGGGATTTTTCCTTCTCAGGGATCTACATTCTGTAGGAAATAATTATGTATGATTAAGTTTAAAACTTTATCTGGAGATATCCACTTCAAAAACATGTGGGTCCACCAAAAAAAATTATCTTACATCTGTCTTCTATGGCATACCCTATATCTTCATGATATTTAATATACAGGCCTTACAGACCATCTTGAGTATATGTGTGATCTTAGGAAATGAAATTAAAATAATGTCCCTTCATGCACTGTAGTACCATTGTTCTTATCATCATTAAACCAGTATCTTGAGTCCAGCTTCTAAATACCATTTCTGAGAAAGAGAAGAAATGCATGGGGAAATCTGAAAGGAAAACAATAAAGGAAGTGCTAAAACAAAACATGGAATTAGCTTGGAATCCCCAGAGTTGACTCTGGTTAAAGGCTGTCAGAAGGGCATTTGGAGTTAATATTGTGTTTCACACAGTGTTTAGAAGTCTTTCTGACTTGCTCTATTAATTGTAAACTGTAAAAGATAAAACATTTGCAATGGTATAATGGAGATGGCACTTAGATTATATTTCTGCATTGGTTTATAAGCTCCTGTTGAAAGGCAACGTGCCTCAGTAGTCTTAGGTCTTTCAGATGTATATATCTGTGACCACAAAAAACTGCAGACATGGCTGTGATTGGTTGGAGAAATCATAGAATCATAGAATTTCATGGGTTGGAAAGGACCCATAAGGATCATCAAGTCCAACTCCTGCCTCCACGCAGGGCCAGGGAAGTCACAGCATGTGACTGAGCACATCATCCAATCGCTCCTTGAACTCAGTCAAGCCTGGTGTTGTAATCACTTCCCTTGGGAGCCTGTTTGAGTGCCCCAATCACCCTCTTAGTAAAGAACCTAAGAGATGAACTACTAGTTTGGAAGTCCTTCAGAGTCCATTTCACAGATTCTATTTAAAGTGACAAGGACCTTGTCCAACATTTTTTACTCAACTTTTTCATGGGTTCAGAGAGGGAAGTAGTGAGATGTCATGTTGCCAGTGTCAACATGAACCTATCTGCCCTGAGTGTTAATCTTCTGAACCTCACTGCTATTAAATGCTAAACAGGGATTCAACTTAGGTGAAGATGAAAATAAGAGATGATTTGAAATAAGTGCACCTCTAATGAGGAAACAAGGAAATAAATAAAGATCATATTTTGGTTTGGTTTATTTTCTGATGGGATTTGGCGGAGGAAGGATTTGTAGATTGGTGATCTCTTGGAACCACAATTTTAGCAGAAGTTTCATAGACCAGGACTCATAAGCACTGCAGCTCCCTTCCAGTGGAATTCCTGACCCAATCCAAACGTGTTTTCCATATCTGTGTCTTTCATCACCTGTATGAACAAACTACATGTTGATTTTGACCTTTAAATCTTTTGATAATTCAGAGCATTCCATATACTAAGGAGGTATCCAGGAGCTGAAAAGTAATAGCACCTCATGTATGGACAGTGTCCAGCTATTTCCTATCCCTCTGGACTGGAAACAGATGCAGTGAAGAATTTCTGACTGGACTATTCATTAAAATTCTACCACAATGTTTTTTAATAGAAAAATGCTGTCACATAATATAAAATAAAATAATTTTATAAACACTGGTATTTAGGAAGCCTGTCTTCTGTAATATTTCTATCTGATCTCATACTGGAGTTTAGTTTTAACTGTGTTGTTGAGTTCACTGCCTTAAATGGCTTGCATAGTCTGGGTAAAACAGAAGCTCACAGAAGACCAGGGGTGTTTCTTGCTCTGTTTAGAATATTTTTCATAAGCAAGGTTCTAAATCTAAATTT
Source organism: Zapornia atra (assembly GCA_013400835.1). NCBI lineage: Eukaryota > Metazoa > Chordata > Aves > Gruiformes > Rallidae > Zapornia > Zapornia atra. The sequence goes on along the minus strand of VZTU01005548.1, from coordinate 5,458 downwards.
AGAATAAGAAAAAGTAAAGAAAAAAAACCTTGCTGGCTGTTGTGATGCAGTACTAATTGAATATTTAAGCAGTAAATAAAACACTTCAGTCAAAGCAATGAATGAGACACAGCTTGAGCCACACAGTGCTGTTTGTTTAAAGGCAAGGTAGATGACAGGCATTATGCTACATACACGAAGGAAATGAAACAAGAATGGAAATATTAGGGATTGTTTCTAATGCCATTTTCAACATTGCAAAACACAATAGATTCAGGTATGAACTTTGTACTCCTGATGTTGTATGACAAAGAAATACATTGAGATACACATCCTGATTAGTCGTTTGATCTCCACTCTGTAATTTTTATATGAAAAGTAATTTTGACATTTATTAGATCAGAAAGAAGAATAAACTGTACTGGTGGATTTGTGAGGGTGACAAAAGATTTGGATGCTAAGTCTTTCTCCCCTTTGTCTGTTACTGTGTGCACCCCCTCCCCATTAGATCCCATTCAAAGGCCGTTAATATTTATCTCTTGTTTTAGTCTTGCAATAAGGAATTATTAATATTTTGTAACTTTTAATCATCTTTTCTTAAAAAAGAAACTTCAAAAATACCTTTCCCTGGATTTTGTTTAACTATTTCGGCTTATCTTCTAGGAATGGCTTAACAGTGCTGCTCAGGATTTTTTCTGAAAACTAGTTCTCACACATCTGATACAGATTACCTCTGAANCAGCCTTCTATATCTAAAGGTACGTACAAGTAAACTGGAGAGGGACTGTTTACAAAGGCATGGAGTGATAGAACAAGGGATAATGCCTTTAAACTAAAAGAGGGTAAATTTAGACTAGATATGAGGGGAAAAAATCTTTAATGTGAGGGTGGTGAGGCACTGGCACAGGTGCTCAGAGAAGCTGTGGCTGCCCACTCCCTGACAGTGTTCAAGGCCAGGTTGAATGGACCTTTGGGCAACCTGGTCTAGTTGTGGGTTTATTATGATAAATGTTATGCTTCCAGGTATGGATATTAATCTGCTATCATAACTAATGTGAAAGTTACTACTGAATCTTGAGTGAGAAAGACATATTGGAGGAAATCTGAGCCCTGTTGAAGTGTTTCTGGCTTTTGCATTTGACTTTACAAAGCATAGGAGTTAGTCAACAAAATATATAGACAAATAATCCCAAAAGGGTGTTAACTGTTAAATTTAATGCTTACCTGCAGTATTGTTCCATCTGAAAATGCAGCCTTTTAATGGCAAATGGAGAGTAAAGAGATACTTACTTATATTTATTGTGGCTTCTGTAAATAAACAAAATTGGCAGAGGGACACAAAAATAGTCTTATATTGTTGAGATCAGGATAGAGATATGTGCTGAAAATTTTGTGGTCTTTTTCCTGCAATTGCAGAAAGGTTGGTAGTAACAATCCCTTGATTGTAATGTTGGAGAAAGGTAATATCAGGTACCAAATTTTCAAAATGTATCTGAGATCTGTTCATTTCTGCATTGACTTTAAATCAATCATTACCTAAAACTCAGAAAACACAGTTTAATCTCAACGTGTCAATTTTCATTCATGGGACAAGGTTTTACAAACATTAGTCAAACAAGACTGGAGGCAAAATCTCATAAATTCATTACAAAAGGGCAAAACCCCAGTCTGTTAAGGGTCTTTACTGTACTGGGTGGCATTAGGTTAGCAGCTTTATAGAAATCCCTTTTCTATTACTTCTCTCAACCAAAATACTGAAATAAAAATTAATTTTAAAAAAGGAAAAAACTTAAAAAAAAAAGATGGAAATACCAAGCAGAAAGAGCAGAAATTTGAGGTGCCAAGTTTCTTTACCAATGGGCTATCTTCTGTGTAGCTGACCTTCACGATACCTTAAGCTTTTCTGTGATTTGCTTTGCATTATTACAATAAGTTATCATGATATTTAAAAAAAACCTGGGAAAAAAAAACAAACCCAAAACCCAAATACCAAATTTTTTACCTTAATTGTTTGGATGAAATTCTTTAATTTTACACCACTATAACCATTGTCATTTCAATGGTTTACAGCCATTGTACAACATCAGAAACACCCCTTTTGGATTAGGTTGTTAGCTGGAATGTGTCTGTGAAGTTTTAGGTATGGCATTTCTGAAGAAAGAATTTGATGTGTTTATAAACTTGTAAGTATCTCTGACTATTCTCCAGAAAAGGGTCCTTGCTTTACACAACGGTTAAGCTAAAGTAAAACCATTAAGTTCAAAAGAGTTGCAGCTAAGTAAATTTTGTCTATTACAGGCAAATAGAAGCCAAACTTTCCTCCTAAATATTTTTACATTTACTATTAAACTTGCTTATTATGGAGAAGTCTATTAGAAGTAAATAAAAGCCAAACTTTCTTTCTAAATATTTTTACATTTACTATTAAACTTGCCTATTAAGGAAAAATGAGTAACCACCCCCATTGACCCGCTGATGAAAACCCTCTATACTTAATGCATTAGCAGCTCATAGGTAGTTCTGCAAGTCAAATTTCAGATTTCATAATGTATAAGAAGTTAAAGAAAAGGTCTTGAATTTTCCTTTTGAAAATTAACACTCCAAAATTCCTTTTTTACCTTATTAACAAAAGATCAATGTTCTACTCTGAAAAAGGCTATGAAAACCGTATAAATGATAAGCTGTCATCTGTGGAGGTAAACACAGCTACTTCTAAAGCATGTCATGTATCCCCTATCACTTTTTATGTTAAACTAACAAAAACATAAGTAGGCACACTTTTGGGGGCACACATTTCAGAAAATGCAGTGTATGATGACTGATCCCAGAGGGCCTTAGTAAACGTGACTGTTTTCCATATTTCAGTCCGTATAGTGGCATTACATAACAGGCAAGATATTTCCTTTATATCAGCACAACAGCAGTTCTATGAATATTGGAATTTTCAACTTTTGTTCCTTCTCTTTGTTTGTTTTCTCTTGTTTAGACAACTGTTTAGACAACTGGTTTTGTTGAAGATGACTCAGATTTATTACTAATTCTAACATGTCTAAAATGCTATAGGTAAGACAATAGAGGTAAAGACATATGTGAGCTAATAAATGTACTCTCTCTTATTTCTGAGTGAGTGTAACATCTTGACGTATGACCTGCACCACTGACATTGTAATATGCTTTACATAATTCCATT
>VZTU01005546.1:0-35496 GCA_013400835.1 Zapornia atra | reverse complement strand
AGGGATATGGTTTAGTAGAGGACGGGTATGGTTGGACTCGATCTCAAAGGTCTTTTCCAACCTAGTGATTCTGTGATTTTGTGATAACATGTATTCATCAGAAAAAAAATCCACACATGGCAGTTTTTTGCCACCAGAAAAAGGAGTGAGAAGATGTAAGAAACTTTGCAGACTTCAAGGTCAGTGCAGAAGGAGGGGAAAGAGGCACTGTAGGTATGGGAGGAGAGATTTCCCTGCAGCCTGTGGAGAAGACCATGGTGAAGTAGGCCCTATGGAAACCACAGTGTGGGCAGTTCATGAAGAAAGACTTGGAGCTGTTGGAGCAAGTGTAGAGGAGGGCCACAAAGATCATCAGAGGGCTGGAGCACCTCTCCTGTGAGGACAAGCTGAGAGAGCTGGGCTTGTTAAGCCTGGAAAGGAGAAGGCTTCAGGCAGACCTTATTGCAGCCTTCTAAAACCTGAAGGGTCCTACAGAAAAGATGGAGGACTGTTTGTCGGGGAGTGTATTGGTAGGACAAGGGGTAGTGGGTTGTGGTGGGTTGACCCTGACTGGAGGCCCACCAAAGCCGCTCTATCACTCTTCAGCTAGACAGGGGAGAAAATACCTAATGAAAGGCCCATAAGTCAAGATAAGGACAGGGAGAGATCATTCAGCAATTAGCACCACAGGCAAAACAGACTCAACATGGAATAAAATGTATCTAATTTATTACCTCATCAAAACAGAGTAGGATAATTAAAAATAAAGCCAAATCTTAAAACACCTCCCCTACAGCCTTCCCTTCTTCCCGGGCACAACTTTATTAATAATTTCTCTACTTCCTCCCCCCATGGCAAAGAGAGTGGGAACTAGATGGTCTTTGAAGTCCCTTCCAACCCAAACCCCTCTATGATTCTATGGTAATGGAAACATGACCTCATACTTTGCCTCTGACAGTGGCAATAGGACACTGGATATCAGCTGTCCCCACCCATCTCTCCATCAGCTAGCCCAGATTCCCTCCTTTCCAGTTTTCCTTTGTAACAGTAGGTGGTGGGTTTTTCTTGCTGGTAAATTTAGCACTGCTTGTTACAAGGGCAGAGAAGTTTTACAGAGCATTTATTGGAAAATGACTTAGAATTAATTACCAGTTTTGCAGCACAACACCTTTCTGATGGAAAAAGCTTTCCACTGAATTAACATCAGTGGTTTTTTTTTAAGAATTCAAAGTTCAGTTGACTCAATGCATGTAAGTAGTGCTTTCCCTCGTGTAGCTGTATGTATTTTTCATTCCACAGAAAGCAAATCCTAATCTTATCATCTCTTTCTAGAGTCAAATTCTGTGATCCTTACTGAGTCAAAGATTCATTCTGGAGTGGATGGAAGTTTAGCCTCAGTAATAACAGAGTAGCTCTGAGGTCTGTCCCTTCGTAAACTAATTTGTAGCTTTTAATCTGTTACTGTAGTATACATTCATTTCCCTTTTTACCCTTATTCTATACTGGAACCAATTTATGTATTTTATGGAATGCCAAGAAAACAATCACAAATCATCTATTAGCAATTGGATTACACAGTATTCTGAAACTGGTTAGATTTTTCTTTGCCAAATATATTCTACTCCTTTTAATCCAGCTTGCTAGGAAAAAAAAATCAAGCTGCTATACATGTTGCCTTTTCATTTTAATTGCTGGCATTTTATAAGGAATGCACACAGGTCCTAATTTGCACAAAGAACTTACTGTACATTCGTTTGCAATATCAAATTCCACGTCTTGGTGGAAATTATATTTGCAATAATGCTTTGGGTCATAAAACTGCAGCATATTATTTATTATACATTCTTAATCTTATTACATTCAGTTGCTGGACTCTGTTTTAGCAGGCTGAAACAGCAAAAGAAGCATTCATGTTAAAAGTAAAAGAAAATCAGGGGTCTTAGACAGGCATAATTCATTTCTTGTTCAAGTCATAAGTAGAAGGTGGACGCCCTCCTGAGCTGCCCGTGAGGAAAGAGAACAAAAACCTCATCTTTGAATACAAATAGACCTTCTTGAACAAACTAATACCAGTAGGGAGAGCAGCTGTTCACCACCTCTGGAAATGGATTCTTCCAAACCTCCACTTGCAAATGCATTAAGGAGATACCAAAAAAATTGGTTGCCAAGTCTGCCGGTCTAGGCCTTTGGGAGCAATTTGTCCTGTTGATGGATAGCTGAAACAGGTAGAGTTGCAACACCAACTTCTCATTTGTGAGTCAGCAAGTTCTCTGGAAGACTGATCATTATTATTTTAATTGACGATTATTTGTAAAAGGGTAACAAAGATGCAATGGCTTTCATTCTTGTTGTTAGAAAACTATGTTGAGTAGCACAGGTCATTAGTGGCTTTCATACCAATTAAAACTTAAGAGTTGTTCCTGCTACAGCACCTACTCATTTCCTCCTAGGAGCATAATTTTTTTCCAGCAAACACCCAGAAAGGCTATAAAACAGGAGAAAAAACCAAAATCAATCTCAAGAGACTCTTCTGCCTGAATTACTAAGCAGTTTAGTACACTGTTTGAGTAAGAAAATGGATCAGTGAACCTAAAAGCCAGGCTACTGACCTCAGCTCCTCTGAATTTTTTGTGTTACAGAATCGCTGTTTGAATTTTGTGTCTCAGTTTCATTCCAGTAGCCTGCATTCTGAACCAGATGTTGCCCCCAAACCCAAAGTATTTCTAAGGAATATGAGAGGCGTTATTTATAAACACATTTAAGCAAGCTCATGAACAGACTAAGGTGTAAGATGTGGAGCTATATTTGTTTTGAAAAAATAACAGCTGAATCTGCTTTGCCACTCCTATGTAACAATCGAATTGAACAGGATAGTTTACCCAACACCTCCACCAGAAAAATTCTATGTCCTTAGATTGACTGTGCCTCTAGTGCCAGTGACTGATGGAGTGTGTTTGCTTGTCTTAAAGTGGCATTCACAGATGTGATTATATTTTTTATTTTAAGGATCCAATTCTACATTCCTCACACATCTGAAACACCCAGCCAAACCAGCACAAGCTTAGTATTTGTGAGGAACCCAGGAACCGAGACTTTGTAGTCATGACTTTTTTTTTCTTTTTTTTATGTTTAAGATGTGTACTAATAGGGTTGCTTTACCATCAGTTGACATCATGTATTCTTTTTCACTGAAAGCATCTGTACCAGAATAATAAGAATGCTCAGATAAATACCTTCTCTGCATTAACTTCCCAGAGGTAAACAAGGAAGAAAACCAAGTATATATTTTTTTTAGGAATCAGACTTTAAACTGATAGAACTATAGAAAACAAAAGCATTACTAGAATCCTAAAATCTACCAGAATTATCTAACAAAGAATTTGATCTTATGCTTATGCTATTTTGCTTCAATTCACAACAAAGCACCATTTCTGCTTCATGAGCATCTGCTGTGTATCACTGCAAATGATTACGCATAGTTGCACAGGTGCCTTGAGAAAAAGAGAATATACTGTTCGGAACATAAAAACAACTATATTTGACTTTATGAATATCATAGTTCCTTCTGAAAAATGTGAACTGTTTAAACAAACAATCCGTTCATAAGTGATTATTCTAGAAAACCATATTTTATTTCCCATAAAACTATATGTAGCAATGGCTGACCACGAATGGTGATTTGTCAACCATGGCATACAAAGAGATGAGAACTTTGGGCTTTTGTAAAGAAACTGGGGAGGAAAAAAAAAAAAAAAACAGAAAAAAAAAGGGGGGAGATCTGATACCCAACTAGAAAGTGCTTTGAAAACAGTCTGAAGTGAAAATAAACGAAAACGTACGGCAGTGCATAGATTAAGAACATCAAGTCCAACCACAGCCTAATCCTGACTATTCCACCATGTCCTCAAGCACAATATCTACATGCCTTTTAAATACCTCCAGGGATGGGGACTCCACTGTGACCCTGAGCAGCCTGTTCCAATACTTGCCTATTCTTTCATTAAAGAAAGTCTTCCTGATACTTAACCTAAACCTCCTGTGGTGTAATTTGAAACCATTTCCTCTCAGTCTATCACTTGTCACCTGAAGAAGAGACTGACCCGCACCTTTCTACACCCTCCTTGCAGGTAGTTGTAGAGAGCAGTAAGGTCTCCCCTCAGCCTCCTTTTCTCAAGACTAAAAAGCCCGAGCTCCCTCAGCTGTTCCTTGTAGGACTTGTACACCAATCCCCTCAGCAGCTTCATCACCCTTCTCTGGACACATTCCAGCAGCTCAACATCCTTCTTGTAGTGAGGGGCCCAAAACTGGACACAGCACTCAAGGTGTGGCCTCTCCAGAGCTGAGTATAATGGAACAATCACTTCCCTACTCCTACTAGTCACACCATTCCAGATACAGGCAGGGATGCTGTTGACCTTCTTGGCTACCTGGGCAAACTGCTCATCCAGCTGAACCCCCATGTCGTTTTCCTCCAGGGAAGCTCTCCAGCCACTCTGCCCCAAGCCTGTAACATTGCCTGGGGTTATTGTGCAAAGAGCGGGACCCAGCACTTGGCATTGTTGAACCACATCAAGTTGGCCTCTGCCCCTTGATAAGGGAAGTGTCCTGGTTTTACCTGTTTNTCCAGCCTGTCTAGGTCCCTGTGCAGAGCCATCCTGCCTTCCAGCAGATCGACACTCCCACGCAATTTGGTGTCATCTGCAAATTTACTGACGGTACACTCAATCCCCTTGTCCAGATCATAAATAAAGGTGTTAAAGAGGACTGGCCCCAACACTGAACTATGGGTAACACCACTTATGACCTGCTGCCGGCTGGATTTAACTTCGTTCACCACAACTCTTTGGGCCGGCCATCTATCTAGTTTTTAACCCAGTGAAGAGTATACCCATCTAATCCACAAGTGGCCAGTTTCTCCAGGAGGATGCTGTAGGAGACAGTGCCAAAGACTTTACTGAAGTCCAGGTAGACAACATCCACAGCCTTCCCCTCATCCACTAGGCAGGTCACTGTGTCATAGAAGGAGATCAGGTTGGTCAAGCATGATCTGCCTTTCATAAACCCATGCTGACTGGGCCTGATCACCTGAGTGTCCTGCATGTATTGCATGATGTTACTCAAGATGATTTGTTCCAGCACCTTCCCCAGCACCAAGGTCAGGCTGACAGGCCTGCAGTTCCCTGGTTCCTCCTTCCAGCCCTTCTTGCAGCTGGGTGTCATATATGCCAGCTTCCAGTCAAGCAAAACCACCCCGGTCAGCCAGGATTTCTGGTAAATAAGGGAAAGTGGCTTGGCGAAAACTTCCGCCAGCTCCCTCGGATGTATCCCAGCAGGCCCCATTGACTTGTGTGGATCTAAGCAGCTGAGCAGCACACTAACCCTGCTCCAACAAGATTCATGAGACCTTTAGAAGTCTGTGATATTGATGGTTACCTTTGGGCTACCTACACTGGCTCTTTTTAGAGTCCACAGACACAGGCATTTTAGGCAAATAGTTAATCACTTTGTAATGTTTGGGTGAATCACACCCTATTTTATTACTTGGCTAGCTCAGGTGCCAGTGTTTGTTTGGCCAGAGGGTTCCCACCCTTTTGTGCCTAGCTGAAGTGACAACTTCAAATGCCTGCTACCACCTTGTGCACATTTGGAGGCAGAGGTGGTAAACAGAAGGGGTTCTGTACCCTTTCCTCTCCATCAACACCCTCAGATGCTACTATGCTCAGGATAATTGAAAACAGGAAAGGCTGTTCTGACCTCCTAGCCAAGTACCAGCACAATTCACATTGTTACATTTGCAACTATTATGTCATATGAAAGATACACAGAAAACTTTTTTTTTTCCCAGATGCTTTGATGCCATCTACATTGTTCTAACCAATGTTCAATGATCATCCTTCATAGTCCTAGCTTATTCTACATAGCAGGGGGGTTTTGTGTGCACCAAAATTGCTGGTAGTTAAAAAGGTGGCAAATTGGGCACCCCCTACCCCCAGAAGTTGAAGAGAAAATCAAATAAGTCCTTTCTGAGATTTCTTCTCCAAACAGCTCTAAAGTCTTTTCATTATTCTGTTCTATGGTACTGAAATTACTTTAAAGTGCAAAGAAATATCTTGTCCCATACCAGCTTGTGTCTGTAGCGCTCCCGGTGTACTCACACGTGTAAAATATTTAAATGGCTCTGGAATGACACTAGTTAAAACATTCACTTAGTTTCTCTATTCATCTGTTTCTCTTTGAGTGTGGTTCAATATTGATGCTGTCAGTTAACACATCAGCAGCAGGATGAGTTCATCGGAAATAATGGCGCTCTTCAAAGGAATGACCTTGATAATCTGCATAGGTCATTTTCTGCTCTGATATATTTTTATTGCAAAACCAAATAATTTTCCCTCATCATTTGTTAAACAGTAGATTACTCCTAATGTAAAATTATCATGAAGGAAATTATTTACACATTGACACTCTTTAAAATCACATAAATAATGGTTACCACTACAGCTCCATACTGACCTTTTCCTTTTTTCAAAATGAAACCGTCATCATTACAAAATCTGAAGCACTTTATTTCAATTGCAGCTTGTTACCTATCCTCTTCAATAACATGTTTTTAAATTACAATAATTCAGTGCTTTTAAATCTGGTACTCTCTACCCTGCTAGCACAAGAACTCCATGCTAGATGTCAGTGGCATTCCATGTAGGCACAGGAATCTCCACTAATGAACCAGAAGCAGATGAGGGTCATCGTTAATGTTTGACTGTGTATTTGCACAGGGTGGTTTGACGGGGAATATGGGCAAATTAATAGATCTCCCACCTTGCTTCCTTAGCCATAAATACTGCTTGAGAACAAGTGGCTTGTGTTTGGGTACACACTTAGATGGATTTCACTCAAGCTTACAACAAAATATCACTGAATTTCCACAGGCACATTACATTTGAAAATGATTTTTTCCTTTTTTTCCTGAATGATGTTTTGTTTGAACCTGATGCAACACAAAGTGGATCACAAGCATGTCACTCACTGGGCAGCAGGAAAGGAGTTACTTTCCACAGGCTGGTGAATGAGAGCTCAAATTCACATGAATTCTGCAGGAGAGAGGATGAGCACTGAGCAGCCACCAATGAGGAGACACGTGATTGATTGTAAAACTACCACAGCACTGTATCAAATATGTATCTGCGCCACCTAGTTTCAAAGGGCAGGGAATTGAGCAGGGAATGGAGCAGGGAATCAGCACATTAACTTCATCAGGCTTTAGATCAATGCCACCTCTGTGCTATGAAACCACTGTGAGATGCTTTAAAACATATTGCTGGATATTCCCACATGTTGCAGAAGGGCAATTATTTGTCAAAGCAATTGTCAGTTTAGTATTGCTTCTGTAAAACGCAGTTCTCCTTAGCTTTGTGCCCTTTATTATCTGCCTGGTAACCTTTTTGCAATAAGGGTGGTGCAAAAATATTCACTGCAGCTGCTGTTAGAATTACTGGCAGTATGCCATTCCTAAAGACACTAGAAGATTTGTATTCTTTTCCTACTGAATATTATTGCTTCTGAAATTAGACCTTATTTATGTTGGGTAAAATCAAACATGCCATGGAGCACAAGACTGGACAACAAGGTGATAAATATGCTTGAGTCCCGCCTATGTTTTATTTTTCATCATGAGTGCCAGCAGCCAAGTCGGGTGATGGAAAGCTGTGTCAGTGCAGAGAGAGGCTCAGGCAGTTCACAAGTAAATCCAGTCAGTTTCATGGGGTGGTGTCGAGCACCGAGTTGGGGGCGAGGGGGGAGAACATGACTGTGTGTGTTCATGGGGTTGGAAGGGCCATCATGTTTCACAGATTCCCAACAACAAATTCTGACAAGTGAAAAATGTTTGATTTTAAAAAGTCACACAGCTCGCCTTTTTTAAACACTTTCAGTATTTATTTAACCTAGTAAATAGGTTTATTAGCAAGGTTCCATTCTTTGTAGTTTAGGTAATGGATTTACCATATGTTTATGCTTTAAGGACTTGTGTAAGACTGCTAACACCTATTTCTCCACCTCCTGTCTCAGGGGTTAAGACCTTGGTATGTTGCCAGTTTACTGCTGTGGTCCCTTCCCCTTGTATAATTACAGTCATTCCCAGAGTGAAGGAAATTCCCTGAGCTTTTGCTCTAACTAGCCACAATGTTTCACTACAAAAAGGCACTTCTTTAAAAGAAGAAAAGTAATAAAACTTTCACGTTATTAACTTTTTCCCTTTTAAAAGAGGCTGAAAAATGCCATTGTACCACATTAAAGACCTTTACGTAAGACTCACCATTGGCTAATGAGCCTTGTTGTACAATCTACCACATGCAACTGCCTTCAAGTGCTGCTTTTAACTTAACCTTGATGTAGTGCCAGGAATGTGCAAAGGATATACTTTGATGGTGAGGCTGTGTACTACTTCCCTCCCTCCCCCCCTTTTCCATATTGATGCACTTCAGAATATCTGTAACATTTAAATTTTACTGTTGTTTATATCCCATAGAGGACAAATAAGTAATTATCTGTCCTACAGAAATAAGCAAGTAGATCACTTAATTAGAATAGAAATGTTAGGAAGTTTTTGATACTTTATACTTGTACGGTGGCTTTCTTCCTGCAGATACAGAGCACTTCATAAACATCCTCACACCTCCCCTTTGAAGAAAGTAGCATAATCTCTGCTTTATCATTAATAAAACAAGTTCAGTGACTTTCCAGAAGATGACACAAAATATCAGTATCAGAAACATGATCAGAAGAATTTTTACTTGAAGTAGCCTCTTTGATTATGAGTCATTTCCTCCCATCACTGGAGTGAATTATTTTGGTAGCAGTGCTACTGGAATTTGTTTAAATTTCACGTTACGGCCAGATGTGCTCTCCATAGAAACACATATTTGATTTATATAATATTTATAACACAGGTAATTTTCTGAAGATATTTTGGAGACACTTATAAGGCATTACTCTTCCGTTCAATAAAATTACTAAGGTACTGAAATTGAATCCTAAACTTCCCATGAAGATTATTTATAGAATTTATTATTTTCTTGAGTTTCATAGAGTTGATTGACTCAGTTATTCCCTTGATTACATTCTCAAAACATATAGGAGCAGTTATCTAAATGTTTTAATTCTCCATCATTTGATAATTTTGTATATGAAAAACCTGGAAAAGTCTTGTTTCAAGAATATCAAACATGATAGGTCATTCATAAAGGGTCATTTCAAGTGTGAAACGGACAACAGAGCATGGAAAAATGAATAGCAAGGAACCAACAAAAAGTTTTGTTAAAAGTATCCCAAAACTCAAGACAAAAAATATTCTCTTGTATATGAAAAACTTAGAAAGTCTTAATGACACAATTTAGAGCCCGCTGGAAGTGGAAATTGAAATTCCTTTTGTTTACTGTTATGCTTGTGCATCCATTGTGCATGCCAAGCAATTTACCGTTTTCATTAGGTTTGAAGACAAAAAATGAGGGGTGATATTTTGAGTAGGTGAAGTTCTAACTGGAGCAAAATTTGGACCATGTAGTTTCTGAAAACGCAACATGCTGTATTTGTTGTACAAATGCAGTTAGGTGCACAAAAGTAATCAAAAATGTCTGGGAAGCTGTGGGGTTGTCCAGAACATTTCAGGATCTTCTCTGAATTTTCAAGTTAACAGGGCAGGATGACTGATACAATTAGTGAAGCTGAGTATGAATCACTTCCTTTCAGTAAAGACAGAATGAAATCTTTCAGAAAAATGTAAAGCGGATTAAAAATGAAGCTTTCTTCCATTCCATCCTCTTCAAAGTCAGGAAGGAAAGTATTTTCCACATGCCAGCTTCTGACACAGTGGGAGGAGAACTGGTGCTCAATTTTGCAAATTACCAGGTGGCATGAGTGCAATAACACACTTAAATCAAAATAAAGTGAAAAATAAAAGATTACAAAAGGACATTTGTATATTTTTTCCTTTTTATTACAGTGTATTAGCCACTCACTGTCGTTGTCTTGAGCTTTTGTCAATCCAGTTCTCACTCTCTCTTTCTAGAATCTCTTTCTAAAGGAGAAATTTTCTAAAAATTACACTTTAGAAAGTGTAATTTTCTAAATGCAATTTCTTCTTTAAAATATGCTCAGTAATTATGAGCAATTTTGACCACAATATGGAGGACTGACTAGAACTGGTTGAGATAGGTTAAGATTTTTTTTTCAACAAATAGCTCTAAGCAGTTTTCATTTCTTAATTTGAAAAGGAAGATTGTTTCAAGTTTTGATGGTAGTTATGAAACGTTTTCTGAAAGATTTAAGATACACCTTTTTAATGAAAATCATGTGGCTGTGGTTTTATACCCTGGTCAATCAAATCTTTTCCTTTTGAAAAGAAAAAATAAAAAAAGAGACATGCTTTAAGAAAAAGTCTCAGCTTTTCAAAAAATGCTGTGGTTTATTTCATATTTGACTGAAAAATATCCAAACTATCAACTTTAAAATATCAGAAAGCCCTGTTATGTGATAAGCTTGAGACTTAAAATGGGGATTCTCTGATCAATGGATAATGATATGGCACGCAAGGTGAAAGCTCAGATGATGGCAGAGGCATGAGAGAAGCACATACAGATTGAATGGGGAGCTGGAAGCTGGAGGAGTAAAGGTAAAAGAAATAAGAAGCTTGAGATTCAGACAGAGCAGGACTGAAAAAGTGTCAAATGAAGTTTCCCCAATGAATTTGTCTTCACCTTGCATCGCACTTAATAGTTACAAACATCAGGACAGTTTGGATAATTACAGAAAAGAGTTACGTTGAAACCAAACAACTTGTTTTTATTAGAAACAGAACCCCTTAAAATAAATATATAAATATGTCAGAGAACATGGCACTGTCATTTCATGAAAAATTACCTGTATGTGTATGAAACGTGATTTTTGACAGGGGTTTGAATAAGAATCCATATGAGTTCTGTCTCTGTTGTGTCCAGTCTGCTTACAGGCAGAATTGTTTGATTTTCTCTGCTAGTCCCTCCCAAGTAGTATAAAATCCCCGTTAACATTCTTTCTTGCACCGTGTTTGCTAATTAACTCTTCCAACACTAGCATGTGTTAGAGATTAGTCAAACGTGATTCATTCTGTTAATATCTTTATGGAGAAGGCATCATGCATTTCCATGTAATCAAGTTATCTTTTCAGGACAGAATTTTGTGTCATTTGACCTATGATATACTATAAAATTCAGATATTTTCTTACTGGCTGAGGAATTCTGGGATTTCCCAGAAGCCTGTGATTTTCATGACCTTCATTTAAATAACAGAATTGTTGATCTTTCTTTTGCAAGGCACAGCTTTGCAATCAGAAACCAATGGTGGCATTTTCCAAGGAAAAAGACATACAAAGGACTGCTCTTCTCCCATCCACCTAAAAGAACAGGAACTTGCACTAAAGTGTGACCAGAGAGTTTAGTTGAGCTGCAGACACATAGAAATAAGTGATTGGACATGCATGAGGATAACCATACAGAGTGGTCAGCCACTTTCTATTTTCATGACAAAAAAAAAAAAAGTTACTATCTAATAGCTTACATGGGTATTATCTTCCAGCCAACCCGGCTTATGAATTTAGGGGTTAAGAGCACTGTAACAAAACCTAAACCCTTCAGTGTTCTGGCTTACTGGCGTTTGTAGGAGTGGCTGCATCTCCACAGGTTGCGGCAGCTCAGTTCAGTATTGAGGCCTTGAAGCTATGTTGTTCTGAACTTGTTGAAGCTGCTGCAGTGAAGAACTATGATGTAGTAAGTGATTTGCCTGGAATGTGTGTTGCTGCTAAACGGATGGAAACTCAGGAGACTAGTGAATAATTTACAGCAACATTCTTTTTTTTAGAGGACGCTGATACTGTATAAGGACTGTCAGACTGAAAACACAGAGAAAAGTATGAATAATTTAGATATTATTTTTTTTTCTGAATTTCAACTTCCAAAGCTGTTGGTTATTTCATTAGTATTATTTTCTTTTATCTTTCTCTTACTATAATCTACTTCTTCCATAATTCTATTAAAACAAGACATTAAAACTGTCACAACTTTATGTTCTGCACTATTGTCTGTTGGGCTGCTACCACTGTAGTGCATCATGTTATAACTATAATCTTGAACAAACTGTCTTGCTTTTGCACTGTACTATAAGAGTACTTTCATAGAGAATGATTGACTGACGGAATGGAGTCCCTGCAAAACAAAGAGTAAACATGCACACTCATTTTTACCAAAAAGTTCCCTGTTGTCACCTGGGGTGACAACAGGTGGTGTTAGTTGCAGTTATGTCTCTAGCATTGGTTGATCTGGAAAGAAATATTGGAACATCAAGGCAGCAATGAAGGTCTGGTGGCTTCTAAAACCAGTCTTCACCGGTAATAGTCTTCACCTTCTCTATAAGGTAGTATAAATTACCTTATAGAGAAATCCAGTAGAGGTGGGGTGACTACTGTGAAGAAAAGGAGTCATGAACCAGAGTTTTACTCAGCATCTGTGGCAATTTTGCCAATTGCTTGCACTATCCAGGCCCACTCCTGGCCAGAACAGAGGGGTGGCATCCTCTTTCCAGTCATGTAGTTATACTGTACATAATCTCACTGGATTTTGCCTCCTCCTGTTTTGGCAATCTTCAGGTTTTAGCACAAGTGAGGATCGTTCACTGCTGGCAGAAGGTCACCAGGTCTGAGAGGAAAATGAGCTTTAGCCTGTGACCTCAAAACTGGAACAGAGCGCAGAGATAGGCAGGACCTGTCTTTCATGACTTTATGACTAAGGAAATACTACTGAGAGCTACTGAACGTCCACCAATCCTTACAGCCCTTGGAGATGAGAATCCACATTAAAAACTGTATCACTGTCTGCAATATCAGGATTACTTCAATAATTCATGTCCTTGCACTCTGTATCATGCTATAAAAAATTTTAAAAATCCATTTAATCGTGTGTTTACCTTTTGCTTTAGCTATTTCCTTTTGTCATCATTCTGCGGATTATTGCTCACACAGACGCCCTGTGTGCACAAGCTCCACAGATTTTCTATTATACACAAGGATAACTTGTTTGCACAGTTTTCCAATTCCCTTTTACACCGTGTCAGCAGACTAAGTTGTGATCTCTTGGCTAATGCCAGCAGAACGGGAATTTAAAGACAAGAAATTAAGACAAAAGGTAAAGGTGCAGTGATTTTGCATCTCTTTATTTCTGGGGCCACCAAGGAGGATGAAAAAGATTCCACACACATTTTCAGTTAGCCAAACTGTCTGCTCAAATGTGATTTTACAGATAATGACAGTAATAGCTCACGCAGCACATTTGTATCTATGTTTAAGAGCTATGTAAAGTAATTTGAGCTGTTACACAACGCCAAATACTCTCCTTAACCCACAGCTTCTCCCATCCTAATCTAAGCTCTTCAGGTTCATGCAGTAACAGGGTAAAATCCACTGTGACAAGGGATTGCTCTCTTACACACAAAAGATAAATTAGAGAGAGAAATTATATCCTCTGGAGTTTTGTTGTCTAAATCTCAGGCTTTGCAACCATTGTCAGACAGGTAACCTTGAGATTTGTGTAGCGCTTCGCAAGTCACTGTAGAGCTGTGTTCAGCCCAGCTCCCGCCTTTCCCCATAGCTCTCCCTTCCACGGAGCACTTGGCTCTCTGTATGATGTGGGTATAATATCTGGTTTGGTACTTTAACTTACAATATCAGATAGCAGCAGAGCTTTTGAGATACATGATGATAAGACAGTCTTCGAAATCTTGAACACTGTGACTCCTGGTAGGTCACTGAAGAGCAAAGTGTGCTTGAGAGACTTCAAAAGGCTGTTCAGAAATGGATTTGTGTGGGAAAACTGGTTTGCCAGACCTACTCCTGCCTTACATAATGGGTCTTGTAGCTGAGTCCTGTTTCTTCTTTGTTATCTACAAGACTCAAACACCATTTTACATGAAAGCGCAGTCCGACAAAGCAGGTGGTGGGGGACAGAATTAGTGCATGGGAATTTTGAAAGGGATTGTACTTCAGGGGGTCATACCTCTCTCTCAGCTCACTGAGGGGTTTGAAATCATCCTGTAGGTATAATATTAATAGTAAGCATTGTTCATATAGATTTTGATGTTCCACTTCATGCTTTATAGCTATTGTGCTACTTAAAGCATTATGGCTGAACAGGAGTTTGAAATACTTCAAATAACAGCTATTTCACACCATTTTCAACTGACAGTCAAAGAAAAAATGTCTTGCAAAAGTATCCTGGCAACAGGGCTTATATCAGTGTAATTCTTGTACATGTATTAGCATGCTGTGGAACATCGCAGCATTCAGAGTGGAGATCTGCAAATATATTTTTTATCCCGAAGTGGCAGCTTTCTTGAACTATAGCAGTAATGATTAACTAACCATCCAAACAAGGGCATTTGCGTGGGAAAGATAATAAAAATAAAATAAAATCAGATTGCATAAACCCTCTGCAGGACTTTACCCTTATTTGCATTAAAAATCTCTCCCCTTTTTTAGAATCAGTGATCCTCGACCACAGGGTTGTTAATCTGAACCCTCTGTGTTTAGGTGTTCATATGATGCTACATGTCTTTAAAATGCTTATGAGCAATTTGGAAGTACTTACAGGAGACATTCAGACGTGAAACCTGCAACTTTGTGAAGGAGGTAGTCATCTTAACAAAGCCCATTGGGAAAGAATAATAGTTTGAGCACAACCAACAGTGCTCATTTAGTCAAAGGCAAAGTAAACCAAAGCCTACAATGACAGACTGTCTGAGATGGCAGATGAGGACATGCAATGTGTTGCTTGAGTAGCCAGTCTCTGCCTCCTACCTGCACAGCCTTCTGCTCTTTCAGTGCTGTCACTGAGCCAGGGATTGTGTTTTTGCAGCCACAAGAGAGAAGCAGTGGGAGTAGGAAGCTTAAATTGCCTGGGTTCTTCCCAGCTTTCTGGCCTGGCCCTGCTCCTTCAAAGCATCTTGTCCTTATTTCTGCAGTCTAAATGTCCATTTTTCGTACACTGTCAGGAAGAAACTGCCCCAAATGACCCCAAGTGTGGAATAAATTCCAAAAAGAAGAGTGCCTGGGAATGCCATAGGGTCTGCTAAGACTCTCCTGGTTTTTAAGTAGATGTTCAACTGCAGCGGCAATAGACGATGATATGAAGCATAAAATACATCGAATAGATCTAAGCATCTCTTAAATGTTTCTGCAGCCAAACTTCAATGGGCTTAAATTTGTGACATAATTCAGAACAGAAGGGGAGGTGGAGAAAAACAAAGGATGTGATATGCGACTGCTGTAACTATGTGACATACTTGAAATAGAGTCTGTAGAAGTGTTGAACCAAGCAAACAATTGTGCAGATACTGTTCCAGCAGCATTAATCCCAGGTCAAGTACAATCTACACATGCTCCTTACCTGAGCCACAACAGTTATCACCTGTTTACACATAGCAATGTAAAACCAATATAAACATTATGGCATATGCTTTGGCTAATTCAGCAGGGGTGTGATTCTCTGATGATGCATGATTCAAGCTGAATTTGTACTGCAGGTGGTTTGGAAGTGCTTGGATCTAGTATTAAAGTAGGACTATATAGCCCACAGAGTCAGAAAACTTGAGGTATATGGGCTACTTAATTAAAACTTGACATTTCTGAGACAGGGTGAGTGAACTTGAGTAGAGTAAATCTTCACTAAAGTGCTTCACTGGTTTAACTTATCAATCAAAAACTTACTTCCTACCTACACAGAAGTACCTGTTGATGGCAACTTCTTCATGTTTTGTATCTGCAGCTATAACAGGCATTATGATGAGGAAGGTTATGGACTGTGCAACAACTCATAAACTTTAGTTAAGATTTTAGTTTTTGACTCATATTCCGTGTGGCTTGAGGATATCTGTGAATATGTCTTCTCCCCCAGTAAAACATGGATAATTAAATATCATCTATGAATCATTTCAACATGGATGTGTCCAGGATGGCATTGGTATACAAAAATCATCAGAAATGGACAATTTTTTCATCTTCATCCAACATAAGAATAGCAGAATTTATATAAATTCTGCTATTGACAGCTGTTGGTACAACCAACAAGTTGAGAAGTCTGAGGACTCATCATAAGTTAGCATTGAGCAATTTATTGGTAATAAATGTGTAAAGTTTCAGATGGGGTAAATATGCCCTAGCTTTTTTAAATCCCTCTACGTGCAGCTGGTTAAAAAGTTTTTCCCACTCTGCCCTACAATAATACATAATTTTGAGTACTGAAACACAACATACTGCAGGTGGTGACTGTATTTCAGTGGTAGATGAACTTCTTCCAACTGAACTGGATTCTCAGGTGAAACAGCCTTGGATGAATTGAGGATTTTGGAGGTTTGAGTCCTACTGTGTTTTGGCAGGAGCCTTTTATGTGAGAAGTGTTTGAAGAAGAAAAAGACAATGAAGATTAGGCTATGCTGGGTTTTTTTGCATTGATTCACCAGGCATTTTTACACTGCAGCTGTGAATGAGAAATGGAAATAGTAATATAGGCTTGAGGTTCTGGGCTTGAGGTTCTGATTCTACTGAGCAGAAGTACTAATTTCATATGTCAGAGCAGCTTGTTTTAGCTACATTTATTTGTTTTAATAAAAAAAACCCAAACAAAACCTCACCAAACTACAAATTGCCTTTTACATAAAAATTCTACTTCTGTCCCCCATCTGCCTGTAGTGTTACTGTGACCACACAGTGAAAGGGCACAAAAGAAATGGTCGACAAAGAGAAGTATTCCCACTAAACATCTGAAACACTTTTATGGAAGACAAAGATAGATGAATGTAACAGGGAGACAGGTGAGGAAGAAGTCTAGGAAGAAAGCTTTGCTGGAACCTTACTTAGAATAGGATGAAATATGTGAGCAGGAAGGATCAGAGGGGCAAGATAGAAAATGAGGGCTGTCATCAGCAGGTTGGCTTGCTGCAAGACTATTTGTATTCTAAGGACCACAGGAAATTTGCCGAGGGCAGAAGTAACAAAATATTGAAAGGCAATTATAGCTGGTTTAACTGGACAGAGCTCTGCCAGGCCTACACAGATTACATCCTTGAGTCTGAAGAGGAAGCAGTAAGGGAACAAATAGGAAAATCCTTGGCAAGAGTTTTGAAATCTTGCCAAGGATGGCAGAGACCCTAGTGAAAGGGACAGATGGCTAACTCAATTCCTGACACTAAGAAACTGGTAGGAGCAACATGTCCATATATTTGACTTCTGCTATGAAGAAGATTTTTGTTAATCAGCAAGGTTTTTCAATAATTTTCATGACTGTTGTGTACATATTCTTATGCTTCCTACAAAACAGGATGGACTAGGTGATATTTTGGCATCTTCTGAAGTCTTACGTTTTTAATTACTCTGATTTGAAGTAACTTGGCGATGTCAGCTATACTGTGAGAAGAAAATTAATTTTAAAATAAAGATAATTTTCCTTCACCCTGCTATACAAACCTATAAAAGCACCCCATTGGGGAGAAAATCTGAAAAACAAAGATGTTAAGAAATATGTGAGTTGTAATGCTGTATAGCAAAGACAAGATAATAGGATATTGGAAGTCTTTAGGATGGACTCTGTAACATGGTGGGAGGGTGGAGGCAGAGAGGACCAGCAGTCTGACATTTTCTACACATTACCCTATTAGCTGTTGCTTCCTTTATCTTTCTGTTCTGAAATGCATCTAACAAGGCACTTAACTCCTACAGAAATTATTACTCCCTCAGACCTAGCTGAAAATGCAGCTTAGTTTATATTCCGGTGTTTAGTATCACTAAAGTGAATAATATTCAGGATAGGGAAGGAGAACTTTGTAAAAATCCTCTTCTTGTCCAATGAATTGTTCTCAAGTATCAGTCCTTTCACTTCATGGGATGAAATATCCCATTCATTGTGTCTGACAAATCATCCTGACAAAATTGCATCTGAAGATTGGGCTTGATGACTTTATCTCATGTTTCTCTCCAATGAAAGAAGAAACAGATTTTAAAAAGACTAACAGGTAAAGGTTAGTATAAAAGAACAGCTTTTATTGACTGAACAAGCATAAACATTACAATTCACAAATTATTACATTTTCCAAAATACATGCACAGTCTCTTAGTTCAGTTATGGACAATTGATTTTCAGTAACTGTTTTTGAAAGGCTTAGTAGTAATGATCTCACAAAATATGGGAAAGCAGGAAAACATTGAACTTTATGCTCCTGCATTAATATACAGGGAGGATATTTACTGCTGATAAGTAGAAAGCAATGAAAGTTCTTTGCAGGACAGAAAGGTATGAGGCATTGCTGTCTCTCAACTGGGATATTTAAATTTTTTGCTTTTTCCTTTCTGACATAAATTTATAGCAATGATGTTGCATCAATATTAAATAATTTATTCCTAGATATGTGCTAGACTTACCTTCCTTCCTAGACAATGGCCTATGTTCACCAAGAGCATTGCAGAATATGGTTTGTACCCAGTAATCTGTTAGAACAACCATTCCATTCCAGGAGGAAACTGCTTAATGAGGTGGAAACTATACGTTTAAAACTTCTCAGGCTGAGGAGAGCAGACTTTGGTTCTCGCGCTTCCTCTTGCCTGAATATTATAATCACCTTTCTGTTACAGAAAAACTGGGTAGAAACACCTCTTCTAGTCATGTGTTAAAGGGCAAGCTGTAGCAGTGATCAGTTAATTTAGATGGTACCTGGTATTTCTCCAGAATCTTTTTCAGATACATTGAGAGGTCTCATAGAGTTGACCTAAAGAACTCCAAGCAGGTTGCAATTTCAGAAACTGGGATTTCTAAGTAGCTTCTTACTCAGCATGTGAGGTTTCTCACTGCCTTTTTGATGTGTGTAGCTCTTCTCAGTCATCATATAAAAAGGGAAGGAATCTAGTACTATCCTTAATTCAACAAATTCTATGGTACAAAGTCTACTTTATATTGTTCCAAGTTTCTTTTACTAAAATTACTCTTTAGGTGTGGAAAGTAGTGTGGGAAGTAATCTATAAACAAAAACCCAGTGAAGCATTTGGATCATAATGATACAATCAGTACTCCAGGATTTGCAATGCTCCAGGATTTGCGATTCTGACAGCAATCTCTGTGTCCATCAGTCTTCCTTATAACTGGAAGAACTAGCTGGGATTTTTTTTTTCTTTGCTTTCTTATGCTTCCATATTATAAGACTTTTGCTTGCTTCATTGCGTGTATTTATGTATAGAGTCTGACTGATAGGAAATAAATTTTTTCAAAAAACCCCGACAGATCCCAGAAAAAATATCTGTTGAAATCTTAGTGGAATCACTGGTGCAAAGTTTGTACATTAACATCATCTCTCCCGTAAAAACAAGCAAAGGTTGAATGCAAGTAATTCAAATACTTTACCTGGTACTTGCAACCTTGAAAACATTTGCCTGTTCCTGACGAAACAAAATTCAAATCCAGTCTGTAACAATAACCTATGACTTTGAATGGATCAATCACTATTGTTTTACTTTGTTACTTTAATTGAAGCACCCTATAATTGCTGAAGTATTTATTTTTAATTTCTTATTTATTCTGAATGACTGTATTCTGCTTCTTTCCTTCAAGAACAATTTAGAAATATATAGAAACCTCAATAGGTTCCATTATGGGAAAGTAATAATGAATTTAAGGGGTGAATAAAGGATAATGATAATCCCAGAGATATAGCTGTTAAAATATGAGGGAAAATTATATGTCCAAAGTAAAGCATTACTTTTCACCCTTTAATAAAAGTGTCAGTATCGCATCATGAATATCCCTAATGGTATTAATCCACCAAGGCTCTCCCTCAGCTTTTTATGTCCTTCCGAGCTTAGACAGTAAAATGCACTTGTCCTTTCCTAACCTGACGTCAAAGATCTCTTATTCCTTTGAGTGTACAGGTCAAGGACTATTCCAGAATTGAGTCAGATACCTTTTTCATCTAAGTTTCCCTAACACTTTTCTGTTAGTTTAATGAAAAGAGAGAAATAGACTGGTTGGGCCCTGCAGTAAAATTCTAAGGTAGCATGAGCTTAGCTAAAACTACAGTATGGGAAAACTGTCTTAGTTTTTACAGCATCTGTTACTGACTAACCACTTCTGAAGAAGTCTGTCTAGAAGAAAGAACCTTGCCCAAAGGTGGATGTAGTAATACATGCACCTCTTTCATCTCCAGATTTGTGCAAATGATGATTCCTTGGCAGAATAATTTATTCCTCTGAAAGGTGTTCACAATGAATAGACAATATTTTCAGATGTTCTCTGCTAAGCAGAGTCTTTTCCATGGCCATTTGAGAGGCTATGGTCTTAGTCAGAGCATCCAGTTTCCCAAAGCTGTGTGTTGATGCCAGTAGCTGTTTCGTTACACCAATAACATCAATACAGCAGTACAACAGGGGAACTTGGGGAGCCATGGGCACTAGCAGTTGTAGTGCTGTGTATGTTCAAGTGTATCTGATTGCTACTAGTTTAAATGAGACACCAAGAGTCACCATATGAAGAGTCACCAGTACAGGAGGAAAAGATACTGCTGTGCTGTTCTCTCATCCAATTTTCTGCCTGTGGAAATGACCAGAACACCTGTCTGAAGTTCTGGGATCTCACCCTGCTTTCATCAAAACAGTGGAACAGAAAACTCATTGTGACTCATTACTCAACCACTATATTTCTTTGCTTATTTGGGACTGTGGGCACTGCACTCAACAACAAGTATTCTTATGTTATGAAACTGAGTTGTTTTGTTTTGTTTTCTCAGGGACATAAATTAAAGCAAAGCTGTGATTTTTGTAATGCTCTGAAGTTCCTCGTTGTGGCCACTCTGAAATAGGCTGACCTGCAGGGAGGTACTACTTTTTCTAGGAACACTTCAATGAGTCTTACTGGTCCCTTACAAGCCAAGACATTCTATGATAACTTAGTACTATCTCTTTGCTTTCTCTCTGTCACAGTTAAGCACACAAGTAACTCTCCATGTCTTTTCTGAGCTGAGGAAGCAAATCCCTTTCTGGTAAAGTTACACATCAGAAAAATTTCTCTTGACAGTCATGGTAATTAGTTGCCAGTGATAAGGGTCTGCGGGCATTTGATTCACGGCACTAAAGGTCTTCAAGAACAGATTATGTATAAGGAATGAGAGACAAACATAGGTATAATCCTTTTCCTGTGGAGGGCAGAGAGAGATGATCCATCAGGTCTGTTTCATTATTATTATTATGTATAATTAATTCAGGAAAATAATTTTCCTCCCCTCTAGAGCTAACTTGTTTTCTGGGGCCCCTGTCTTTCTCCTTCTCTTGCTTAGATCATTAACTGTTTGTTTTCCTTTCCCTATCTACATGTTTAAATTCCATTGATGCTAATGGAAAATACATGTGCAGGGGATAATAAACATCTAAATATTTGGATTATACGAACACTCCTCCCAAGGGCATAACAGTAAAAATGTTATAGGAAAAAGCATTAGTGCAGAAGCACCAGAAGCACAGAAGGAACAAATTTGACATGTCTCCTTTTCCCACCGCAGTGAGACAGAGAAGCAGAAGAGGGTGTCATTTAGTTCTCTTTGGATAAATCTGTTCACATAAAGAGAAATCAAAATTTTAGTGTTACTCCAGTAACCATGTTTGAGGAACATGGTTTTGTTGTGCCTAACAGGGAAAGACATGACACTGGTGCATTTGTTAACTTCTTGGAAGGAGGGAAAGGCTCTCCTTAGAAGCCTGGCAGAACTAACATGTAGAGAGATGTGGATTCAAGCACCTTACTGAGGCAACTAAATTAAGAGCATGGCCACTTTCTGCTTCATTTGACATCAGTGATGAACAAGATAATCATGACTTCAAGTCAACTGAGGTCACAGGTGAAAAGAATCCCGGTTTGGGGAGGGTGGGTGCCAAAAGCTATTAAGAAATGTATGTTTGTGGTTTCTCGATATAGCACAAGCATGCTACTGTACCATGACACTTAAATGGTATCATTAATATTTCAAAATTTGGCCCTGTTTTTCTACTTTTCTTGTACTAGGCCTGGAGAGGACTGTCTATGTCAGCAAATCCAGACCTTAACAACTACAGGAAACTATGCATGAGATGACTTAGTTAGGAAGATCTTTTGCCCCTGCAAACCCCCCTCCAGCACTCTATGGCAGATGTTGAAGATCTGTAGTACAAGAACAAAAGCTGCAATGACAAAGTGGCACAGAAAGTGGAGACCTAGTTGAGGCTGTTACTGCCTCAGAAGGTGCTGGTACTCATTAAACCCTTTAGATGATCCTGGATAGGAAATCATGACCCATGCTGTAGAGAGGTAAAACCAAGCCCCCAACCACCCTTGCTGATATGACCCAGGAAGTCAAACATCCAACCAAATCTGGTGATATGACTGTGTAAGCAAGCTACATAGTTTTCCTGTACAGTTTAACCACTGTAGAGAATGCAGTGTTCCAGGGACACCAGAGAGACCTGTCTAGCTCTGGCCAGTCTTCTGCATCTTGTAAGAAGGTGAAAGTGCCCTCACACACCTCGTTACTATCTCTGAAGCCAAATCAGGGGAGTGTGGGAGTATGGAAATAAGAGAGAAGAAATAAAGTGACAGCAAGTCAATCTGTTTTCAGACTCCTATGCATACAGCAAAACACCAGATAGCCCAGATTTCATTAGGGGATCCAACTCAAAGGCAGATGTTTTCCTGCCCTGTGGGTTGCTTAGGAAAGGGTTTGTGTATGTGTGTCAGGGGAGTGAAGGGGATTTGTCGGGGCAGGGAGGCATATGGTGGCATTCTGCCACACTAATCTCCCAATGGGGCGGTGGCCATTAAGGAGGCTATGCCGCTCCAATCCATCTGGCAGCTGCTTCTGGGTGCCCTTGGGCCCTCCAGCCCCCACGAGCTGACATGGAGAATGGGAGAGATGCACCGAGCCTTGGGCACCCCTGTCCTGCTGCCATGCTTTGTGTAGGGAGAGGAGGGAATCCCAGTCCTCCATCCCCCACCCTGTACAGCAAAACAGAAATCATTACCTTTTTTTTAGAAATCTTGTAGGACTGCATTTTTTTTCTGGGGAAATTCAAGCTATGATGAATGTAAAGATTTGTAGCAGCACGTAGCACATTTGTTTGGTATCCATTGAAGCCTCTGGGGCATCTGGCTGCGGGAGGAACAGGCACTTTTCTTTAAATCCAGGGATCTCTTACATGGCCAAAGCTCTCACTACCAAAACACAAGTCGCCCCTAGGGCTGGCTACTGGCAGCAAAACTGTAAAAACAAGGTAACTTTTCAGGGGCTTTTATCATTTCCCTAACCCCACCTTCCTGCAATCCAGCCAGTGGGGAGAGGAAAGTCCTGACACTCCTTTTCCTGAAGCGACAAAACAGGAATAGGAAATAGCTCGGCAACTTTATGCCCCATTGGCAACTGTAATTCCCCAGCATACACATAGTTACTGTAGTGATGATAAGCAAGCTGCAAATGCTCACATTTCATGTTTTTATTTTTTATTAAATTTGTAGATTTTTGTTTTTCCTCTAGCAGTGCAACAGGTGTGTGAAATTGGGAACAAACTGACTGAAAATTATGGAATGCTTTTATCAGCAAGGACATTCAGACAGCTACAGAAATGATAAACAGCTTTCTGGACAACATCACGTAAATCCCTTTGGTGATGTACTGTCCGTTTTGAAGAAAAGTCACAGGATTCTTTGAGTGTGCTAAAATACTATTGCAACTATTGGTACTGTTACACACTTGTATGCTCTGAGAGCATTCTCAGTGGCATTTAAAGTGTATCCCACATAATCTAAGGCACAGTAAAGCTTAAGAAAGTGGTCTCTTCAGTCTTTGTATTTCACTTAAGAAATGAAATAATAGCTCATCTAGAAGCTGTGCCTTGTTTTCTTGAAATGAAAGCTCAGCATTTTATGGAGTAAGAACTAGAGGCAAACAGGAAGCCTGTATACAAGCTACTTGACCCAGTACACCCATAAAGGCTGAAGATATAGCCAGTTATGTGATTGTGCCGAAAATGTTCAGTGCTAAAGCTGGCAAATTCAAAACACTTTTTAGTCAGTATTTTCTGACTAAAATACCTGCCATATATCTTTCAAAAAAAGTTTCTATTTTTGTTTTTGTTATTTAGAAAGTCACTCCCTGGTTGGGGGAGGGAGAATTAAAAGGATAGGAAAAGATTGGCCAAAAATAAAAAACAGATAAATTGAGTAGTTTTTTATACAGACAACAAGATTTTGTGAAAATATTTCGCTTCTTCCCCAAATCACTTCTATGTTTTGAGCCTTCCCAGTTATAATACATACCCGACAAACTGCTTGTGCATATGGATCCCTCTTCCAAGTTGCTCTTCTTGGTTAGTGTAATTCTTTCTGTCTTCTAGCAACCATAATCTCCTTTAATTGTGAGCCTTCCTTAATGAAGACTATTCTTGAAGCTGTCATTTAAAATAAGTCATTAATGGTTTTCCACCCCCCATTAAATATAATAGGAAGCTATACCATTAATTCTAGCACCGCTAAATCCCCACATTGCCAGATGCTGAAGCAGAATGGGACTATGGATTACAAAACATATGGATTTATTTACACTAGGTAACTTCTTTATTAAAATATCTTAACACAGTCATTACAGAGACTTCTTTCCCAAGCCCCTGCTGTCACACTCCACTCTGCTCAGGAACACACACCACATCTGCTTTTCACATATGCTCTCCAGCCCCAATCCACCCACATGGGCCCCATTCGCAGCAGTATGTGCCCCTCCTCCCGAGCCTGATGCAGACACACAATGGGGCTGAGGCACGAGAAGTATGGTGGGTTCAAATTGGCCTTGTCTGGCTTGGAGAATATGTCTGGACCATTCCTGTTCCAGTATACCTTGTCCTCAGTGATAGATTGTCCAGCTTGTGACAAGTATGCAGGGTCTTCTGTGATCGCATTGCTTCCCAGAAGCAACGCAGCTTATCCAGCACAACACTGCTGAGGCAGATTTTTCACTGGTGATCCCACAGCTAGGGGTTTCTAACTCATTAAAAATAAATAAAAAATCCAATCCTGCACCTTCCTCTCTCTTTTCGTTTAAGCCATAAATGCCTGAACTGTAGATTAATGCTAAACCCAGCCCCTTGCTACTGGGAAGCAAGAAAAGAGAAAGACCTTGGGATGAACTGCCTGTTTCGCTTTCCTTGAAAACTGCTCAGACACCTTTCTGAGCAGTGTAAGAAAGATGCCTGCTGGAACAGATAGATGGATTATTCTGAAGTCTTCCGTTTGTGTTTAGCTAGCTGAATTTTCTAGCTGCAAGAGCAGGCGCATCCTTTATCTCCCTATGTAGTTTGTTCTAACATTGCAAATAGATCATCAGTTAAAAGTAGAAAATATTCTTAAAATGTAGGCTCTTTGTTTCCTACCTGCCTCCTCTTCCCTTAGTTACAGACTATCTTTTCCCTATGGGCAGCATGCTTTTGCCTGACTTTCTAATTCTCCACCCGTTCAGTGAATTTTTTTCTTTCTGGGTTATCATCTTTGAGCCAAAAATGTGTGACCTCTTTTTTTATTAGCAGAATACTCATATTCTAACAAAGGACTTTTGAAACTGCCTCCATAGCAACCAAGGATTCTTTATAAAAGAGGATGTTTAAGATCTTCTCATTGCTTAACAATGTGTTACAAACCACAGCCCCCATTATAATGAACCACATTTGCAGTGCACACCTCACCTCCATCACCCCCACATTAAAATGCTAAAGATGCAAAGTAATATACTCTAAAATTAGGAAAGATACATTTCAGGGATTTTTACTTAGGACATTCCACTTTCTCTCCCTACCTTTACCCTCTTCTCAGCGGCAAAATGTTCCTAGCACCAGTCCCATCTTCACATCTGAGTTGTCAGTGTGAATTGCTTCTCTGTAGTGCAACACTTCTGAATCCCTTTAGTCCAGCCGTTTCCAGAAGCTCAGTGTACATCCTTTTTATTTTCTGTTCACTAACTCTCTACTTAACCTCAACCCAGTCCCCAAATCTTCTTTCACCTTGTTCCCAGCTGGGCCTAGGATTTAAGCCAGGTTCTGTCCTTTCCTCTTGTCTATTCTCTTACTTTGCCCCTCATCTAACTCCTGCTTAACTCCTTGTTTCATGTTAATTTTCTCTGTCCGTCACCTCATGACTCTTCCTCCCGTTCTCTGCCTTCTTGTTTGGGTTCACAAGCACTTTCTCCTTCCTGTTTCTTCTTTTTGGTCTACTCAATTCCAGTTGTCTGGGTGGAAAATTATTCCAGCCTACTTGATCCCAAAATGAGCTCAGTCTTCCCTTGTTGATCTATCTATCAAATGGTCCCATTTGGTCTAACAGGCTCATCAGTCTAACCTCTTCCTATTTAAGCAGTTCTTTTGTTTTATCAATTAGGTTTACTATTGCTTGAAGTATCAGAAAGTTCTTATTAAATTTTTGTCATTTATAGGATCACCAGGATCCGTTCCACTTTATCTACAAATGTCTGGTAGGTGGCAGCTCCTTCCTTGCTATCTATTTATTAATAGAAAAAGTCTTTAATTATTCAAAATGTATCAGAGCAGGAATACGGGAAAATCAGCAACGATGAGCCATTAGTAGAACTACAAATACAGGCATTACAGATGAGTACTTAAACTTCAGTAGTGTGGATATTTCTTCTCTTCCCATTCTCCTTACACTGATGTGGACCACTAAGGCCTGGTTTCATAACCTGGGGTGGGGAGGGGGGAAGAAGTCTTTTTATATACCCATTACTATGTCTTAGCAGAGTTCATCACTGAACATGTATTTACATAAACAGTGATGGTGTGCTTCAAATGGGAACCTTTAGGAGAATCAAATGGGGCTTAAACAAGAAAGTAGGTATTAATGCTGTGGGTCATTATAAACTCTACAAACTTGATGAAATAAGTGGAAGTAATACTAATGAATTATTACAAAATAAACACCCTTTACATACATCAAAACAAAGCTTTGCAGAACACACAGGTAATATCAATAAATTGCCAACAGTAGCAGTGTCCAAAAATATTAACTGAGAATTAGAATTAACATCTAACCTGGACCAGATGTTATCCCACAAGAGCATTGGAAGTATTAACATCAATAGGCTTCCGAATGAACAGTAACCATTTTTCATTAACAACAAAGTAAGTTGTCACTGAGCTGTGCTTATGGTGCTAACTGATACTTCCACGTTGGGCCTTCTTCATAGGGGGTTAAAGCAGGATACAGGATACAACAGATTTCCAGAGGAAATTAATTAATTCAAACCATTTACAGCATGTTGACGAGGTTAGGTTTACAATGTGGTCACTCAGTTTAGATAAAAGCACACACAGGTTTGGCTGATCCCAGGATTTAGGAAGGGAGGGAGGAAAAACAAGAATTAAAGACCTTCTAATGCCAACAGTTTTCCTTTTTTTTCTCTTCTAGCAAATAAACACATGGTTCTTCTCCATGCACACATAACTAAATATTGCCAAGTTTTAGAGCAGCTTTTGCAAACCTTGAGAACATGTCCCAAATTATACTGTGAGGAAATATCAGGTACTTAAATAATTTAAAAAGAGATTTAAATCTTCAAATTTTCAAAATCCTGATCTTTGAATCCTGCTTCCTGCATTTGACTTAAGCAAACCTTAATGAAGACAGTCATATGTAATTTCAGCTAATATAAATAACACTAGCTCTACCATCGTGTGACCGTTCCAAATTAAGATAGCTAATGAGAGTGCTGTAAGGATGGAAATGACTTTCTCTTATCAGTATCATAGTGTTCTGGGTTTGACTTACAGATTGTTCAAGGGCATGTTTTGGATTTTTTTGATGGCGGAAACAGAATTCACAAAATCACAGAATCACAAGGTTGGAAAAGACCTTTAAAAATCATTGAGCACAACTGCTCCCATCCTAAGCTAAACCATATCCCTAAGTACGTCATCTACCCTTTTTTTAAACACATCCAGGGATGGTGACTTAACCACCTCCCTGGGCAGCCTGTTCCAGGCCCTGACAACTCTTTCAGTGAAAAGAACACCTGAACAGTGTTCCTTGAATGTTGCTACATGCTGCCTGAACAGACATCAGTCACTCTATAAAAGAAACCACAAGTACAAGTAGGTGCCCATGTTTCCATTCTGATTCTCCAAAAGATGTCTTTCGTACATCTCTCAATCCAGTTTTACACATATTGAGGACATCATCCAGGCAATAGCTACAAAGCCACGCTGGCACAGTTAAAAACTATTGTTTCTTCTCTCATTTCATCTGTGAGAGGTTTGGACTGAATTTGCTCGTATTTACTCATAATAATAAAGCTTTATCTTTTTTCCTCACCTGATACTCTTTATTGCTGTCTTTGTGCCTGTCTAAATAACCATCTATATATCTATACATCCAAATAGCTGAGTTGTTTTCCATTACTTTGGCAATTAAACAATTTTCAATAGTAAAATAATTACTGAACTATTTAGAGACCACATTCAAACTGGAGAAACAGACTTTTTGGGTAAGGCAAAAGTCATGAATGAGAAGTTTTTATGACTGTCAAGTAAAAGCTGTCAAGAAGTCTGATCCCTTCATCTCCCAGACAAACTACAGACATCTTTAAGCACAGAAATTACCTCCTTATTCCTACAATTCTGATGCTGGGCTACATGAAGCAAAGAAATCATCTACTTCAAGGCTCAGGGCCATCATTTTGGCATGAAAACTAGGAACTGGTGAGTTTGCATGAGGTCATGAACTAAGTCATGAAAAAAACAGACAGCTGTTTAAAACTGCAAGACTCCATTCATTGTTTCTGCAATGAGATTTAGAGACCATGAGGTGCGGTACACCAGTCTGGATGGATATAATGAAATCACTGACTGTCAGATCTAATTAGAAGAAACATGGTTCCCTAGAAAGCTACAGGGAATGGAAAAGAAAAGAGGAAAGGACTTTTTGAAATTAACTACAGCTGGTTGCTCTTTAGAATCTGATGGTCTCTATTTAAGGCAGAGAGTCTACCACCATGAAGTGTCCTCCTGCAATCTGGTACCAGCGGGCTGTCCTCAGAGTGAGTGAAGCATAATTACAGTAGTGAAGGAGCAAGAGGTCATGAGATGCAGTGCAGGACTCCAAAGCGGGAGTAAAAGTCAGAATTATTTAGTAGTTGGGTCCTGAGAAAGTTGAAGTGATCCATGTGGTTACTGGACTTGACTTCCCATGAGATATATATGCTGCCAGAATTCTAAAACCAAAATGGTATGGAAAGCTTGCTGAGGCTCATCTGGTCCAGGAGCTACTACTTTATGCTGCTGCTCATTCATGTAGGAACTCATGATAGTGGCAGAAATAATATGAATAGATAAGAAGATGTCTTCTACCTCTGGGAAAGATGTTGAAAGAGCTGGACTCAGATGATATTTCAGTTAGATCTTCTGGAGTAGGGTAAAATTCTGGGGAGAACACAGATGCACCCTTAAGATGAAGCCCCTGGTGAACATATGGTGTTATTGGGAAGGTTTCAGACTTTTTACAGTTATGTCTAACTCATGATGAAAGGGGAAAATGGTGAAGCTATTATTATGTGGCTGTTACCACACTTGACAAGTGTTTTAACAGCAGTTCATAGTCAATCTGGAAGAATATAATCCATGTGGGACTAAAGGACATGTCCTGAATTAGAAACTACGCAAAGTTTTTTGTGAAAATCAGAAGGAAAGAACAAAGAAGTTTTATTAAATTTGTGAATGACATAAGCTGAGAAAGCTTTAGGTACACTGTAGAAGAGAATTAAAGTTCAAAGTTATCTCAGAAATTAAGAGAATCATAGAATTATTCACGTTGAAAGGGGTTTAAGGAGGTCACTTGTCCAACCTCTGGTTCATTGCAAGACTAACTATAACACTAGATCAAGCTGATCAGAACCTTTCAAAATGTACTTACAGAAAAAGGGTGCAGTTCTACAAGGAAAAGGACAAAATTCTTCTCTGTGAGTACAAACTGAAAAACTCCTGGCTAAACAAAAAAATCTGAGAGCTACTGTGGCTCACTAGCTGGACAGGAGTCAAGAATGTTATGCTTTTCTGAAAAAAGTACATAGGAGTGTTATCTTTAATCCAGCTGAAATATTTGCTGTATTTGGCACTAGTAAGGTGTCAGCTGGAGTACTAATGTCTGATTTTGTGTACAGTTCAAGAGGGATGTGGACCGACTGAATAATGTATTGTGATTACAACAAAGGTTTCTAATTAGCACAAGGAAGATTAAATCAGATGACAGGAAAAATGTCCTAACAGAAAGGTTAGTGCAGGACTGGAACACATTTCTGGGCAGGTTGTGGAGTTCCCATCACTGGAGATTATTGAAAAAACAATTTGGACAAGAACTTGTTGGGAATGACATAGCAATATCCAACTAGTGAAGAATTAAACTTTGTGGCAGTAAATTATTTAGATGTATCCCTTGGAGACAATAGCCAGTTATTTCTTTCTGATATAGATACAGTTACTACTCATAAGTGCTTAAGACTTAATGAGCTGGATTGGACAAGTTCCATCCAAAATATTTCAGCTCCCAGCAACATACTTTAGAAGATACAAAGTGCTCATGTAAGCATCTCTGCAAGCAAATTAAAGTGGGGTAATAACTTCTGACACAAATTTGATCAGAAGTGTTGATCTGCTTGAGGGTATGAAGACTCTACTTAGGGATCTAGACAGGCTGGACTGGTGTGCCTAGGTCAGCTGTATGAGGTTCAAAAAGGGTCAGTGCTGAGTCCTGCACTTGGGTCGCAACAAGCCCATGAAATGCTACAGGCTTGGGGAAGAGTGCCTAGAAAGCTGTTTGCTGGAAAAGAACCTGCAGTTGTTGATCAACAGCCGGCTGAATAAGAGCCATCAGTGTGCTCAGGTGCCCAAGAAGGCAAACAGCATCCTGGCTTGTATCAGAAACAGTGTGGCAAGCAGGACTAAAGAAGTGATTGTTTTCCTTCTCTGTTCTCAGGTGGGGCTGCACCTCGAGTAATGTTAAGTTTTGGGCTCCTCACTGCAAGATAGACATTGAGGTGCTGGAGCGTGTCCAAAGAACAAAGCTGGTGAAAGGTCTAGAGAACAAGTCTGATGACTAGCAGCTGAGGGAACTGGGGTTATTTAGTCTGGAGAACAGGAGGCCGAAGGGAGACCATATCACTCAGATTCACAGAATAACAAGATTGGAAAAGACCATTAAAGATCATCGAGTCCAACCATTCCCATCCTATGCTAAACCATATCCCTATGTACTTCATCTACCCTTTTTTAAAACACATCCAAGGATGGTGACTCAACCACCTCTCTGGGCAGCCTGTTCCAGGCTCCAACAAC
The DNA here is from genome assembly GCA_013400835.1 of Zapornia atra. Taxonomy (NCBI): domain Eukaryota; kingdom Metazoa; phylum Chordata; class Aves; order Gruiformes; family Rallidae; genus Zapornia; species Zapornia atra. The sequence goes on along the minus strand of VZTU01005546.1, from coordinate 4,060 downwards.
ACTTCCAGTAAAATTTTTTTTTTCTAATCACTAATCTGACCCTGGCCTGGCACAGCTTTGTGACATTTCCCCTTGTCCTATCAACTGTCACCTGGCTGAAGAAACCATCACCCACCTTTCTACAACCTTCCTTCAGGTAGTTGTAGATGGTGATAAGGTAGGCCCAGTTTGTCTATTAGTCATGTGCACAAACTCTTTTTATCTTGAATAAATAAAATTAGGCACGGAATGGGACCTCAAGAACATATGTTACATATCTCATTTAACACCACAAAAAGTTTTAACCAGTACTTCTTTCTCTTTCAGTCTAGCTTTGTCCACCTTCAATTCTTCTAGTAACATCTGTGTTTGGCTCTCTCATTGCAATTCAGAGTATTATACCACCTAGACAGTTTGTTTCCTCATCTTACATATATCCTGAAAATTGAGTTGGTTTTGCTGCTTGAGTCCAAGGGTAATTGAGGTCTCTGGTGTAGTAGACATAGCAGCTAGATTTAGTTATGTAGGATATAGACATACATGTCTCAGCTAAGTCACCTTTACTCCCTTCATAATCACTGGGAAGAAATTGTCACACTTATTGCGTTTAATCTCACTGTAAACTAAATTTCAAAATAGACCGGATGAGTCATCTCTCCAATGATGAGCTCAAAGAGAATGACTAGATCAGGTGTAGATGTCTCTGTTTTATGTTTAAAACTAGTGGAGATCATTTTTCCTGTACACATTTAGGATCTCTCCGTCGTCTAAACAGGCAGAATTTTCACAAACTTCTCTTAGTTTTATACTACTGGGTAATGGTGCTATTGGAGGTGATGATGAAGAAAAAAAGACTTAGAGAAATTCAAGGTAATCATGGACTACAAAAATATTTTTGCAATTGAGTCTATCCTTGGTCTAAGGGTGGAATAGACTCAACTGACATATATACGGTTGGACTCGATGAAATCAAAGTTCTTTTCTAACCTACTGATTCTGTGATACTTGTAAATAAATTCTGTAAATCTTCTGAAATGGACAGATTCACATTAGTGTCAAATGGGTATTCTTTTCAGTCAAGAATAGCATGTTATATGATGATCATCAAATAATTTATCATCAGGTTGTACTACATAGTTAAAAGCAAATTAGAAGAAGTTTTGGAATAATGAAGAACAATTAAGGCTTTGTATACAATAAAGTTGTGGTTTTTTCAAAGGTTTTAGAATTAATTAAATAACAAATAAACAATTATAAATAAATTATAAATAATAAAGTAAAAAAATAATTACAAAAGTACTCTTTGCAAATATATAAAATTAAGCTAAGACTTTCTTACATATTGATTATACAGCTTTTAGAATTTAACCTAGCTGACATTCTGGAGGTATATTTTTGTATGTTCTTCTAGGATGACAAGACAATATAGAAAATTAAGTGAGGGAGATACACATAGGATTGCACATACACTGGGGAATATGGAGCATGGGATTCTTATATGTTCCATTGTATTTGCAGCAACTAGTGGATAGCCAATTAATTTTTCAACTGTGGTTGAAATGGCTGATTTTGTATTCAGTAGCGGTCCATCTATTCTGTATTTCAGTGTTCTAAGAAAATGACCTTTTCCTATAACGTTTCAGCTTTATGAGCTAACTAAACCCTATCTTTTTGTGTTGAAGCAATGAATAGCTATTATTTTTATTAATCTTACCTTGAAGTAAAGTGGGCAAGGTTCTTAAAAGTGTTCTTTGAATGGGAAGCTTTTCATACCAGAAATATTTTACTTCTTTGACACAGTGCATATGTTATGCAATGTAGTATTAATATTCTTAATTCTGCCTGATTTTTTATTAAAAAGGCCCTGCTTTTTGGAACAGTATAAGTACTGTTGCATTCTTTTACATCACTATAGAAAAATGTCATGTACATTAATTAAATGCTATCCATTCCAAGACACAGAACAGAGATATATTTACTGACTGTGGAAGTTTGAGTCTGAGACCTGGCTTTTCTTTGAGCAGGAAAAACAAGCTAAGAAACAGTTTTAAAAAATCACTTTCCAGCCCTTGCTCACTATTAAGTATACAAAGTTACTGGTAGCAATGAATATGCCTTCTTCAAACAGACTTTTAAATGAAAGTTTTAAATTATAATTATAATTTTGGATTTGGTGCCATCCCAGCAGGTGGGAAGGATTTAGGCATCACTGGAATGCTGAAGGTGAAGCTTTCCAGACATGCTGCTGCCAGGTAGATTAATATTTGACCCGAAACCTTCACAGTGCTCATTTTACTTCCTGCAAACCCTGTAGTATCAGTGATTATACTGAGATAGCTTAACCTGAGATGTCAGTGGCTGATCTGTTGAAGTGAAAGCTCACCCAAAGGAAAAAAAAAAGAAAACAAACCACCTATTTTTCAAAGAAGTTAGTGTATCTTTCCTGGTAAAGAGATTCAGAGAAGGAAATGAAATAATTTATCTTGAAAATAGATTTTGATAGCTACCTCAGAGTAAGCATGGAAGACTTAGACATTGTCAGAGACATAATGAACTCAGGGCTTCCATGGTGTTTACTGCTTCACAAGGATTTTCTCAGGAAACACATCAGAAACACTAAAATTTGTTCAACCCTGATAGAAAATTCAGGCTGTGTTTAACTTAGAAAGGACAAAAAATTCTGGCCTGTGCCTACATGTGCTTTGTTTCTTCTTCTATGGAGTAGAAGAACTCTTCTATATCAAGAGGTTTGCTCTTACTTTCTTTTTCTATATCTTACACATTTACTATACTCTCAAGGGTTATTCTTGTTTCTTAAAGCCAAAATTCAACATTATGCATGGACATGCCTTATCTTTCATTTCACATAAGAGAGTATCTATAATCTATAAGTGATGCCACATTAAGAACCTCATATTATGCTTGCACTTGCTAGAGACTTCTGTGCAACCTTCTTGATCCAAGAAAGTTGTACCTTCGCATCTTACGAAGTGTTTTGTATAATCACAATGGCCTAACAAAGAAAGTACAAACTAAATTAATGTAATAACAGCCTAACCTCTTCCTGTAATTTATTGGAGATGGTGGATGGTATTTTTTCTCCAAAAAGATGTATTTGACACTGTATTTCAAAACTGAAAGCTAAACTCTAACAAAAATATTATATTAAATTAAATTTCAGTTTGCCATCAATGTGGCCATTCCGGATTTAAGTGTCTTTTCTTTTTGTTGCTTTTTACCTGGGAAATTCAATTAAAGAGAGGAGAAGGCAACAATGCAGAATAGGATATGTTGATAAATGAAAACTAGCCCAAAGTATAATTTTGGTATTCTGCATTAAGTATTCCATTTTAAAGCTTTAGCGTTTTCTTCATAGAAAAGTTCAAGTCTATTTAACTGATCTTCCAGCCATATAATTTACATATATGTATATATAAAATATATATATAACAACCAGGAACTACATCTACAAAAAATAGTCAACTAAACAGCCCATTCTGTGGACTGTGGCCAGCTGGCACAGCCTGACCAGGTCCATACTGTTAAACTCCCTTTCCTTCTAGAACAGGGTAGTTTCATCCGAATTAGGAGTGTTCCTTATCATGTGATAATTACAAACTTCCTGGGAATAATTTGGAAGAGTTCCAGCTGACCAAAACTGTACGAGGAACCCTTCTAACAATAAAGAAAATATAGATGACCGAGTCCCAGTGTCTGTGGGGAAATGTAGCCACAAAGGAAAGATATTTGTGAGAACAGCTTTCACAGAATCACAGAATCACAGAATCACAAGGCTGGAAAAGACCATTAAAGATCATCGAGTCCAACCATTCCCATCCTATGCTAAACCATATCCCTAAGTACCTCATCTACCCTTTTCTTAAACACATCCAGGGATGGTGACTCAACCCCCTCCCTGGGCAGCCTGTTCCAGGCCCCAACAACTCTTTCAGTGAAAAATATTTTCCTAACATCTAATCTGAACCTGCTCTGGCACAGCTTCGTGCCATTTCCCCTTGTCCTATCTCCTGTCACTTGGCTGAAGAGATGATTGCCCTCCTCTCTACAAACTCCCTTCAGG
>VZTU01005544.1:0-27918 GCA_013400835.1 Zapornia atra | reverse complement strand
GAGCCCAGGATACCATTGACCATCCAAGCTGTGAGAGCAAAATATCATTGGTATGCTAGGGACTAAAAAAGTATTTACATGGAACATTTAGAAATTTAATTAAAATTTAGTACTTGCATCCTCTTTAGGGAGAATGCCTTGCTGATAAACCTGGATTTAAATTTATGCTTTGAGACGACATGTAAAATACAAGCTTTATTAAGCTTCAATGAAAAAATAGCACAAATTTTCCAATATATAGTTTAATGAAAATAGAATCATAGAATTTTTTAGGTTGGAAAAGACTTTTAAGATCTTTGAGTCCAACTGTTAACCTAGGACTGCCAAGTCCATCATGAAACCATGTCCCTAAGTGCCACTTGTATACATCTTTTAAATACCTCCAGGGATGGTGACCCAACCACTTCCCCAGGCACCTGCTCCAGTGCTTGATTACCTTCCAGTGAAGAAATTTTTCTTAATATCCAATCTAAACTTGTCCTGGCACGACTTGAGGCCATTTCCTCTTGTCTTATCGCTTGTTACTTGGGGGAAGAGGCAAACACCCCTTGGTTACAACCTGCTTTCAGAGAGTTGTAGAGAACAATAAGGTCTACCCTTCGGCTCCTTTTCTCCAGGCTAAACCCCACCCAGTTCCCTCAGACACTCCTTATAAGACTTGTGCTCTAGACCCTTCACCAGCTTTGTTGTCTTTCTCTGGGTATGCTCCAGCACCTCAATGTCCTTTTTGTAGTGAGGGGCNATGCTCCAGCACCTCAATGTCCTTTTTGTAGTGAGGGGCCCAAAACTGAACACAGCACTCGAGGTGTGGCTATACAGTCTCTGATACAAGCCAGGATGCTGCTGGCCATATTGGCCACATGGGCACACTTCTGGCTCATATAAAGAGGAACTCTTTCACTGTGAGAGTGACAGAGCACTGGAACAGACTGCCCAGAGAGGTTGTGGAGTCTCCTTCTCTGGAGACATTCAAACTGCTCCTGGATGCATTTCTGTGTGATTTAGCCTAGGTGATCCTGCTCTGACAGGGTGTTGGACTAGATGATCTTTCCATGTCCCTTCCAATTCCTAATGTTCTGTGATTCTGTGATATTCAAATGGCTATTGACCAACTTCTCCGGGTCCTTTTCCACTTGGCAGCCCTCCAGCCACACTTCCGTAAGGCTTTAGCATTGCATGAGTGGCTGTGACACAAGTGCAGGATCCAGCACAGAGCCTCATATAATTGGCGTTAGCCCAGTGATTCGACCTGTCCAGACAGGCTTTCCTACCCTTCAGTAGATCAACGCTCCCACACAATTTGGTGTCTGCAAACTTACTGAGGGTGCACTTGATCCCCTTGTCCAGATCATTGATAAAAATATTAAAGAGAACTGGCCCGAGCTCTGAGCCCTGGGGAACACCACTTGTGACTGTCTGCCAACTGGATTTAACAGCATTCGCCACAACTCTCTGTGCCTGGCCATCCAGCCAGTTTTTTGCCCAGCAAAGAGTATGGCTGTCCAAGCCATGGGCAGTCAGTTTCTCTGGGAAAATGCCAGTGGAAATGGGGTTAAAGGCTTTACTAAAGTCCAGGCAGGCAACATCCACAGCCTTTCCCTCATCCATTAAGTGGGCCAACTTGTCATAGAAGGAGATCATGTTGGTCAAGCAGGACCTGCCTTTCATGAACCCATGCTGACTAGGCCAGATTGCCTGGTTATCTTGTACATGTGTGATGTCACTCAAGATGATCTGCTCCTTGACCTTCCCTAACACTGAGGTCAGACTGACAGGCCTGTATTTCCTCAGATCCTCCTTCCAGCCCTTCTTGTAGATGGGTGTCCCATTTGCTAACTTCCAGTCAACTTTGTGAATGATGTTTCTTAGGGAGATTAAAGTAGATCTGGGAAGAGAATACGGTTGCCTTATTTCCAGAGTGATGCTTCATCCCTGGGATCCACCCTTTCTATTTTGCATGTCCATTTATTGCAGTTCTGTCAGAAAGACTGTTTCCATGTAAAATGAAACGTTATTTTTGCAGCCATGGTGGTATAATAGAGAACAGCTAGACTTAGGGTTTTGTAAACATCTTGTTTATGAGGGCAACAAAGTCAACTTTGCTCTACACCTTCTTACAAAATGTTCTGGCTGCAAAAGTAGATTTATAAATGCTAGCTTGTATTCAAGTCATGCAGACATTCAATGTGATTTAGTCAATACTGGAAACGAAGAAGCCACCTCAAGATACAGTGTTTATGTCGGCAAAAAAATATTGTTGGTTCTACTGTGTTATGAGAGTATTTTCATCAGCATTTCACTGCAAGAGCAAAATCTGACATACGTTTGACAGGATTCCGATTGGCAAAAAGTAACGAGTTGGCAAGTCAATACCATTGAGACATCAATGTGATACCTGATCTGCCAGCAAGACAAATTGTTCCAACCCCCCAAAAAAGACAACAGGAGCTGAAACTAAATTTGCAATTGTATTACATTATATTATGTGTCTTCCAGAACATCATACACAGCTGTTCTGCTCTCTGCCATTGACATTCTTGCCTTAATTTCCGCCCAAGGATAAACATGATTTTTTTTCCTCCAACACCCATAAACAAGTAGTCAGAAACATTAAAAATTATTAGTTTGGAAGTCTTCTGTGGGTTTAATTATTTTTGAGATCTTTCAGTCTCAGAAATATGCTATTACCTGTATGTCTTGCATAGATTACCACTCATATAGATAAATAAATAAATCTAGTAGGCAGAGGCGCTTCATGCTCTTCCATCCTGTAGTTGAAAGTAAGCGAATACATTTGACTTGACATTTTGGACAAATTCCCTCTTAGCACATGGGCATAACTTCCTTGATTTTGTTATGTTGTGCCCTCTTTTAGAGAGTGAATGGTAGGGATGAATAGGAAGTATAGGAAAGACACAAATGAAGGAATTTTGAGAGATGCTCAACGGGACTTTACTAAATCTAATTCAACTGTTTGCCACTAGGAGCATCTCCTGGAGAACGGCTGCAAGACTCTCTTATGTGATGGTCTCATGACCAAGAAACACCAGTGCGGCACTAGTTTGTGTCACTGCCTAGCGCAACATTTAAACACAAGACCAAAAGGGTTTCTGCTGTTTCCCAGATCCACAGAGAAAAGGAACATTACCTTGTAGTCTTCCTTAGCAAAAAACATTGAAGGGAAAACTCTCACTGTAGGGCAGAGTTGTTAACATTAATTTCCAGAAGAGATCCAATGGACCGTTAAACAAAAAATTTAGCTCCTAAGCAACACTGGTGTTAATTACTTGTCAAATTTTGCTCGTTTGCTTTTTATTTTGATGCTAAACAGTGCAAAATTGGTATAATGGTAAAATAAACCTATTTTTTTCTTCCTTTTTTCTCTGTGATTTTTTTCCCCAATTTCCATGAGCTTTCAAAAACATCCCTGAAAATGAAGGTGGTTAACCCTGCTTTTGTGCTTACATTCCTGCAATCAGTAGTACTCAGAAAAAAACAACTTCTGCAGTCCAAAACAAAGTGGCTCTTATTTCAGGACTGCAGTATTCGATGTGACATAGTCATGTTTTATTGTTTAAATTTGCTGCAGTTTGGCATCAGCACTTACAGAAACAGTTAACCCTGACACCAATGCACATAAAAATAGAAGACAAAGGGAAAATTGGGCCATAGCAGACTGATAAGTGGTAGGAATAGTTAATAGGGTTCTGCTGATGATAACAGTGTGCACTGTAAAATATATTACTTAATGCAGCAATGACTGAAGTTACTTCTGCTTTTTGAAGTATTTGTCTGGAAACAGATTTACATTATAATGCTACAAACTGAATTTTGACAAGAGATCTAAAACCAGACTGAATCGCTTCAGCCCTTTAGTCACTTTAAATAATATGGTACTGAAGTCAGTGAAGTTACGCTTGCAGACTATATGCTTTTGCTTGATTACTCTGGGTTTCATTGTTTATTAAAGCTTCATTTTCTAAAAAAAACCCAAACCCTGTTACTCTAGCTTATGTTAGCTGCACATTTAGCTTTTGTGCCCAATGTAAGATGGGTTGCTAAAAGACAATGTCACAATTTGTTATTAAAATCTGAAATCTATTTTTGTTTATTATTACAGATTCATCTGAGAGATCTTGGGCAGCTATATAAAATCCGTATTGGCCATGACAACACTGGAAGTGATCCCAGCTGGTACCTGGAGAGAGTCAGACTTGAAAGGCTAGTCCCTCTTCCTGATGAAGAGATTTGTCTCCCCGTAGAGTGCTGGCTTGCGGAAGACAAGGGTGAAGGTGATACGTGGAGAGAAGTGGCAATAAGAAACCCTGCAAAGGAGCTTTTACCATGTAAGTGCTCGTTATTTTAGATCGTGTGTTCGGTAGCCATATCCTGTGAGTATATGACAGCTTCTCACATTTCTTCCAGGGCAGACTGCCCAAAAGCCAGCGTAACCATGAAACGATTCCTTCCAGATGCTCTCGAGTTCCACAGAAATGGAAAGTGCTCATTTTAGCCCACACCTTTCCTCCCCAAAATCAGAATAATCGCTGTGGCCAGGGCATCTTTCCCCTATACAATTACTGGTCTCAGAGTACCCCTAAATCATTGACAGATCATACTCTTGAGAGCAACACATCAGGCAGGAAATCAAGGAATTATCAAGGTATGTAACATCATGTGACAGCCAGGACACCTTTATTGTGTTGCATAAAATATTATTTACCAGATATCCTTGATCTGAATCATCACACATGTGTTCCAAATGAGACTCAAGTCACAGCTATTCATATAGAAATTGTTACCTGCAGGGTGGCTTTTTGGTGCTACAAAGTTTGCCGCAGCTTTGACGCACTTTGTTCTCTTCAAGGGAAGTGGAAAATGGTCCATTATATGAAGTTATTATTTAAAAAGTCCTGGGCATCTACAAAGGAATAGCTATAATAATTTAGTCTTTATATTTTTTTTTATTTTTTAAAAAAAATAGAATTCTCTTTACATTAACAGAATAACAGCGATGCAGCTGATTGATAGACAACATACTCTGACAGTAGTGGGACTTAATATAGATTGGTGCTATCATTCAGGCAAACTGTATTCAAAATGAAGCAGTGAATATTGCAGGGAATCCATGATTCAACATAAAAAAGGGTCATCATACACTTAGTGACAATCAAATAATTTCAGAAGAAAATATCAAACAAATGAAAAGCCTCAACTCAAAAGAATAGAATTCTTAAAAAAAAACACACCATCAAGACTGCTGATATATGAATGTTTTCCGTGGGTTTTAAGGCCAAAGGAGATTACTGGTCTCTGTTACAAAGGCCAGAAGATACTGTGAAACACATATGTGCTAGCTTACATTTCCCCTCTCCTCTTTTGTTCTTTTTTTTTTTTTTTAAAAATTGTTCTGTAAAGTGTTTAGTGACTTCAATAAGAGATTTCAAAACATGGGACTGAACAGGATGAAACAGGCCCTATGGTCAGTAACAAATACCACAGTACCAGATGCTATTTCTTACACTGATCTAAATACCACATCCTGGCTCAATAGAAAAATAGTGCAAAAGCTAATTATCTTGTCCCTTCCAACCCCTGTGATTCTGTAATATGGCTTAAGTTTTCATCTAAAGGGGTGCATAATACACAAATTATGGAATTTTCTTACTGTTCTGTTTAGGTGAACATAAGCTTCAAATGAGAATACAAATAGTGCCTTCTGCCCTGTACTTGCTCACATAATTGAAGGAATAGCTGTAGTGATTTGAGATAAAAGACAAACATTGAGGCTGAGGCAAGAAAAATTCCAGCTCAAAAGATTTAGATTTCTTTTCCACTTGGAGAAACATGCAAGCAAATACAGAAAAGTTATAATATGCTCACTGACTGAAAGAATGGGAAAGGTGACCAAAGCAAATATCAATGACTCAAGAATTATCTACATACAATTTGCATCTCTGTTTTCACACTTGGAGGGACCAACTACTTGTTGCAGATTTAACAAGAGAGGGGACAGCCACAGCTTCTCTGGGCAACCTGTGCCAGTGTCTCACCACAGAAGAATTTTTTTATTACCTCTAATCTAATTCTCCCCTCCTTCAGCTTAAGGTCCCTCATCCTATTGCTCCATGCCTGGTAAACAATGCCTCTCCAGCTTTCCTATAGGCCCCTTCAGGTACTGGCAGCCTGCACTAAAGTGTCCCCAGAGCCTTCTCTTCTCCAGGCTGAACAAGCCCAACTCTCTCAGCCTGTCTACACAGGAGAGGCTCCAGCCCTCTGACCATCTTCGTGGCGCTTCTTTGGACTTGCTCCAATAGTCCCTGTCTTTCCTGCAGTGGGGACCCCAGAACTGGATGCAGTACTTCAGGTGGGGTCTCAGGAGAGCAGAAGGGCAGAATCACCTCCCTTTGACCTGCTGCTCTTGCTGCTTTTGATGCAGCCCAGGGTACAGTTGACTTTCTGGGCTGTAAGCTCAAATTGTTGGGTCAGATTGAGCTTCTTGTCCACTAACAGTCCCCAGTTTTTCTTCTTAGGGCTGCCCTCAATCCATTCTCTGTCCAGACTGTATTTGTGCTTGGGATTGCCCCAACCCATGTGCAGGACCTTGCACTTGACCTTGTTGAACTTCATGAGGTTCATGTGAGCATGTCTTCTCAAATAACATACGCATCGCTTCTGAGGAATATAGTGCATCTTAACCAATATAAACCATTATGAAATGACTCCCTTTTAGCCTTAATGCTACACCAATTTGTAACTTTACCCTTCTGTCATGGCAAAATGCCAGACACTATTTGTGCAAAGTGGGTAGTAAATACTAAATGATGTAACCATGTGACAGAGATTCAATCTTACTGTTTAACAAACCAAGCCAAAATGACCGCTTCATTTAAGCAGGCACGTCATATGGAAAAAAAGGCAGAACCTTTTTATTACTGTGTAATATCTTGGATCAGTGTCATTAAGGGAGGACTGAGTAGAAACTGTTTGACAATTTTAATGTTGTATAGCATTTACCATCTCTCTAGGTTTTGTGTTCTTTGGCCAATTTGTCTGTTTACACTAGCAGCCTGATGGGAGTGGATTTGCGCACTGAAGCAGTTGGTGCTAAAAATGCAATGAGTTAAAGCTCCAATGTCCTCTTTATGTGCATTTAGAGGGAAGTTACTCTGGGCTTGATCTAGTCTGTTCCCACAGACTGACTGCCAATTTGTGGCAAGTTCGTCATCATTGTGTTCCTGGAACATATACTCTGGTTTAGTTTCATCCCAAAAAATCTCTTTTTTTTTTCTCTAAAATCACTCCATGCTGCAAACCAGAAAGAGGTAATGTGGTCCAACCAAGGGTTTTTGTTTCTTGATTCAAGCTAATGTGCTGTTGAAGGCACACCAGTGTCATTAGGCTCAGAGAGTTGTAGTGTGGAAATAGTTCATTTAATATACTTTGAGGAATAAGTGATATTTATCTTGAATTAATTTGTTCTTAACTAGAATTCTAAAATAATGACTGTACTTTTTTTTAGTAGAATTACTTTGAAAAGTACTGCTAATGGGAAATCAGTTTATACTAAGTCAGCAGGAAAAGACCAATATTTTTGCCATGACAACTAATTTTCTTCTTACCAATACATTAATCTTTAAATCTATTCGGATTATTTTCTTCTCCAAAACATATAAAAATATTAACTTAGTCTTTAATACAAAGCAACCTCTAATGCTTGCTTACTGATTATATTTTCCAAAGAAAAATGTCATGAGACAGTGAATTTTGTACATTACTCCTTCAGAAGGAAATTAGAATTATATACAGTGCCTGCATATTTGGGCCAAACTAACTCATCATTGGTGAATGATCAGGAATATACCAACCTTCTATATTGGAAATGCTAATTTAGGTGGCCAGAATATAAGTCTGGAAAAAGGGTTCTCTGACTTTCATTCTCCTGCCCTTAGTATGCCCTTAACTTACCTTTCCTTTATAACCGGAGAAACAAAACTTCCTTTCTCTCTCCCTTTTATTCCAAGTAGTTCATATTCTCATGTTCTCAATAGATGCCAGAAACTTGACTTGGGACTTAAAAATCTTCCTGAAGTCTCATAATAACGTCTCAAGATGTAGCAGTAGTAGCATTTTTATGAACTGTGGAAATACAGGTTTCATACTTGCACACTTTACTGCTCTGTGACTCCTATAGTATTTTTGAAACATTTGATATGCCAATTTCTAAATCATAGTCATTATACTGCTTTAATATTTGTCTTCCATGGAGCTCCCTACCTCTTTCCGAAAATATTTCACCTCCCCTTTTTCAACTGTTTCATCCATGCATCCATGTCTCAGAGTTTCCTGTATGATTATAGAGCTTATCTAAAGTTACTCTGTTAGCAATTTGAACATTTCAATCACTCATTTTCTCAAAGGTCATTTTCTTTTTTAGTGAGTACCAGCTGAGATTTTTTGCTATTTTGTATTAATTAATCCTCTTGTATCCTTTATCAAAGTTATTGTGGTTCTCAAGATGTTCCTTCTATTACACTGTTGGGTGCCACGTTAGACGAATACCTAGATGTAATATTCTCTCACTTCTGTTTAGTGGTTGGGTTTCTGATAAAGTTTCAACTTTTCTTTCCTTCTTTTTCTTATGGGCCTACCTCTCTGCTTTGTCACCCTAGTTTTCAGCTGACATAGGCTCACTGAATCTGCATGTAGCAAAATGGAATCATTACTGCAGAATAGGATGAATAGGCCACAGAGTTCCAGGTGTCAGAGTTTTGGGACTTTTTTTTTTTTTACTGCAGCAGAGCAGCCCACAATTTCAGTTGTGGAAGCAGTCTGGGCCTTAGAATAGGTCAGTTTCTCAAAGGCAGTTAAACCAGAGTCACAGAGGCTGAACGTATTTTCTAGGGTCTTTTTTATTTCATTCCATGCACAAAACCCCGTGTTTTTTGAACACGGCACAAACAGGCAAATTTCACATACAGTAACTCTCGCTCTCTCAGCAGTACATTCAAACAGAAGGTAGGTTCTCAAGATTTGGCTGTATCTGTCCCCTGTGCTCATCAAACCACAGGTGCACCTTGTCTTTCCTTTTAACAGAATAGCATCATCCTTCTTGTATTTAAATCTGTAGCTCAGGAGCCATTAACACTAGCACCTTTTTGTAACTGTTCCGCAATCTGGAGGAACTTCTCGATAAAGTTTGAAAAAATTGCACCCACTCAAGCTGGTACCTAAGTTTTCATTTGCACAGCAAAGGCTTAAACTAAATTTAGTGAACTTCATTTAGTGAATGTTTACATAATTGTCCAAGCATTTCTGTGCAGTTCCATGTCCAAAATTGGCGTGTCCAGGGCAATTTGGAGAATATTTTTGTTGCTTAATTTTTTGTTTCCTGCAAAATACCTTGTAACGTACACTCAAGTTAAGGGTAATGAACATTCCGTTTATTATCCAAAATATAACAGTCCGTATTGTTAATTTGCACAAAAATTTACAGCACAAACTGGTCTTTTTGTTAAGACAGTTCCTTTATAAATAATGCAGATTGTGTAGCCTAAATAAATGTCAGACTTAACGTTTTCCAGATGGTGAGAAATGTATAGACACGACGAGCTATGGAAAATATTTTCCTGTTCTTTACATTACAACATGTGCGTGTTTTCTACTTCAGACTGATTTATTTAGGCTTGTAGCAATAGAAAGCAGTATTTGATTAGATCATTATCATCTCTCTGGCTACCACAGAGATGCACAGTGCTACAAAAGGAACTATAATTTACTTATCTGTTAATATGTTTGTGTTGTGTTATAATTATCTCTTATTCTGTTCTTGTGTCTCCTGTACTTCATACACTTGGTTTTGTCTCCCTCCAAAAATGAAAGAACATTTTTCGTATTTTTTTTGTGTAATCATTTATTGTTAAAGGGTTTTTAAAAAAACCCACCTCGAATATGCTTTAAAGTATGTTTCTGCTTACTTAGGCGTTGTGGGTTTGATCATGGAATTTACTTGTAAGTGTAAATAATACAGATATCAATCTTTGTATAGAAGCAGTCATAACATGATCAGACTATGCCCTTTCCTTAGCTCCTACAGATGTTTTGCTTTTGCAAAACTGAGAACATAAGAATGCAAAAGCATGGAGGAGACTTCATGTTGATATGTCCCTGCTTTTGCTAATCCAGCATCTTGCTCCATGCATAGTCCAGGCCCATTATTCAAATGGCTGGTCACTGATGAAAATATTTGGAAATGTGACCTCTCTCCTTCCACACTGAAAGATTCTGCTGCTAATCTGCATGGTTATGACTATACTAAGAGTTATGATATAAAAAGTCATATGGATATGTAGCTCAATTATGCTAATTATCAGGTCCATTTATCTTTGTTACTTGCCTTTCATATCTACCATTTGTTTTAACATAATGGTATAATGGTAAAATCCTTGAAACTAGTTTTTATAAGGTTATGCCACGTTTTTGAAGATGCTTATGTATTATTGAGACCAATTATATACCACAGCCTGTGTTGGTATACTAATGTATGGATGTGACAACTGCAACGATGAATGTGTGCAGTTACAGAAAATAATAAAACTGATGAAGGTACATGACCTCTATTGTCACAGCTGTAATAGTGATTAAGAGTTGGAGACATTGTCTTTGCCAGTTTGGAATAATTTTATACACATTAAAAGAAGTATCCTAATTTGGTTAAGCATATAGTCTATCTATCAATATTTCCTTCCTATGTTTTATGTGGGGCTATTTTTTTCTCTGAAAAATTTGCAGTATAATTTTACTACTTGTTCAGTTTCTCCACTGGGAATCAGAAATACTTGTTCTTCAATAACGATAGATAACATGATGTTTGAATTGTATAAGCTTTCTTGGGGTCTGGCAAATTAAAAAATATATGGAAATATCAGGTACTTCTAGCTATTTGGTTGTTTAAGGGCAATAGTATCTTCTGCAGAATATAGTTCGGTTTCAAGCATTTTGTTATAATTTTCTGGTTTTGTCTTAGCTCCTTCTTAAAAATATTATTTAATTGTGTTTGTTAAGGCTTCTACAGCCTTTCTTCACTTTGAAGAATTATGAAGATTACCCTTTAGTGAAACTGCAATCTCCTCTGTGATCTACCACGTAGCAGCAGAAATGGCCAGCTGTGATTAGAATAGAAACACTGCATGGAAAAATTGCCATTAAGATGTGAACAGATTTTTTTTAAAAAAAAAGTAATGATAAGAAAACCTAAAGGGAAATATAATTGTATGTGATAACTAGAAATATTTTTGAAAAGAAGTTTCCATATATGGATAAATATAAAGATAATATTAGTGTGGTGCAAAACATGTTAATATGATATCTGAATTATATTCCAGACTTCATTGAAGATACGTGTCTATTTTTTGTGTGTAAGACTTTGGTCAAGAACTAGAAAGAGAAGCATTAAAAAGTTCTATTTTAACAGAGTTGTTTTTTAAATGCTTTAGCATCCACTAGTACTAAATGTTGTAACCTTCAAAGGCTAGTTAAGTGTCCATTTTTTATAGATGAGGGAGTCCAGTCATTGGCTTGCCTACCATTGTATGTGATGTGAAAAACTAAAAACCCTAGGATTTGTGATTGCTATGCTTCATCTAAGATGAAATTAAGGTCAACCACTCAGAAAATTCTGTTTTGCACAAATCTGGAGATTGCAGATGTCTTGGTACTAGTGAAATACAGGCTTTGTTTGGGACTATGACTAGGCACAGTTAGGTGGTCTCCAGATAACTTGCCAAGAAATCTGGACTTTGTGAATTAGGTCCTGAAATTGTAAATACTCAACAGGGAGTGAGAGAAGAAAATGGAGCATTAGGAAACACTTGATGGGTTGCTTTGCTGAGCAATGCACAGCTATACTCAGCATAATGCATTTTTAAAAGCTTGTTATTGTCATATTTTTGTTCAGAGAATGCAGGGTTTGAACCTGGAAGTGATAAATGCATGGCTAGCGCTTGCTACATCCAAACATCAGTCAGTACAGTCTTCCTCAAAATTTTGATGGGAAAGCTTTTGTGTAAACTACAAGGATAATCTCAATCTCTTCTAGTGTTGATGTATGAGGTCCACGTATACACGGGTGCCAAACTTGGTGCTGAGACAGATTCTAATGTTTATATCAACCTCTTTGGGACTAGAGGAGATGCTGGCAAACGGAAGCTCCATAGATCTAAGAATAATACTGTCAAATTCCGACATGGACAGGTGAAGTAAAACCATTTCTACTTCGCATCAATAAGAGTAAATTCTTGCTTGCAAACTGTATTTTCAGAAGTGTAAATATATTTTTATTTACAATTTTTATTCAAGCAGTTTTCCATTTTCTCATTTATTTACTTTATTCAAAATTATTTACAGAATTATATCATACGAATAAGTTTTACATGCTGACTTTGGAACAATCATTTACCAAGAGTATTGGATAGTAGAATTTGCACACTCTTGATTATTTATAGTGCACACATAGGTAAAATGGTAACAATAACATGTTTATTCTGAGCAGATCACTATGAATTTTAGAATCAGGTTCTAAACCCTTATTCCCAAGTATGTTTTCCAGTCTTGTTGAGACACATAGGGCTAATAAATGTAGTAGAGACATGACCAAATAATTCTTTGCAACTGATCCTTGTGTCATGCTAAAAGAATCAAGTGCTGTCTCTGTGGAGTAATTTTGAGGTGTTTTTCACCTTAGAAAGCTTTAAAAGATGCTCACTGTTCAGCCAGGACCAATGTAAGACACCTATATTCAGTTTGGGGGAAAAAAAAAGAGAGAGAAAAAAGAAACTATTCTATACTGTTACAGTCAAAGCAATTGCTGTGTTAAAGACCTTGATCATTTTCCTTGTATGGTTCCACAGATGGATATTTTCTGCATAAAGGCTGTCTCACTGGGAGACTTGGAGAAAATTCTGATTAGCCATGATGGAGCTGGTCCAGGTAGGATTTAACTTCCTAGAGACCAATCTGTTTTCAAGTCCTTTTTAAACACAATGCACTTTATTTATATTTCATCCTTCATACAAAATGTGACAGAAGGTCTTGGAGTGATAAAAAGTCTTCCTGCAGACTGGTCACTGTGATGGGTTGGTGAATAACAGTGGTAATGGACAGCAAAAAGGACATGAGTTTAATGTCAAATACTGTCATTCCACTCTTTGTTTTCAAGTTTATAAGCTTTATAAGAAATCACATTTTATTTGCATATAGAAAATTCATAAAAATGTTGCTCACACAGGTAAAACAATCCTTCTTTACACAAATTGTGAAAACTGGCCAGAATAGAATTAAAGATATTCAACACCTGGCTTTACTGACAGTTTTTTAGTAGTATAATAACCTTGCTGCTTGGGGCAACAATAGAAGATTTGGTTATTTATTTAATCTGTGCAAGTCAATGTGGAGCTGTTCCAGTGAGTGACATTGCATTCAACTTGCAGGTTTTTTAGAAAAAAAAAAAAAAGAGATTATTTCATGATGAGACGAATTTTTGATCCAGGCCTTTGAGGTGTGTGCCTCTGAAATAATGTAAACGAACAGAAACCTCACATATTAAAATACTGAAGCTATAAGCTTTGCAAATACGTTTGCAAGCTAGTGGCTGTAGAGAAGCCAAGTGAAGAGAAGGATGAGAAGGATTTTTAAAGCAGCTCAGGGCCACGCCGATAGTAGATGAGTAAAGTGCTTTTACCCTACTCTGTTCTGAAATGACCTCAAGCAACACCCATCTTGCTGACTATACTGTCTAAAGCTCTGAGCAGACCTGTGACTGTTACAGAAGCAGGCTTATTAATCCAGTCTTTGTATGGGAAGTGAACTTGATTCTTGTGATCTTTGTAGTTCTCTAGAGCTTGCTGCCTTTAGCAATATGGATGACTGTATATCTGTTTCCCATCCTAGTAGGCCAAGACATAACACAAAAGGCACTGTGGTGGAGTCTACCTTCACTCTATTCCCCAGGATACCATATCATGCTCTCTTCCTTCATCTCTCCTTTAATAGGCATCATAGCCATATCGTAAGATCAGCATTACAAATCTGCAAATAGATTCAGATATCTTAAGCTGTTCTTTGACAATGGAGTTCAAAATCTGGTTTTGGAGGGTTTTCTAAATGGGACAGTGAATTGAATTCTATATTTAAAGATTTTATGCCTCAGTAACTGATTGTTCATTGTACTCAGCACAAACAGATCTCAGATCTCTTTTGAAATGTATCCAAACTAGCCCCAGATAATGCTGGCTTAAGGTGACCTGTGGGGGCAGGGTTGAGGGAATCGTTAAACAGGAGAGAGGCCATTGGGAAATACAGTACTGTAAAGGTGTGGCTGCCTTTTTTTTAATCTTATCACTTGCCAGAGTGATAGAGCAGAAGGTCTTTAGTCTTGATTTTGAGACTATCCTGGAAATATGGAACATACGCTTTCTTTGGGGCTCCTAGTCACAGGGCATAGATCTGCTCTCACAGCCACTGTATATGAGGAAAGAATAGGAATTTTGTCCTAGGCAACAAAGTTTTGGCATCAGTCATGTGTGAGTCACTAGATGAGGTGTCTTATCTGCTGAAAGAACTTCTCCTTAGAACTGTTCCATTCATACCTGTACATTTTCAGAAGCAGTGCCTTTCATCGTTTTTGACCTGTTTCAAAGTGACCTGCTTGATTTTAGTGAATCTTGGTCAGGCTAGTAGGCTTCTTTCAATGAAAGATCATCTAAGTTGTAGGATAGTCTCAGAAGAAGCTTGCAGAATGCCCTGGACCTGAAATCTTGAAGGGAAAATGCCATTCTTCTCCATGCACTGCCTGGGAAGCCCTCCCTATGGGACAGAGACAGCTGCCTTCTGGGGACTTCCAAGCTCAGATGCAGCCAGGGAGGCAGAGCATAAGAATAAACAAGATGGTTGTCTGCTTCCGACCAAAACATCTCTTGTGCTGTTTTGCTGCAATGTGCTGATAAATAATGGTACGAGTCAGGCAAAACCTCATAAGTGATATGACAAGTTGTGAGTGGTGCAGACACAGTGAGAACAGGATATTTGAAAAGGGCTTCACAGGAGAACTGTACCAGTCACTAGGATGGTTATTGGAAGTGATCTAAGAAATCAGCATGGATGTGGCAGCAGTTACTGCTGTTAGGGAGAGGATGAATTAAGCAGCCTGACAGAAGTGAGGCCGCAGAGCTCCATGCCTGCAGGTCCCACTAGTAGCAAGGCTGAGTACGTGTTCCTAGTAGGCCCCCACACAAACACATTTCTAATAGACATATATATATATATGCAAATGACCAGCCACACAGATCAACACAGACAGGAACTCAGCACTGAAACCCAGAGAGCACCAGTGGCCTTATCCTGTTACCCTCTCCAGCTGATCAGAATGACAGTCCATCAGTGGTAAATATACATATACTTGTTTATACATACATACGCACACACACACACAATATGGATGGATAAGGCCTGCAGTAGCTGGCTTTAGGCACTCAGCCTACTCAGTCTCTGGCCCAGGATCCTTGGATCCTCAGATCCTCAGTTTTCCCAGTTACTGGCATCTGGACATAGAAAGTTCCTCTAAGGCTGCAGCCCCAGTCAATTTGCAAACAACAGCAGTAGTCCTTATGATTATTTTAATTAATAATACTTATATATATGCAATAACAACCTTACTCACAGAGGACCCCAGATCTCTCTGAACTGCACAAATGGATTTGTCCCAACATCCTTGTAGCTTATCACAAGGGATCAAAAGATCATAGAATCATAGAATGCTTTGGGTTGGAAGGGACCTCAAAGATCATTTAGTTCCAACCCTCTGCCATGATCAGGGACACCCTCTCTAGACCAGGTTGTCCAAAGCCCCATCTAACCTGGCCTTAAACACCTCCAGGGATGGGGCTTCCACAACCTCTCTGGGAAACCTGTTCCAGGGCCTCATCACCCTCATAGTAAAGAATTTCTTCCTAACGTCTAACCTAAATGTACACTCTTTCAGCTTAAACCCATCACTCCTTGTCCTATCACTACACTCCCTGGTGAAAAGTCGCTCTCCCACTTTCCTGTAGGACCCCTTTAAGTACTGGTACTGTAAGATGTAGGCTGAGATGTGAATGATGTTGGCAGTTCACAGGTGTATGCATATACTTGTCTCCAAGCACAAAACCCAACACGTTTCTTAAAATTAAAACAGAGCAAGGCAGAGAAGCATTACCATTGTACCTCTTGTGAGAGACACAGAATAATAAAGCTTTCAGTCTGTTAATATATCTTACCTATTTAGCTGAGCTGTCTTAATATGACGTGTTTTTGCTGGAAAAAGATAATCTGGGCTTTCCCCTTTAAATTTATTTTAAAAAATGCATTATTTTACATGATAAACCTTTGTCATTTCAACACAGGCAATGGATGGTTCCTGGATAAGATTGTCATCAAACATAAAGAAGGAATGGAAGCTCGGGAGGTTGTATTTCCTTGTAATAGGTATGCCATTCGTGGAGTAAAAGAATTTGTTATACTGCCAGCAACCTAGGGAAAAAAACTGCAGAACAAGCATGTGCACACCACCTAGATATATGAGCAATGCCCGAGTTTCTCAACATACAAGGGATGCAAAATTTTGCCATTGAAGACAAAGAAGAAAGTTACTGTATCGGGATAGGAAGCAGCTATAGGCTAAAGTCCAAAACCAAATGTTGCATAGGAGAAAAGGAGGATTTATTTAAATTATGCAGACACCATATGAAAAGAAGTAAGTTTTCAGTTCTTAGTCTTTTAAAATGTATTATGCATGAAGATTTAGCTGTAATTATTTTCCTCAGTTTCTCAGCCACTAAAAAACTTATATACGTCCTGGAGGCCTTTGGAAAGACCTTTAACATTTCTCATAAACCAGAGCTACAATATTTCCTTTCATGTAGTAAATTTTTACTTGTATCTCTTACTAGGTCTAGAAAAACGCTTGACTCTTAGTTCTAACAATTACTAAATAGCCTATTTTTCCAAATTTTTTATTATCTGAGGCAAAGGCAACCCGAACTTTTAACAGTCATTGAGTTGAATCATGTGGCTATAACAGAAAAAACACCTTAAAATAAGCCAATACATGAAAGTAAGGATTTCTGTGTGTTATTTCTATATTAGTATATTTAATCATATGGAAATAAAGCTAGAAACTCTAATTTAGATCCAGGTAATTATATTCTGTAATACCTGATTTCTGCGATTTATGAGTTTGGGTTACGTGGGGGAAATAGTTTCCATGTTATTTTTGGGAACTGTGCCTTAAAGTCTTGAAAATCTTTAGGAGATAGATAATGACAGCTCTCTTCCTTTAGGAATCCTACCTGTTTACAAAAGAAACGGGTTCAGTTTGCAAGGTTCCTGGAAATTACTTGCTAAGAACCATTTATTCCTTTCAGAATGATTATTCTGATGATCAGGGTTCTGGTTTAGCCTTTTTTGGCTATTAAGCTTTTAAATTGTTTTTGCATGCATTAAAGATGTTATTGAAAGAGTAGGTGAGCGAGAATTATTTCTTTAATTACAACGAGATTTTATGAAACTTCTCTAAAGGGAGGGATACTTAATAAAGACACTTGGGCTCTCTATAAAACTGCCTTGTCAAAATCTAACAAACAAAATTAAAAAAGTAAGCTTTTATGAAAAGATTGGAGACATTATACATAGAACTAGAGGAATCCAGTCATTGTTTGTCTGCAGTGTTAAGTGTGCTGCCAATGTGTCAAAGTTTACATCCTTTTTTTTAGAAACTGCTAGTGATTTTTGTTTCTTAGGGAGAACGAGGAGAGACCTCACAAAATTTAATCAAACTATCTAAACTACAGAGAAGCTTCAACTTTATGCATATGAGATTCATTCAGAGTTTTGTTATATACAAGAAGTGAAATACATTATGGACCCTTGGGTTTATCAAATGCAACATCAATGAGGAGCCAATACACTAGAATTTGATAAAGAGCATGTAGTTATTTATTTTTAAATGCATGAGATTGTTAAAGGCTGTGAAGTGTCACTATATCAGCAAGGAGGATCAACTGAAAGGGTATGAAGGTGTGTAGTGAAATGGTATTGCAGGTAAGATCCTTAAATTCATCTGAAAAGGAAAGTTAAAAGAGAAGGGCAGTTCATTGCTGCAGATCTACAGAAGCTTTAGAATCTTACAGATTTTCAGGAGTTATATATAATTTAAAGTACAATGACTGTAACTAACTACTGCAAGTTATATAAACTGCCAAATGTACAGTTGTCTCTCTGATCCTGGAAATACGTAGTGTTTTATATAATGTACTTCATACAGTATTTCATACAGCTGACATGAACATTCCTGTTTGCCTGGAGCAGAGTGAGCCCAACTCTCTTAATAAGAATAAGGCCAACTATAATGTATATATAAATGAAAATTCATTCTAGGAAATAGTTTAAAAGCATTAGATTAAAAAAAAATACAAAAAGATGCTGTTGGAGGGAGAAGGCAATTGTAATTACTTGTAATATACTAATAATTGTTATGAATTTTATTTTTGTTTTTGCAATGAAAGATGGTTAGATGAATATCAAGACGATGGGAGAACTGAGAGGGAGCTAACTGCCATTAGTAAGTACTTTTTTCAAGAAAATTTTATAACAATACTGTGTATACTTAATGCCTAGTTATCACTGAAGAATCCTTCTGAATAAGATTGAAACTTAAGAAGAAAAGTGATAACAAATATTATTCACATTTTTTTTTCTGTTTGTATTTTAGAGGATGGCAATTCAAAGGCGGCATTCCTTAAAGGTAAGTGTTGTTTTGTACACCATTGTTTTTGTCATTTGAATTTAATCAGTAAATCAGTCTTAAGTGACAAATACGAGAGTAAGTGACCTCATCATATATATAAACTATCAACTGTGAGAGAAAACGAAGGCAAATTGTCCGGCAGTGGTCTACAGAAAGGACTGTGTCTTTTTAAGTAATTGAGAAAAACATGCTACTGATAAACTACTTCTGATTTTCTTTGTATTTTTAATATTCTGTCCTGAAATCATCCAGGAATTCCTGTGAGAAGAGATTCAAGTGTTGCTTTGTTTATCCCAATGTCACTGTCATTTAATACATGGGGACAGGTCCCCTAGCAAACATCATCAAGTTGAAAAATGTGTTGTGAAGTGTCAGTGGAAGCATTTTCAGGTCAAAATCCATCAGGGTATTCCTGAAGTAGCCAGAAATAATGCAGGCTTTAAATCCAAATCCGTAGGTGAAGCTAAATGTAGTATATGCATTCAGTTGACTTAATCTGCTTGAATTAGTAAAAAGATTTTAATAAAAATCTACCCAACCAGCTGTTTTTATACCTACAAAGGCAGCCCTGTCACTGTAGCACACTAGTGTCTCTGAAGTGTTTAAAATTTGAGATACTATCTGTGTTTCTCCCTAGAGAAAAAAGAGAAACAGATTGACACGGCCATCTTTATGAGCATTTAACTGCAAATGCATATTCTGTGTAACTGTGTCTGGGAACTGTATGGGAGGAACTTAAGTAAAAAAACCCAGCATTTACATTGGGCTCTGAAAACAGTGACTTGTCTTCTGTAGGATGAGTCTTGGTCTCTCTATCTAAATCCAGCTCTAGTGAAAATTAAATAATTTGCATTCAATCAGCTTAGCCAACAGCTTTGCTGTTGTTCCATGACAATGTAAGTTTGACAAAAGGAGACTGATTAACTCAGGTAAGTAAAGGTTTTCCTGCAGAAAAATTTTATTTTCATGAGAGTGACTGGGAATTGTATTCTGCATTCTGCTAAGTGCACAGTTCAGAGATGCAACCATAATATCTATTTCACCTTATGTTCAGAAAATAATCTATATTTTACTACTAATCTAAGTTTCTTTCCCGTGCAGCTTCTTTCTTTATTGTGCTATAATAAGCTGGCACAGATGCACAGAATGCTGAGAGCCTGTGCATGTCAAGAGCTGTTAGACAGTATATATTGATTATGAGGAGAAAGGAGTGGCTTATTCTTAATCAGTTTGTGAAATGTCACACTGTCAAGATGTCCAGGAGGACCTAAAGAGTGTCTGCTGATTTCTTAGGTTGAGATCAAGCGTTCTGAATAATGAAGATACAAAGGAGAAGAACATTTTTAGAAACTATTCTGCCAATTAACTGTACATCAGCTTAGCTTGAATTGCTTTTTAGCCATCTTTTCTTTACCCAGGGGCTCATTCCAATAAGGAACTGAGATAGGTGAGAGATTGTGCTTTTATGCCTTATGTAAAAGAAGATGATGAGCAGGACAGATTTCAGGATTGTTCAAAGTTTAATTTGTGGTGTTGTACTGGTTGTCTCATGGACCTTGCATGTGAAACGACTGAGCTTTATAGGAGGGTAACAGTCACAAGAGGTTTGGAAAGGTGTCTTTCCAAAGTCAGCACTGTTTAACATCTTTGTTGGAGACACAGGCAGTGAGATCGAGTACACCCTCAGCAAGCTGCCAATGACACCGAGCTGTGTGGTGCAATTGACATACTGGAGGGAAGGATGCTGACTAGAGAGACCTTGACAGACTTGAGAGGTGGGCCTGTGCAAATGTCATGAAGTTCAACAAGGTCAAGTGCAAGGTCCTGAATGGGTCAGAGCAATCCCAAGAACGAATACAGGCCTTAAGAATGGATTGAGAGCAGCCCTATCGAGAAAGACATGAGTGTGTTGGTGGACAGGAAGACCCAGCAATGTGTACTTGCAGCCCAGAAAGCCAACTGTATCCTGGGCTGCGTCAAAAACAGCATGACCAACAGGTCAAAGGAGGTGATTCTGCCTGTCTACTCTGCTCTCCTGAGACCCTACATGGAGTACTGCATCCAGCTCTCGGGTCCCCACTGCAGGAAAGACATGGACTGTTGGAGCTAGGCCAGAGGAAGGCCATGAAGATGGTCAGAAGGCTGGAGCACCTCTACTATGAGAACAGGCTAAGAGCGGTGGGCTTGTTCAGTCTGGAGAAGAGAAAGCTCTGGGGAGGCCTTAGCACAGACTGCCAGTACCTGAAGGGGCCTATAGGAACGCAGGAGAGGGTCTGTTTACAAGGGCATGGAGCAATAGAATGAGGTGTAATGGTTTTAAACTAAAAGAGGGTAGGTTTAGATTAGAAGTAATGAAAAAATTCTTCTCTGGTGAAGGCAGTGAGGCCCTGGCACAGGCTGCCTAGAGAACCTGTGGCTGCCCCCTCTCTGGTAGTGTTCAAGGCCAGGCTGAATGGGGCTTTGGGCACCCTGGCCTAGTGGAGGCTGTCCCTGCCCATGTCAGAGTGGTTGGAACTAGACGTCTTTGAGGTCCCTTCTGAGACAAACTTTTCTTTGAATCTATTTTACTCAGTTCTGTGTCAATCCATCGTGACACAGTACCAGGGTTACAGCTGATAAAAGAAAATTGCAGAGATGCAGTCTCAGAAGAAAAAGTAATTGCCTTAAATTCTCCCAGAAGTTGTAGTATGGAAGAGAAGATAGTAACGACATGCAGTCCCACTCAAATGGAAACAAAACCTTTCCATGTAATATACATTTACTGAATAAGAGGCAGCAGCAGGATCAATGCTAGGGAGCCAGTGTTTTGTGCATTCTGTGGTCATATTCTCTATGAGCTGCATTCTGCAAGTGGGCTTCAGAGAAATTCATAAAAAGTTGATTGGTATAACTTAGTGGTGTTTCATGATTTTCAGAGTAAGATCAATGTGCTTAGATAAAATCTGTAACAAAAGTTACAAAAGAAAAAAGTCACTCTGGAGGTCAGAAATTTCATTCTTTTTGGATAAAGCTAGTAAGCTATTCAACTACCTAGCCAAAGAAGAGACTTTGAAAGTTGTCATTGCTAAGTAGGTTACTTGAGGGTTCCCAGTCCTTCTTCAGGCAGGCTGGAATGATGCCAGCTTTAATGAAGCATAAATCCCAGATCCCTGTGAAAGCTGCTGCTGGCTATAGATGATGCCAAAATGCAGTATGCCCATATCAAGTTTTCTCAGCAACCTTTGTACATCTGTAGATTACAGAGATGCTCTGGCAAATCAAGCATAGGAACAGATTTATTTGTATTCTTGATTCTGCCTTGTATGCTTGATGCAAGAGAAAAAGACCAAGGATTTCCTTTGTAGGAGGGTGAATAGCTGCTCTCAGCTCTCAAATGATGAAGTTGTTTTGACTTTATATCACCCTAAAAGTTTCCTACATCATGGGGAAATTTTGCTACTTCCACCTTCCATTTTCTCTTTTCCTTTTCTGCTTTAAAATAGGTGGAGTATCGTAATAGCACTTAGTAAAAGATTTTCTCTCAAAGCAGGGAGACAAGACATAGTATATTCCAATGTTGTCCACACTGCAGTCAGATAAAAGAAGCTGGGTTCCTGTAATGTGGTTTCTGTAGTGTGCTCTGTGGTGGTGTGGCCTTTTGGGGGGTGTGCATAAAACATTGTTCAACATTGATGAATGGAGTTCAGTTAATAGATATTTCTAGACTGGCTACTCTTGTATTGTGCAAGGTTGCTGGTATTAAGGCATATAGAAAATTTATAAGAACAAAGAAAATATACAGGAAATTCCCCCATGACTTCCCTTGTTTTGAAATTATTCCCTACCTTGCCAGTATTTGCTAATGAGGTAAAAACAATCACAGAATTCCCAAATTGCAAATGGATTGGTCCTGCTTCCAACAAGCAATGACAAATCGCCAGGTGGAGGCTGAACTTCCTAAGAAAATAAAATAAGCAGACTGAGCCCTCTGCCTCAAGGCAACACAAATTTCTGCAATCTCTGGGAAGTAAGCGACCCACTCCTACATCTGGCGAAGTGTGAATGCCATTCTAGGTCTTAAGACCAAAAAGCTCTAGAGTAAAATACCTGGAATAATGTATTGTAAAAATAACTGTGGGGACCCTCTGAAAACATAGACAATGTTCATATTTTAGAAACAGAAAAAAAGCCTTCCTTTCTCAATTTTCTGAATTATATTACAAAATATTGACTTTGTGTTTTACCTTGCCCAGTTTGCTATGTGCAGAAGTCATTGCAGGTTTGATTTTCACAGTTTTGCTGCAACTATCTTTCAGGTTCCAAACTGGCACTTAAAAGACTTTCTGGAAGGGAAAGTGTTCCTGCTTCTAACATATATCTGGATATATACCTGTAACATGACATCAGATCTTTGTTTAAATTATTTTAGAAAAGAGAGAATTCTGAGATTTGTTTTTCACAGAAGTCTGTTTTCCTCCCACCGTTCATTTTAACTCGTCATACTAATGTCTCAGAGAAAATGGCTATAGGTTTATATATAAGCAAAAAGTACAATAGTACATTAACACACTAGTGACTGTGAAAGGAAGCTGACATAGTTCAGTGGCATCAGGGGAAAATTTTCTTTATTTAATGTGGTCATGCCTATGAAACCCAGAAGATGACCTACTCAAGTCCAGCTGTCTGATTTTCAGAACTTACTGAGGACTTCAGGATATCCCAGAAAGAGATAAAGAGCTCAATGAACATAAATAGGTATTTGGCATCAGTCTCCTGTCTGGTGTAGCCATCGTTACCAAGTAGCTGTCTAAGTGAATGTAGTATTAGATGAAACAGTTTTTTCTTATTCTGTCATGAGCAGCTTAAATGAATTCGCTGAACGGACAGAAAATGCAGTCAGTCTGGGTTAGCTCAGTTACCAAATTGTAGAAGCCTTAAAATTAAATGTAGGAGAACAAACAGTCACAGATGCTAAGAAGCCTTAAATCTGTTAAATACTGATTTATTTCCTGGAAAACTCCCAACTGGTGCCTTAGCCTTTCTCCTGAAATAATAATTAAAAAACAGCGTCATGGATATTAATTAAAACAAATCACCTTGCCTGAAATACCTTCTCTAAAAGCGCTGCCTCTTTGTGCAAGAAACAGACAGTTATGCATCCGTGCTTTCTCTTAACTTGGGGCCTGCTCTCTCCTGAAGAAGAGGAAAAACATCCACCTCACCTGGGAAGCACAGTAATGTAAAATTATCTTAATTTCCCCTCTGCTGTGTAACTGGGACAGCCTTCAAAATGGGGCTCGGTTGGAGAGGATAAGAGGTTCAGGGCTATGTCGGGAGTCTTTGTAAAAATTTGAATCTGCTCATAAACCCACGGAGTGCTCAGGAAGAGCAGAAGCTCAAACGATGCTTGACTTCACCAAGCGTGACACCCTGAAGGGTACCACATGCCAACCTGGCACAAGGAGATAAAATTCAAGGCTGGCACATATATCAAACAACAAAAGTTCCTTATTAGGCAAAGTGTGGATCTTCCACATACTACATCTGACTCATTCCTGGAAATGACCTCAAAAAGAGTTCAGAGGGAAGGATCCTTTCAGCTGGTGTGTTTTTACTCAGCAGACTGGCTGTGAGATGTGTATTTGCCTGCTGTTTTGTATCTGAGGCCAGAAGGCTCAGGGAACAGTCAGATGTAATGCAGAAGCAGCTCCTATAAGAATGGGGAAACCAGAACTAACTAAAGAAAACAATGTGAAAAACAGGCAGAAAACCATCATAAATCAAGAAAAACAGATCTGGTTTTCACCCAACCTCCATCTCCAAGAAGGTGGAGGAAAACAGAAGGTATGAAAAGACTACATAGTACTGTAAAAAAAAAAAAAAAAGAAATCATGTCCAATTTATTTCTGAATTAAAACTATTCTAAAATTTATTTTGTCAGCACGTTGCTCACACACAGTCACAAAATAGTTCTCCTTTATGTTAATCCCATTAGCAAATTGTCATATTGCCACAGTACAGGTCACAGGCAAAATGGGCTTTTGCTTTCCTTCCACTGTTGGGTTCCCTTTGCCATGCAGGACCAAGTGGTTTTGCTACA
Organism: Zapornia atra; assembly: GCA_013400835.1. NCBI lineage: Eukaryota > Metazoa > Chordata > Aves > Gruiformes > Rallidae > Zapornia > Zapornia atra. The sequence continues at coordinate 2,998 of VZTU01005544.1, read as the reverse complement.
AATAATTCATTTGAATTCAGGGGAATTTTCAGGTTCAAGCAGTTAAGTAACTTTCTGTGGATACAACCCTAATGAATGATCTGATCTGACAAAGGAGCAGAGCGAACATGACAAATTAGGCTAGAAATAGCTGAGAAAATAGGTCTAAGTTTGTTTAACTAATGTATTAGCCGGCAGTTCTTGCAAATGGATCACATACAAGTCTCTCAAAATGTTAGCTTTCTTTTTGATGCTACATATGAACACTTTAAGAATGGAAATGTGTTAAATTAATTGCTGCAATTAAAGCAACTATTTTGTTAGAAAGAATGCAAAAACCTAGCCAAACAGTCCTTTGCTTGGTTCCTTGGTGTTAATTTCTGCTTCTATACCCACTTCAACAGTTGTCTTACATTTATTGAGTCTTATTTAAATTATAATTGTCTTCAAGAGAAGGAGTCTGTTTATTTTTATAAAACATTATATAAATTCATAGTTATCTTTACATTCTTTGTTGTAATAGTAACAAAACTATCAATTACTCTCTTCCATTGATACTAAAAATATGACATTTTAATTTTGTTTAGTACAACAGTGGAGAGTGCAGGTTAAAACAGATGGAGATTCTCCAGAGCCACAGGAGTGTAAAAGGACCCTTGTGATTTACGGCTCAAAGGGCAAAAGTGATGAGCTTCGGCTTTCTCCACAAACTCCAGGATATGTGTGCTTTCTACCCAGAGCAACAGATGAATTCACTGTAAGTCATAAATACACACTACTATACAAAGCTTATCATGACATACCTCTCCAGCCAAGAGATTTATCTATACACATACAGAATGTTAGTTTGGCTGGTGGAAGTGATGTATTTATTTACAAAGATGGCATAACATCAGATCCTGGGTTATCTTCTGCTGGTAGTCCTGTCTTAGTACAGCCAGCTGCAGGGTCTTCTGAATTTTTAGTGCCCTCAGGTGTACGTAACATGGAGAAAAATGGTTCATTTTGTGTAATTTTTTGCATTTGTCTTGCATTTTTTCTAATTCTCTAAAGATTCCTGCGTTATGGTTTATACAAAAGGCAGTATACAATTATATGAGAATGCAGACGAAGAATTGGACAGTATTCCCAGAGAACATAAGAGGGCTTTTCTTTCCTTTATTTCAGTCTCTGTAAAGCAGTCTCCACTCTCCCCAAAAATAGTTCTGTCTCTCAGGCCAGCAGGCAGCAATTTTTCTGGATAATCATAAATCACAGGAGAATGCATTCACGCATATCAAAGTGTGATGAACCCTGAAGCAGTAGCATATACATGGCCGGTATTAAAATCAACCTTAACACAGTCCTGACTACCTGTACAACTGACATGCATCCTGCTGCTTGGGGAGGATTCATCTGAGGCATCTTTTTATGTTCAAATTCTGTCCTGGCTTTCTAGGCTAAGTCACTGCAAATTCTGTTGATTGGCATGCAGTGCAGCTTCTTGCCAGTGAGATGAGAGAAATAGCTTGCAATTCAAGGCAGTTTTATAAAGCTCAGAAATACTTTTCAATGGCCACAATAAACATTCTGAAAACAATGGCAAAACTACATTTAGAAAATGTTGTCAGAGCTCCATCATAATAACCTGATCAAGGCTGAATTTTTAATTTAAATAACAACCCAAAGCAATGCAGGAACTTTATGGAGATTAAATGAAAAGATAAATGGCACTTGTTAAAGACAAGAAAGCAGCAGCTTATCAGAAAGCAGACAGGAAACACACTGACCTTTGTAAGCCTTTGACATAAACCGAAGAGGTCAACAGAGGCAGAATCTATTTGGAGCAACCACATCAGCTGGCTGAATTTTGACAAGCATCTTTCTATAAAGCAGATCTCTGCTGCATCCAACTTGTTGGTAATTTCCCAAATGGCATGTATTCCTTGTTTAGAGTTCTTAATTTCAATGACTGAGTATCATGCTAGGAGAAATTAGTATTGTTATGTGTCGGTTATAATTGTCTCACAGTCTACTATCCCAGGTGCCACAGTACCATATCCATTGTGCTGGGCTCCCACCCCAGCTGCTTTCTAAAATGCGTGTTCATACTTTGCATTGTCTTGGGGTTAGTGCCTACATTCCCCCCTTAGCTATTTGCATCCTTGTTTCTATTGCTTTGTATGACGAAGTTAATACTATTTGAGTGTGGTCTATTGTGCTTGAAATTTTGTCTCTGCCACATTGCTTACAATGTTTTACGGTTTTGTGGCATTCTAAGGAAATCAGAATAGCAGGTCTGATATAAAGAAGAATTTGGGGATTCACAGATATCTCCATAAATACCTTAATCACTTCTCTACTTGGTTCAGCTGAAAAATCCAGTTTCTTTTACTCTCTCTTTCTTTGTTCTTGCTACGGCTATTCAGAAGAAGGCAGAAGCTTTGCTCATGTCCTCCCACTGTAACAGCAGGCTAAAGGGGTGAGCATGATATCACAAGGAGAACAAGCTGTGAATTCAGCTTTTCAATAAGCAGGAGAAGTTTTAAACGCCCCCAAGATCCTGGTCCTAGACAAATGTCCTTAGTAATGTGGTGTAGTAAAAAGAAAGAGAGGTTATGTGCTATAAGCAGCTCACATTGTTTTGAAACAGAAAGCTTAATTTTGAGCTCAGAGATACATTTATTGCACACTGAGGTCAGGGGAACATGTAAATTCACAATTTTCCAGGTGCTCTCACAGAAATGTATGCACAGATGTGTATTGTATTGAGAATGACTATTTGATCCAAAATATTTCCAACCAACTCCTATGAAAGAACAGGTGTAGTTTAATCGCACGTAGCAAGTGTAAAGAATATATTGCTAAAGGAGATAAAATAGCACCATGCTATCAGGTACAGTTGTGTTTCAGTGGTGTCAGGCATCTGTAGTACACCGGGTGAACTGCTTAAATAAAAATAAATTTAATTAGAACACCTTAGTTCTAATAAATACATTGAGAAATAGGTGAATGTGTCAAAGTTATTGAATCTGCTGGG
>VZTU01005543.1:0-29210 GCA_013400835.1 Zapornia atra | reverse complement strand
TCCTGGGTCAAAGGATAGGTGGAGAGAATACTTTTCCTGCTTCACAGATGGGGACACTAACCTTGTTAGCTGAAGTATGGAAAGAAAGTGTTTAAATCCCCTAAAGATTCTCTTCTCTTTTTCTAGATTGCTCAAGAGCTTAGGAAACAATGCTCAGGTCTCCAGACGAAGCAAAAAGAAAGAATCTTCCCTAATACTATTTCATATAACCAGTTTGGAAAAGCCAATCAAACTCATCACTTATGTTTGAAAGCCAAGGTTTTCTTGGGTTCTGGCTCACATGTGTTGCAAATATTTAAGGTCTTGATCATATAGAAAGTTTCAATATGAAAACAAAAGTAGAGATATACTTCTCATTTATAATCCTTCATGCCCCGTACCACTAAAGAGTCACTTTAGTACCATGACTTCACATTCATAGTCTATCCTTCTCACATAAGCTATCATCTCAGCATCAGAGCCTCCAGGATCTTCCACAAATCCCTTCTGCAGTCTCTTGACTCCCAAACTCCTCTTTCTACCAAAGAAACAAAATATCCATATATCGCAGATAAAGTTGTACTGAAATCTCTTGACCTTAATTTCAGGATTAAAAAAAACAATCATCATCCTTTAAGTTAATCAATGCTGACTGATTAGTGTTTTCTTCCAGTTTAATCATCCGGGTAGCAAATAATATCATACTCTGAATTGACATATACATAAGTAATTCTTTCAGTTGGATGTGAAAATTGGCAAGGCTCATTTTCTCCCATGTAACATTGACCCCTGACAAAAATCAGATGGTAGCAACATGTCTACAAGTTAGATGGGACATCTGATAGGAAGGGTTCAATTTAATGGTACAGGGTTGGACCTCTGGTTCAGTGATCACAGTATGTTTCTTTAAGCCAAGAAACTATTTAGCAACTGACTGCCTCCAAGGTGTTTATTTCCACCCTTTCTGTACATGAAGTTTCCCATCATTTTGTTGAATGTACATGTAGTGTTCTCAAGGCAAAAACCTTATATGAAGCATTTTCAAATTTGTGTCCTGAAGGTAATAAGCATTGTGTGCTAGCTGCAGAAAACTGAGTAGTTAAGCTTCATGATGTGACCATTAGAACACAGTTTGGGCCTCTATAAACCGAGACATTTTAAAAGGACTTGTTTTGTTCATGGAAATTCTGGTGAAATTTTGGGTGAACTTCTGGCTGCAAAGACTTATCTTTATTCACCTAAAATTAAAAACAAACCCCAAACAGTTTCAGGGAAATCCGAATGGAAATAAGGAATACAGAACATATGCCTTTTGAGTAGAAGGATTCTTTTCAACCTTAATCATATATAGTTATGCTGTGATTTTTTGTGCCTGTGTGTGCTCTTGAAATCTTGAAATATTTATTCACTGCTGGATAGTTACCAAAGATTAGAGGTGGGAAGAATACAATATCTTGCTGAATATCAATGTTTGGGAGAATCAAATAGTTTTCAGTCAGGAAACAAAATTTGATTATTTATAACCTTTTATGAAATTTTGCAGCATCCATTTGCTTTGTTATTTATGGATTCTGTCTAATATATTCTAATGAGGCAGATGTGAAATATTGAAAAGCAAGCTACAAATATGTATCAGGCACCAGGGATATTTGGGGTTATTAAATAAAATGCATATGCGTGCTTTTGTGTGAGTGTTTCTGTATGCATGTGTAAAAGAGAGATCATAATAGTTATTTACCATTTCTTTGCTGCATTCATCTGTCCAGCTATATAAGCAATTCTCTGAGGAGGTTGCTGCATGAAAAGCCTGTTTCTGATTTTGTTACGTTGCTGTAATGGCATAGGTAAAGATCTAGCAGAAATCTACTAATGTTCAAAATTAACAGACAATTATTTTTATATTTTAACACTCCCGTGTGCTCAATTAATACCTTATTTTTGAATCTGAGCATGCTTGGTTAATGACAGAGTCTTTGAACATTAGCATTAACACTGCTATCCTAAACCACTACCATTAGCCTGCAATGCAGCAAATTGTTGACAGCTATAACAAAGCATCACATCTTGCTGCCTTGTAAGCCCAGGATTCTGAAATGCTCTGTTTCTGCATAGTTGAGCAAATGCTATTTCTTATTAATACTGTCACTCAAAACAATCAGAACAATCAGGTGGTCACCTGGAATTGATTTCCTCGATTTGCTTTCTTAAGCAATACCTCTGAAGTCTGCTTACCTGCCAAATATCTGAAGCTATTTGTATTTAATTGGAGTCTATGATCCATGAATGTGTGAAAAAATAGGTGCTTTTTTTACCATGTAAGTGATCTTTTGTCACAGGGTAGCAACTACTGCTAGATGACATGTTGCTTCATCCTTACCTCATTTCAACTGCTGTTTCACATCATTGTACTGATGAAATGCAATAGTTGCTGTATATCTACTGATTTTAAGATCTAAATTAATGTAATCTGCAGTGCAGCAGTCATTCTGTGAATCCAAGGCTGTACCCTCAGCTGACTGGTTTTCCAACAGGAGGCTGGTTTGTTTGAGTCTTCCCTGTTTATAGCTATATAAATTGAACCTTAGTCTTATGTGGAAGCATCATTGCTTTAAAAGTATGTAATCAGTGCAGATCAAAACTGTGATTCACTCCTGTACAACTAGTTTTCATGTCTAACAGCGACACATGTGCAGTGTCCTGCAAAATTATTCAAATATCACATTAATACCTTTAAAAATAGGGCACTTCTTTTTCCACAACATTCAGTGACAGGAGATGCTAAAAGCTAGAAACTAGGCTATAAGGTTCGTTGGTCTGAACTGATGGAGCACTATCACTTTACTTAGCTTTTTTTGTCTTGGTCTGGATTTTTTTTATTGCCCCTCTGTTGTAAATCCTGACCTCACCTTCAATTTCATTAATAAACCTTGTTGTTCACTTCAGGAAAGCAGAACATCTGGCTAATACTTTTTAAGTATTTGTAAGTAAAGATTTATACTGCAGTCCTTTCTTAGGGAACATCAGAATTAATCACAAGCAGAATATGAAGATTTGGTTTTGATGAAAAAAATGCAAATATGAAACACCTCAAGCTGCAGTTTCAAGTACACTGTCAGCTAGCACTGCGCCTTAAGCAGCAGTCCTGACCTCCTTCTCTACCTGACAGCTTATTCTCACCCCGCTTTGCTACCTCCCTTGGGCTACCAGAAATGTTTGCACTGCTGCTCATTGAACTAGATCAGGGAACCAATCAGAGCTAAAACTGCCTTTTTTTCCCCCTGTTTAATTTTAACTCAGATCAGATTCTCAATTTGATTCACCACAGGACTGTGTGAGCAGGGAAAGACTGCTGGCCTGTGGAAAAGGAAGGGTGAAATGCCAATTCATGTAGCATAGTTATTATCTTAAACCTTCTGTTAGAACCTGTCTCCTTCATTTAACTTTTAATTAGCTAAGGGTTTGGGTTATATTTTTCAGAATAACCAGTAAACTTCATGCCATCCTAACTCAACAGGAATACGTGTAAAGTGCATGATTCACAGTAAAAATATAAAGACACAGAGAAAAGGCGTTTAGTCTCATGACATGAACAAGCATTTTGTAAACTTCCTCTCAGAAACTTAATGAGCTAAATAAAAAATTAGCTCATATTGTAACTTTGATAGAGAATCTCTCTGCTTAGATGGAAACCTTCCTTATTTATGCCTAAAATTATCCTATGCATTAAAAAGAATATTGCAGCTTGGGTTTGAAACCAGACCTTTGCAGAAATCACTAACACTGCCTTGCAGAAAAAAATAGGAGCATATAAAGCTAAGATATCAGGGTTCTTTGAGAGTGTTAAGCAGTTTACAATTGATTCAAATTATGGTAGTGTATTTGGTTTATGTGGCAAGGTTTTAGTAGCAGGAGGGCTGCAGGTGAGAAGAGAATAGGGACTTTCCTGTTTTTTTGGATACAGCTAGTTCCAACTGGATCCAAAATGAAACCACTGCTGGCAAAAACTGAACGATCTGGCAATCAGAGATGCTGGTGATGTCTCTGTGATAGCATATACAGGACAAGGTAAGAGGTTCTGTACAGCAGCTGTGAGAGAGGAGAGAAAAATGTGACAGAAATGGCTCCATGGACACCAAGGTCTGTGAAAAAAGAGGGGAAAAGATGCTCAGGGACCAGAACAAAGTATTCCCCTGCAGCCCATGGAGGACCCCATGCTGGAGCAGGTGGATATGCCTGAAGGAAGCTGCAGCACATGGAGAGGAATTCACCCAGGATCACGTTTTCTGGAAATAATTGTGGCCCATGTAAAGGACCCATGCTGGAGCAGGAGAAAATTGTGAGGAGGAAGGAGCAGTACCACAAGCCCCATTCCTTGTTCCTTCTGTGCTGCTCAGAGCTGGGGGAAAAGGTAGAAGAGTTGGGAATGAAGGAACAAAATTAAACTTGGGAAGAATGGGAGGGGTGGGTGCAGATGATGAAGGTGTGTTTAGGTTTGCTTTTGTTTTTCACTATCCTATTAAAATAAATTAATCTTCCCTAAGTTAAGTCTGTTTTGCCACGATGGGAACTGATGATTGATCTCACTGTCCTTACTTGATCCATGAGCTTTTCCATCTTATTTTCTCCCTCTGCAGTGCTAAGGAGGAGCAGCAAGAAAGCAGCTTGGTGGGCCATCTGGTAGCAGCTAAGGCTAACCCACCACTGGTAGTAATAGTAATAGTTGGAACTATATTTGCAACACTTTGGTGAAAGTGAACAAAATTCAGTCTTGAATTGGACTTGTAGTATTCAATACATTACTGTTCATTCTAAGAAAAGATTTATCTGGTATGTAGTTGAAAACCTGCAAATCTGTTTCTGTTACAGATACTATTTGAATCTAATGATGATAAAACTATCAGTTGAACTTCTGACTTATGAACTGATTTTGAAATTCTGATTTTTTTCCAGATATTTGTAAATGACCTTGGGTAAAAAATAGGGTCACTCCCATGTTCTCTGGAAATGAATTTCATAAAAAGAGCTGCTTTTGTTCATCAAAATTTTCTAATTCTTGAAACCAATTCAGGACAAAACCCAAGCCAACTCAACAACTATAAAACCAAAAACCCAGAACAACATTGCAGGAATTTGCTTTGAATTTCAGTTGAAAATACCAAAATTGAGTATACCTCAAATACCTTTGATTTGAAACTCAGAGGTACCAATAGTTCACATTTAAAATGTTCCCTGTGGTACATCCTTACTTTCAGTATCATTTAACTAGCAGAAATGAGCGTGAAGTTCCTAATGACAAATTAATACAACAGGAACTAATGACCAGCAGATGTTACAAACATTATGCCTGCCATCCAGAACTTCTGACTTGGAAAAGAGTAGATTTATATCCTTTCCTTAGAATAAGCAGTTTTATAGGAGCAATCCAACTCCATCATAGTGAAATTTTACCTTGAGATTTATAGTCAGTATAATTTTTAATTTGGTTCAAAATTTGTAGTTAATTTAAAAGGTGTTTCATGAACATCTGCATACAAGCTCAGTAATGAAAATATTTTAATAAACAAAATATCTGAGACTTTTGGGATACTTCTGATTAATAGTCCTGGACTTTATGTCCTCCAAGGCTGGTGACAAGACTAGCCTAGACATTTTAGTAGTTTTCAAAAAGTGGAATATAATTTTCTTGTTTTGTTGTGGTGGTTTGTTTGTTTTATAAACAATTCATGTCTCTCAGTTCATGTTTGTATTGCAAGCTTTTCATGTTAGCTTCTCGAGGCAAACTGTTGATGATAAAGCTATGATTCAAAGCCATTGCCCTTGGCTTGCCTGGATGGAACCTTTAGCTAGGAATATGTAGGGGACAAGGTGATTAGCTTTTTTCTGTCTATTTTTATCAATATGCAACTAAATACTTGATGACAGCTTTAGGAAAGTGTTAATAAATCTTGCAGCTTGAGTAGTCAGTGCATGCCCTACAAAGATTAAAATTAACACTCATGGTGAAGTGAATGTGAGGAATTTTTCAGTGAGCTCATGAGTTGATTTTAATAAACATCAGGAGTAAACATCTGACTTCAGAGTGGGTTCTTTTTAGTTTTTGAGAATTTGGGTTTACTACTAACACCACTTTCATTAATATATTAATGCATATTGTAAAAAAAACCCCAACCAACCCAAATATATTCAATTTCAAAACTGTTTTCCTGAGCTAGGGCGCATTCTTAACTATGAAAAAAGCTTAACTTTTAAAAGAATGCGATAAATGCTACCACTAAACAGCTGAACAAGTAAGAAAAAAAAGGGGTTATTGACTTCTCTGGGACTAATAAACTTATTTATATGTTCTGATAAATAGAGCCCTCATAGTCTGAATGGACTGGTGAGTGGTCCAAACATAGTAAAACACTTTCTCCTCAATTTAGAGGATGAGCACAGAGCTGAAACGCACTAATATATTAAGTCTTATCATCCTCATCGATAAGAGTGTAGCTGTTCAACAAAAGATAATTCTCAATACCCTTCATATTAGGTGGAAAAAGAAATGGTAATGTTGTTCACACATATTTCAGATAGCTTTCAGTTGTCTCTGTTGAAACATGTCTATAAGGTTTTAGTGGTGCAAAGAAGGTGTTTATAGTCAGAAAGAAAGAAACTAGCCTTTTCAGTCCAGTCTAGGCTGTCAGAATTTGAAAGGACTTGTGACTCATTCTCTGAAGTTAGAAGAGATGCTTGATAGGCAGGTAACTAGTAAAATGAAGATAAACTTCCGAAAAATTGGAACTGAAGAGAGCGGTTGTTAAATGCATGGTTCAAAATACATGTTTGAAATTATATGAACAATTGTTCTTTAACCTCCAAGTCATCTTATAATTTTAACTAGTTTTGCCTTACTTTTCATATTAGCTGATTGACATTCTTTTCCTAAGAAAGATTAATATGTATTATAATATCTATAATATAATTGTATAATAATATTTTATATATAGAATGTATTTAACCATTGTTTATAGTGTAAAACAATAAATGTTATTAATCCAAACTTACTTTTCACAGGAAAACATAAAGCTGCATGCACAGGGAATGTAATGCAATTTGATTGTAATAGGTCATATAACAAGCTAACATTGATTTCTTTTGGACCTGTGAAACCTGAAGTATGGTGAAAAATAGTGGCATTGCAGTTTTATCCAAGAGCAAGGTATTAGGACTATTCTGCCATAGTGAGTTTTTATGTTTTTTTCAAAATGAACTTTAATGGGATCTTTCAACTTAAATGTCCTCTTGTTTTCAATAGTCCTTAATTGTACCAGTTTTAACAAACCACTTCTACTTTGTAACATCTGACATGTTCAGAAGAGGCTCCTGTCCACTGGAATACAAGGAAGCAGAAGGCAGCATCTTCTCAAAAGCATTGCTAGAGGGTACTGCAGACTGGTGATATAAAGAAGGTGCCTTTTTTGAAAAGTCAAAGGAGATTAAAATTCAGATGAGTTAAAAATCCTGATTGTAAATGCTGCTATTCTTCAGTGTTTCTCAGTGAATTTCTAATTTTCATAACCTTTAAAATGATCATTCTGAGGAAGGTTTATGCTGACCATTAGGGATGTGTCTTTTCAGTAAGTAGAACATATCACTGCTTCTCTTTGAGCTTCCATTCCTCTTTTGTAGTCTTCAGGATTGCTCAGGTTCATCTGTAGGAACATCTTTGTGATAAAATTGAATAAAATTTCTTCCCAGTCATCTCAGTTTAAAATATTTTCCTTATATATGCTGATACTAATATGGTGAATTTTATGAGATGATTTCAGTATAACTTCTAAGGTATTTGCATCTTCAGATATTCATTTGTAATAGCATGGTTGACTGGTTTCTGAACTCTGAATTTATATATTAATGACATCTCTGAGTCACTATACATGAGATATTAGGAGGTGTTCACCACTTGAAAGACTGCTGTGAGTTACATGGTTATATCAGTGGAAAACAAGGGTCAGAGAAGGGCAATACAAAGTAAATTGCTTCAATTGTTTCAGTGTCTGCATTGAGACCAAGATGAGGATTTACAGAAGAAATATCTGTTCCACAGACTCTTGGGTCGACACTAGATCACTTGCGCACAACAATATTATTAGCAGGAATAAAAATACAAGGTAATTTTTAAAGCAGGAAATATTTCATAAATATTCACTACTGGAAGAGTAAACTTGTGAGCTATTTTCAAGACCTTTTCTATTAGGATAGGAATATAGCTGTAGTTAGGAATATAAGGCTTGTCTGGGCAGGTTAAGATTTGTAGGTATGTTTCAGTCAGTAGTTAGAACAGCAGTTGAAGCTGACCAAATATATTGGTGAGGTGATTATTTTTAATAATTAAAAAATATGTATATGTAACTTCTCTACCAACCTAATTTAGCATATTTAAATTTCTTTCAAAAAAGGGAGACTTCGAAATACTTTAAAAGCCCTAAAGGCAAATATTCAGGACTATTCCTTCAGAATAAGTAAGTAGAAAGGAAGCCTACAAGCAGTCATCTCAATATCAGTTATATTCTCAATATTATAAGCTCCTTTCTTGGGGCAATGTTGACCTCTAAGCTCACCGCTAAAAGGATTCTATCAGTCTTATTCACAGGTGGCTGCTATTATAAGATTAAAAGCAAAAAAAAAACAACTAACATAGATTTTTATTCTTCTGTCTGTTTTCCTTGTCCAAAGGAAAGTGGTGAGTGAACTTTTGGTTTGTAGCCTAATCTGAATGCTGAAATTAGGGGAAAAATATATTCAGTTTTGAATGTAATCTGCTACATAACTGCTACCATGATGTCTAATAATAGATTAAATATACTTTCAGGGTGCAAAAGCAGGCTGTGAATTTTCTGCTTCACTAGAATAATCCAGCAGAGTATTTAGAAGCCCTTGAGAAAGTTTCACCTCTGTGCCTGGCAATATCATGGAGCAGATCCTCATGGAAACTGTCAAAAATAATTTCCAGTGCTGTCTTGGAAACTGCACATGGAAAATAAAGATGAGATTGCTGACAGTCAATATGGCTTCACCAAGGATAAACCGTGCTGACAAATTTGGTGGCCTTCTATGATGAGGTTATAGTGTTGTTGGATAAGGAAAGAGCAACAGATGTCATCAAGCTGGACTTGTGCAAATCATTTGACACTGTCTGAAATAAAATCCCTGTCTCTAAATTAGAGAGACATGGATCTGATGGATGGACTACTTAGTGGATAAAAAATTGATTGAATGGTCACACTCAAAGAGCTTGAGTCAATAGTTCGATATCCATGTGGCGGGCTGTGACAAGTGGTGTTCCTCAGGGGTCAGTACTGGGGTCGTCACTGTTCAGCATCTTTTCCGTGACATGGATACTGGGATCGAGTGCGCCCTCAGCAAGTTTTCTGACAACATCAAGCTGTGTGGTGAGGTCAACATGCTGGGATGCCAATCCGAGGAACCTTGACAGGCTGGACAGGTGGGCCCATGTGAACTGCATGAAGTTCAACAAGGCCAAGTGCAAGGTCTTGCATGTGAGGTGGCATGTGAACTGTGAGGTAAATAATCCCAAGCACAACTACAGGCTTGGCGGAGAATGGATTGAGAGCAGCCCTGAGGAGAAGGACTTGGAGTTGTTGGTTGATGACAAGCTCAATATAACCCAACAATATGTGCTTGCAGCCCAGAAAACAAAAAACATGTTCTGGGCTGCATCAAAATAATCACCCCCAGCAGGTTGAGGGAGGTGTTTCTCTCCCTCTACTCATCTCTTGTAAGACCCTATATGGAGTGCTGTGTTCAGGTCTGGGATACCCAATACAAGAAATACATGGACCTGTAGGAGCTTGTCCAGAAGAGGGCCACAAAGATGATCAGCAGGCTGGACCACCTCTGCTAAGAAAACAGGCTGAGACAGGAGGAGTTGCTCAGCCTGCAGAAGTCTTTGGGGACACATTATTGAAGCCTTCCAGTATCTGAAGGTGGGCTACAAGAAAGCTGGACAGGGACTTTTTACAAGGGCATGGCGTGATAGGACAAAGGGTAATGACTTTAAGCTGAAGGAGAGTAGGTTTAGATTAGATATTTGGAAGAAATTCTTTACCATGAGGGTGCTGAGGCACTGGAACAGGTTGCCCAGAGAAGCTGTGGGTGCCCCCTCACAAGAAATGTTCAAGGTCAGGTTGGATGGGACTTTGAGCAGCCTGGTTTAGTGGAGGGTATCCCTGTCCATGGCAGGGCAGTTCGGACAGGATGATCTTTAAGCTTCCTTTCTAGCCCAATCATTCTATGATTCTATGAAACTTTTGATGAGTGTAAATGAAAAAGAGGACAACTTGACAGTCTTGCTTATTTGGATACAAAATTCAAAAGAGCAAAACCAGCAGAAGCTAGAAAATGATCTAAAACAACACTGGAGAGACAAGTGCATAGTGAGTATTTGAAAACCCAGGAGCAGGTGTATGAATAGGGAGCTGATTGGTTTTGAAATGAGAAGCTCAGATGACATAGCTACAAATTACAAGGTATATAAAATGGAGTGCAGCTTTAAGTATGCTGAAGACAAACATGGTAATAGCATGGAGAAAGGAATTTCGAAAGCAAATGGTAAGATTTATCTTCCTTTGTTCTATTGTAAAAACACACAACTATTTCCAGGTGCAATAGTACAGCAAAAGCTGCCCTCTCTTCTGGCATTGTTCTAAAAAATACAGGGAAAAGATATTTTTCTTATTTTTGCTTGAAATAGGTATAATTTGCAGTTTTTATATTTAAAAAAAAAAAAAAGGCAAAAGGCCGCTGTTCATTTTACCAGATTTATTGTGTTAATTTTATAGACATTCTTTTTAATTTTTCAACCTTTTGGATCTTTTGCATAGAACTTATAAAAATAGGAGTTTGGAGCCCAGGTCTGAAAGTGTTACTGAAACCTTGCTTTTCAAGTAACATCAGACAGGTTCTGGTAGAGAGAATTTTAAATAATTTAAATAATATTTAGTTTTGGTATATCTGTTAGCAGGAGTAGGAAAATGCTTTAAATAAAACTATTTTGCAATTAATATAATTCTAAATATATTTAGTAATTATAATACAATTAATAAAGATAATACAAAGTAAGAGACTACAAAGACCCCCTTTGCCTCCTTTTCTTCTAGCTTCAGCAGACTGACTTTTCCATGCATAGTATTTGTTCAATTTGTGTGTTCTTAGCTGTAAGTTACGGTCCTTTTAGGGGGGTAACTGCACTACTCTCTGGAAAGAGCTGGAGGTTCTTCTTTCCCTGGCAGACAGCTTAGAACCATGAGGGATCCAGAGACTGCAGGATCTGAAATCAAAATCTGCCTTGCAATGACTCCGTGGATAATAGTGCATTGCTTTCTATATACTTTGTTTTGTGTTCTTTGGTCTAGTCACTTAAATTTTTATCTATCAGTTCAGCTCTAATAAACCACTTTTTAAAAATTTGCTTTTTTATGTTAAAAGATTGTCTTTACCCTGGAAGGAAAAGTTCATCCACTTCAAAAATCTACAAATTTACAGGCTTTTTCAAACGTCTGTAATGTGACAAAAAAGGAAAGATCTCATTTTTGACAAGGTATCCTTCATACTGGTATGTCTACCTGTGAGTACAATTGCAAGATATGAAAGGCAATCTTACAACATGGCTTACCATTGACATGTTTGTCTCAGTTGAATTCAGCATTCATTTTTCATCCCTGTCCATTGTGCAAGACTTGAATCACTGGGGTGTTTAAGAAGAGAAACAGCAGTGATTAAAGGGCCTGGAAATTTTCTAAAGAGCTCTCTAAAGAAAATTTTTGTCAAGAAGGACATAGAGATAGCATAGATATTGGTGAAAAGGGAGGTACTAGGTGAAGTCTGTCATCACAAAATCATCATAAAATAACTTACACCATAACATACAACTGCTGATGTTACAAAAAAATAGGTGTATGCATACCACATGAAAAGTTACCTATAGTTAAAAATATTCAGTCCTTCTTGCTGCATAAAAACCCAACCCTTCCCTTCCCTTCCCTTCCCTTCCCTTCCCTTCCCTTCCCTTCCCTTCCNTGTTACAAAAAAATAGGTGTATGCATACCACATGAAAAGTTACCTATAGTTAAAAATATTCAGTCCTTCTTGCTGCATAAAAACCCAACCCTTCCCTTCCCTTCCCTTCCCTTCCCTTCCCTTCCCCCTCCCTGCTCCACTTCGGTTTAGGGTAATTCCATTAATATCAATAAGTCTTCATAACATTACCTGGACTCTCTAACATTCACAAAGATGTGGCTTATGTTATTGATATATACAATTTGATTACTGAGTTCTGATATATAAAAATAATGGAAAATAATAATTAAACATAGCTATAAAATGTCTTGTTCTAAAATCATACATTTTCCAAATTCAGTTTGCATCCTGGCAACATCTGTTAATGAGGTTTACCTGTTTGAATCTAGTGCTGAGTTGAAAATATGGTTTGATCTTCTTTTTAGGTCCAAAATATTAATCAACCTGTCTAACACAACTTTTTTTCTCTAAAGAAGTATCCTGAACTTGACAAGTGCAAGTCTAGGTTTGAAATACCAAAAACATGTTAGATATTTCTTTTGAGCATCTCAGTGTCTAAATATAAGAAGTATATAATAACAGTAATATATATGTTACAGTAATATATCCGTGCATGTAAATAAATAGTATTGTTTCCAAAAGGCTAGCATTTAAAATAAGAATCTATAGAACTGATGGGTTATGTGTTTAGAATGAAAGAGAGAGAGAGAAGAATGCTCTGTAAAAATATTCAAGTATGAAGCAGTGGACATTTCAAAATATTGGCAAGCTATGAATGATGACATAAATAGAAGTTAGGGAAAGAATAAATTGTCGTGGGCATGTGAAAAAGGCAACAGGAAAAATGGAGGTCACAAGGATGTGAAAAATAGAGATGGAAAATTTGTAATAGCAAAATGAAAAATATGTAATAGAAACATCATAAATGGTTTCAGCACCATGTCCAGTATGTAAAAATCCAGAGTCTCAGTACGTCTTTCTAGTACAAATGAAGTGTGATATTTTTTAGTTTTTTGTCAGATTTTGGTAGACCCACTCATTTGAAGTAAGAACTTCAATTTTTTAGTAAAAATGTTTTAGGTGAGAAAAATATATTTTTCATAGTTTCACTGGTTTTTGTTTGGTTTGGTTTTGTTTATTTTTAATCGACTGTGCAACCAATCATTGAATAATAGAATCATAAATTGGTTTGAGTTGGAAGGGACCTTAAAGATCATCAAGTTCCAGCCCTGCAAGGGCAGGAACACCTCTCACTAGACTAGGCTTCCCAAGGCCCCATCCACCCTGGCCTTGAATGCTGCCGGAGGGGGCATCCATCACCTCCCTGGGCAACTTGTTCCAGTACCTCAACACCCTCATAGTGAAGAATTTTTTCCTAATATCCAATCTAAATCTACCTCCTTCCAATTTGAAACCATTCTCCCTCATCCTGTCACTCCATGCCCTTGTAAAAAGTCCCTCCCCAGCTTTCTTGTAGGGCCCCTTCAGGTACTGAAATGCCCCTATAAGACCTCCCTGGAGCCTTCTCTTATCCAGGCTGAACAATCCCAACTTTCTCAGCCTGTCTTCATAGGAGAGGTGCTCCAGCCCTCTAATCATCTTCATGGCCTAATCACGGGTTAGCATTTCAGGTGCTTACAGCTAGGGACATGGATTTGATCACCGCTTTTCTCTAACTTAGAGCACAAGTAAACTGATTTAATGGTTTCAATTTTTTTGCCTTAGTGTATACTAAATTATGACAAAAACCATTGTGACTATTTTTAAAGAAAAGCCTGACTTCTGTTTTCCTTGGAGAAGTTTAAAGATCAACTAAATTGTCAAATCACAGCTATTGTGTCTTGCATAAAATTTCCATGATGTTTCTTTGAGTTTTATCTTATTCAGTCTGATCTAATC
Organism: Zapornia atra; assembly: GCA_013400835.1. Taxonomy (NCBI): domain Eukaryota; kingdom Metazoa; phylum Chordata; class Aves; order Gruiformes; family Rallidae; genus Zapornia; species Zapornia atra. The sequence continues at coordinate 15,254 of VZTU01005543.1, read as the reverse complement.
TTTAAATGCCATCAATTTGTTATAGTAAGATTTTTAGGCCCAGAAGTAACGAAATAAACTGTTTCTCTGCTAAATAACCTATATCTTAACAGTTGAATATTATTTGTCAGAAAGAAAATAAAACTGCAGTTTTGCTAACTATTCTACAGTGTGTAATACATCCTGATAAACGTCCAAACTATTTTAACTCCCACTTGTAGATCAATTTTTTCATTATGTATAAATTGAATCACCGGGCTGATTTATATAAAACACTAATTTTGAAAAGTAGTGTGAAAATCTATTGTTACCTAATGTGATGCCTTAATTTTGAGGGTGGAAAATTTTAACTTGTGTTTTGCTTTTCTGCAAATATATCTCTGGTCCAGAGTTAAGAACAGAAAGTGCTATACTGAAGTGAATGAGTGTTTCTTGTTTCTAAAATAATATGATTTCTTTCATCTTTCCATGTCTTCCCCACTCCCCCTGTCTTAGCAGTACCTTTTTTTTGCTTCTTGATATTATTCCTCACTTGCTATACTCCACTTGCTTCTTGGATATTTCCATTACAGCAGTGTTGTTCTTTGCGATGCTCCAATAGTCATCCTCCATTCAGCTGGAAGCCAGGCAAATATTCTGCTTGTGATGCTTGCGGACACGTGTGAAATTGGAGCAGAGCTTCTAAGGAGTCATGTCAAGAACTCTTGTTTATTGTTTTAGTAAGCAGCTTTATGTTACCACAATTATTCAGAGGATTTTTTTTTCATACATACAGCTGTATTTGCATATCTGTTGTTAAAAAAAGGATGGACTATTATAATATAACCAAAAGCAAGATAAGCCATTTTTAGGCTGAAAAGTTTTCCTCTGCAAAATTGAAGAAAGGAGTTAAAATTAGTGTGAGTCATGTTCACACCAAATAAATAGAGGACCGATTTAGGGGAGTGAAATTCATATAATAGCTTGAAATTGAAGGTTACAGATCAATTTCCAACAAGCTATATTAAAGTTACTGCCAACACAGAAAAAAGCCAAGTTCCTCAGGACAATACCAAGAAAAGAACAGTGACATTAACAAAGCTGTAGATCCTTGTAAGACTGGAGGACAGGGCATAGGGTGTTTTGTCTTTTTAAGGCAGAGTATTTCTCACTTTATTACAAATGTTGGACAACACTTCATTCCAGAGAAGATCTCTGTAGTCTCTGCAGATCTGATCTAAACAAAATTCTTTCAAAATTCCAAATTTTGTAGTCAGTTTATACTCAAACATATGACAAAGACAGCAACACTGTTATTTCTTATTCCAGTGGCTGTCATTTTATTGACTAATCTTTTTTTATAGTTTATCAAATTCCATCAATAAATAATTTAGAACATTTTAGTTATAATGAAAAGCAAACAAACTTTTTTCTACTCTTCCAGAAAACAGTATTTCAGTAGAACATGTGAAATTATTGAAATGGGGAAAAAATAGTCCCAAGTCGCAACTCAGCCTAGGGTCTGATTATCCAGTAGTTCAGCTGACCTGGAGGTCCTGGTGAACAGCAAGTTGAACGTGAGTCAGTAGTGCACCCTTGTAGCAAAAAATTATTCATCATGTTAATAACTCAGTATTGTAATAGATTACCCATAGAAATGGTGGAATCTCCCTCACTGTAAATATTCAAGGTGAGTTATTCAGAAGGAAGTAATTTTTTTTTTACCCCCTACAGGTGTACACATAAACAGTGTGTGATTCCTTATGTTTTTTTTGGAGAGGAAGAAAGAAGAAGCTAGCTCCTTCCTACTTTTAGATCCAAATACCTTACAGGGTATATGTTCAAGATAGAAGACAAAAGAGAAACATCCAGAGAGCTGTTCACTACACACTGGCTTAGGAGGAGGACAGGTCTCTCAAGGTAAATCTGAGACTGTCAGTACTAAAATGTTCAACTAGTTTATTAGAGAGAAGAACCTTAAATGAAAGAGGAAGATCTTTAATAATACTTTTTAACAGCAACAAATTAAACATGCAAATACAGAAATAATCTCGTGTTATTTTAGCTACTGTACATTTTGAAATTCTCTTCATGGTTCACTAGGTTTTTTAATGGCCTTTCACCCCCGAGGCCACACTTCAAATTAAAACTGTGTAACCTTTGAGAAGTAACCAATATCAAATTATGTTTTAAATTTGTATTAAAATTATATAACCTTGGAGATCTCCCTCTATGAACTCAACAAGCTTACAAAATGTTTAGACAAGAAAACAAAACTTTCACACGGGAGGCCTTTTTTCCTATTAGTACTGGCTATTCCCTATAGCAAATGAAGGATTATCCCAATAGAAATGTGATAAATACTCCAGACTACTGTACTGCGAAGAATACTGGGAAAGCAGGGTGGAGGGTGGGAACAGGAGCTGTCTTTTGTTAGTTAAGTCTACCTGAGAAGTCTTATCGCTCTACACTATTGGAAAGATCATACAAATAAGTTTCTGCTTCCATTTAGTAGTATTCTTCTGTGTGCACAAGGAGAAATGAGGAAGCAAAACTCTGTTTACAGTTTTCATCAAAATAGTTTTCAAATGCACATTTCTCTGAGATTGCTCATCTGACAGAGTGGGTTATTTCCTTTTAACAGGACATCTTTCCTTGACAGTGAGCTATCTGAAATCATATTTCTTAACCTAAAGTGGGAGCTTCAGAATAAAAAACCCCAAACATACATACAAACATGCACACTATACTGCAAAAGGAGTGTGTTCTGTTTTCTTACTTGATTGTATGTGTTCACTGTGCTCCATGTTGTTGTCTTTCTTCTACAACTTTGCATGTGGGTGACTAAGAACAGCCCTATGCTAGAATAGCTTTGCTTCCAGGAGGAAAGTAGCTAAGGCTCCCTTATGATGTTTTTATAACTTGAGGATTTACCCTGCAATGCAATGCATCATCTCCATGTCATATCATATTACAAAACATAAGCACAGTGCAGCTTATAAATATGCTTTTTCAGATAAATACTGCTCTGGGCAGTATTCCAGCTCCATTATGGAAAGTTTCATTGAACATAGGTCCTTATAGTTTCCATGCCATTTAGATATTGCTCCTTTAGGTTTTCTACTCAAGGGAAGGATGAGATGACAACAGGCTATGAATACTGCCTGAAGAGAACGTCCAGGGGTGCAAATGAGGCAGAAATCCCAGCTGGCCCCACAGAAACAGGAAAAAACATATAGGGTTAGAACATGAACAGTTGGGTTTGGTTGTCTTTGGGGCAGTGTGGGGTTTTTTTGTTTGTTTGTTTTAAATTAGAATAAACATAGGCTGTCTTAATAAACTTTAAAAACTAACATTTGTTTTGAGAAGTCCTTTTTTTCACTGGATGTCTCCATCAGTTATTTTGGCACACTATTCTCAGATGCCTTTCTGATGTTTTATAATTTTTTCTTTATAGTGCAGCCTTGTTACTTAAGCTTTCTAGGGTTGTGAAAACAAGCACAACCCAGCAATAGCCATAGATAATAAGTTTATAATTTACAGTTCTTTCCAAACTAAAGAACAGTCCTTTCACAAGTGCTTTCAAAACTAGGTTTTCCTAACAGGTAACCTGTGTGTGCCTGGGTATTTTTCAAAGTAAAAATCTAGTGACAGAAAGGCATCAAAACAGATAAACAAATAAGGTAAAGGTGTAATCTGAATCTAAAGACCTGTCCTACCTCTCCAAAAAGGGTAAAAATTGTGGGTGGACTCCAGATAGAATAAAGAATATTTTTGCTGTAGGCTGTGGGTGATATGATCTCTTAATTCAGCTGCTCTTAATATGTGCATGTTGTGTTAATGGCCTATGTAAATTATTTCATGTTTATATTAACTTTGTGACTTCTTTTATTCTGAGCTTTGATTTGCAGTATGATAAGAAAATAAGAAACTTAAAGGACATTTCTAATTTAAAGAGCTTTTATCATGAAAATCTCAAAATCAACAGAAATGTTCTGGTCAAATACATGGAAGTTCTGTGACAGCTCCAATTTGTTCTGTGGATATAATGCACAGATGATGTTAATTTTCTAGTCTTATATTGCCTTTTACTGCAAAAGTGCAATTTAAATACTTTAAAATTTAGAGGCATAATTCAAGGAGTACTTTCATCAAATGTGATTTTCATTGCCCCATTTTCTTTCAAGAAACTCAAGACTTGAATCTTAACACCACCAAAGTAACAGCAAAGATGGTTGTGATGGGAAATATTATTAGTAAACAAGAGCTGCATGTGAAAAATATTGTCATTAAAAACTATGTAGTAGTTAATTGAGTCTGATATGGAATTTGGTGCTGGAAACTTAATGACTAATGCAGCTATTTCACAGAGCTTGGTTACTGCAGGCTCTATAATGATCTCCTTTGCTTCATAGCAACAATGAAATTAACCTCACTTTTGTCCTGCAGGTGTTGTGTTCTGATAATGCATATCCTTTACAAGTATGAGCAAATTATTTGCTTTGCATACAGATTGAGCATAAGCTGAATCCATATGGAAAAGAAAATTAACACCTTACATTTTTGAACTAAAGAATACACACTTAGATATAAGTAAAAAAAAATCATTAAGTTGGCTTCTTGGATGACTTAACATTTCTACAGGCAGGAATTTAGATGACTATTATTTTCCTGGGTTTCTAACTCTATTATTCTATTGTTTTAAAACCTTACTGGACATAAACCTACTAGTTAGCAAAGTTCCTACATCACTTCAGCCTATGAATCAAATCCAAAAGAACACAGACTTTTGAGTAAGGTCTAGAAAGCAGCTTTTAGGCATGGGAGTTAAAAGGAGTAATTTTAGCTTTTGATGATCAGGCTGTCTATTTGGCTCAAGAAGGCAGTGTGCATTTATAATTTAGACTGGAGAAAATAAAATGGAGTGTCAGAAGCTTCTGGCATAGTGTCATCACCATCTTCAAAGTAACTAAAACATAAGTTAATAAGAAAAATAAGGAAAAACATAGTGAGATTATTAGGAATGAAATAACAGGAAATAAAACCAGTGTGGATGGAATAAATAAGGTGAGCATCTGGTGTACTCAAACAAAAGATAGTTTTGATTTTTGTTCATTCTAGTGACCAAATTGCTTATTCATGTCCTATTGGATGCAGTACAAAGATATGTATTTGCAATAGAATATGTGAGATTTGATTATGACTTTGCTGTAAGTGTAATAGTCAAGAGAAGTTTGAGGATACTCCCTCTCTTTTTTCCAGATCTCCAGGATTCTAAAGCAGTGTTACAGGGGCGATGACTATTTAACAGAAGATTAATTGATAGATTTTGATCGCTGCAGTACTATTCTTAATGACTATTTTTAACTAACTTATTCATCGTAGTGTGAAAAGCAGTCATGAGAACAACGTGGGAAGTGCTTGCTAACATCTCCAGAACAATGATGACTCTGCAGCTGACTTAACTCCAACCACTGCTACCAGTGAGATTGTGTAGACTGATTCCGTTTGCACATTTAGAAACTACATCAGCAAGTCAAACGCAACCTAATAACAACAATTTTCAGAAAGGGAAATGCTTGACTTATTGCAAGCGCTATAAGTACCCAGTTTCTGCACACACCATAAAAGTCATACATAAACTTGGGTATAAACAAATATGGATTTTTTTTTTTTTAATTGGAGGTAATTATCCAGGAATGACATTTTCAAAGACTAGCTTCGAGAAAATGAGTGGGAAACCATTTTTTTGTATAAGACACCAGTTTAATCGGGTGGTAATGTATATCAGAAGCAGTGATATATGACTGAAATTAGATGTTCAGTTAAGAAGCATGCAATATTGGGACTCTCAGTCAAATTTTCTTTATTCTGAACAGTTTTTCTGATTTTTGTCCGGACATTTAGTAGGAAAAGCTTTTACAGGAAACAATTGAATAGTTGTGGTAAGAGTGTTTGCTTTTGGTTTAATTTCCCAATATAAAAATAATATGAAGAACTTATTTGTTAATAGACCTGGCAAGAATTTTATGTTCCTTAGAAAGGTCTGAAAATTGGTGGAGAAAGGAACAGAATGCAGGTAGAAAATCATAAAATTCCTCAAAAGGAAAATGCTAAAAAACATTTTTTTACAATGCTTCTTTTTTGTTTTGTTGTTGTTGGAAAAATTCAAATTCTTAGTTGCCATTTTGTCATAAAAAGGGGTTCAGGAAAACTCAATACAAAAAAGGTTACTAAAACTTGTATAATAGGCCTGGTTGTACAAAGTAAAATGTATCTGTGTGTGTCTGTGGATCAAGGGGTAAGAGAAAGAAAGAAAGCTCATAAGGGAAGTATCCATATCTTGTTTTAATAATGCATAGGTAAATTTTAATATCTGAACTATTTATTTCAGCATCTGATAGTAAAACTTTGTGGGAAACTGCATGTTAAATATCTGCTCACAGTTTTGTTATGAATTACATCAGTAATGCAACAGTCTCCTCCCCCTCATTTTAATCATCGAATCAAAGAACTATTAAAGTTGGAAGGTACCTCCACAGATCACCTTGTCTAATCTTACTGCTTAAAGCAAGATCAACTAGAGCAGATCTCTCTGGAATATGTCCAGTGTGGCTTTGACTATCTCCAAGGGTGGACACCTGTTCGAGTGTTCAATCACATTACAGCTTTGATCAGCCTGACCTAATAAGAGAAGTCCCTGCCCATTGCACGTAAGTTTGACTATATGGTTTTTAAAAGGTCGCTTCCAACCCAATCTATCTATGACTCTAGAGTAATTGCACACTTTATTTTGTTTACATGGATTTTTCTGTATTTCAGTTTGTGCCCACTGTGTCTTCTGTTTTTGTTAGGTACCACTAAGAAAAGTCTGGCTCCTATATCTTTATTCCTTCCCATCAAATATTGATATATACTGATAATACACCCCTTGACCGTTCTCCAGGCAAGAAGTTCCATCTTGCTCAGTCTCTGCTAGTTCAACAGATTCTCCAAGACTTGAATCATCTTATTGATCCTTCACTAGACTCCAATATATTTATGCCTCTTGTACTTTGGAGTTCAGCACTGGAAATAGTCCTCCAGATGTGTCTCATCAGTGCTGATCAGAAGGGAAGGATTAACTACCTAGACCTGCTGGCTGGTGGTGCTATTCCTAATGAAGTCCAGGATGCTGCTTGCCTTCACAGCTGAAAGGGTGCCTTGCTGGCTCTGTTACAGATTAATTTGTGAGAATCAAAGTCACACACTTAGTTTTGCAGTCTGCAAATCTAGGTTCTGATCAAGTTGTTTGATTTCATTCTTGATTTTAATGTCAGCAAAATTCACCAAAGTACTGATATTTAAATGTATGTGTTATTTCGTATTCAAATTTCTAAATTCCAAAACCAAATTTTGGACACTGTATAATTAAATTTTTCCACCTGTATCCTGGTTTCAGCTAGGATAGAGTTAACTTCTTTTCTAGTAGTGGATGGAATGCCGTATTTGGGAGTATAGGATGAGAGCAGTGTTGATAACACACAGATGTTTCTAGTTGCCAAGCAATCAAAGACTTTTCAATTGTTCATATTTCTCTGCTAATGAGAAGGGAGGGGACACAGCCAGGACAGGTGACCTGAACTGGCCAGAGAGGGTATTCCATGCCAATTATGTCATGGTCAGCATAAGCAGGGGGGCTGGTGGGATGAGGAGCAGGCAGCTCCAGGATGTGTGATTTTGGGGATTGTATGGTTTAAGGATGGCTCTGAACTGTGTGGCCTGAGTTTGTACAGTTTGGTGAGAAACTGCATTGTGTATCACTTGTTTAATATATTAATATATTTTGTTATATATAGCATATTAATATGTTTGCTATATGTAGCACAGCAGTCCAGTGTCATTTATAGATACTATATAATCTTCCTTATCCCATTTAATGTATCCTTTTTCATATGTCCAAGCATCCAATCATAACTCTATTTGTTGTAGTTGCTAACTGTCATTAATTAATTTAGCTTTCTTTAAATTTCTCTATTCAATCTTGCATCTGTATTTCACCTACTTAACCTGTGAAATGGTCAGACTGAAAAAACTGTGATTACTTAGGCCATTGTTTTTGCCCTATTAAACCTGGTGCACAGTGGCAGTTTCTTATCAGTCTTTTGAAACTTCCAGAGTTCTTGAAATTGAATATTAATTGTCCAGAGCTGAGACTTTTCCAAGTATTTTTTGTAAATTATCCACAGCTTCTGATTTGAAATGTGCAACTTTCTTAGTTGCTGTCTAAATCTTGCTTAATAGCTACTGGGATGAAAAGCATTTTTCCTTCAATCATCACCTGCTTGTTTCCCAAACTTAGAACAGTATTTGCTGAAATACTTGTCTTCTGTGTTTGAAGTTTTATTATTTACATCAAATATTAATACCTAAGAAGGGACCAAGGATTCATTGACCCATGAATTATCCATATGGATTTCAGGGCTATCTGAAAAGATGACAAGAGAGGAAAAGCACTTGCCAAAGGAAAGAGTATACATTTTATCTAAAGGGAGCAGAGAAGGGCATAGTGTATCCATAAGTAAATTTTGCTTTTGTTATAGAGGTAAGGAACTATTTTGGAAAATTTTTAGAGGTGGTAGATTTGACCTTAGATGAGGATGTATTAATAACTGCTGCCGTCTCTTAATTTTCTGTCTGAAAGATGAAATCATTTTGGTCTTCAAGGCATAGCTTCTTCACCATGGATAGTGACAATGACAATTCCTTCTCCTCCGTACATTGTGGGAGGCAGACTACAGAGGTGCAGTGGCCATTGTGGTTGGGAGAGCTGGCAGGAAAGTGGCAGGAAGCAGACAACAATGCAGGGATAAACCAACACTTCTTAATCCACTTTCTGTTCTAGAGGAAGATGAGTCCCTACAGACCAACCAAAGATTTCTGAACACATAGTAAGTATAAGGCAAATTGAATATTCAATAAAATTTTTCTAGAATGAGAATTACTGTGTTAAAATTTCCAGTGGAATCTATGAAGTGAAATTTATTTTCTCTGTGAAGAGAAAGTCTGAGAAAGGAAAACCAAGAGAATTGTAGAGCTTAAATACAGTTGGAAAATCTGTGGAAAGTTACAAGAGAGCAAGGAAGCAAAGACGTTAGCTGAGACTACCGAGTGATGCTTTAGTGTTTGTAGAACTAGAACTGTTTTGCAGAAGGGGAAGAATTAATTTGTCTAAGGAAATAGAAATTTGGGTTGAATTCCTAAGTTAGAATAAAGGAGTCTCTGGTATACTAAATGTATCTCTGCTCCTCAGGTGGTTTGTGCAGTTGCCCTGTGGATCATGTACTAGTTCTGTGAAGGGCAATGAAAGCAGACTTGTTGCCCTCTTCATGAGTCAAAGGTGATGCAGCCATAACTATGTGGATATTCAACAGGATGTCTTATTTAGAGGATGCATAGTGTGAGATGAAGTTATATCCAAAAAGCTGCATATGTTACTTTCCCTGGTGACTCAGTTTAGGGACAATTCTAGGCATACCTTGTAACAGACAACTGTACAACTTAGGAAAAAAGTAGATGGGGTTATTTGTGGGGTTTTGTGTGTGTGTGTGAGTGTGTTTGTGTGTGGCTGTTTTTTCAGATTCACAATGAATGATGAAATTAGAAAAAAGGTTTTAATGAGTGGCAGGTTATATAGATGGGACCCTGCAATGTGACACGATTTATTAACACAGCTAAGGTATGAAAGAATGGGTAGATAAAAATATGCTAAATTAACCAGGGGCTGTCTGTGAGTTAAATCTATTTTATTTACTCAAATTTGGGATCTTTCTCTCAGATAAGGGAATTTGAAATCCTTGCATGCAAACAGATAATCCAGGGACAAGAGATTTTGTGGATGTAACAGTATGGTTTTTTTTCTTTTTTTGCTTTGTTTTAAATTTTTTTTTGTTTGGTTGGGTTTTTTTGGGGCTTTTTGTTTGTTTTGTTTTGTTTTTAACTATGAAAGCATCAGTTTCTCCATAATAACTAAGTAATATAGTTTAAATAGGTACAGAAAGTCTGATTTTTTTTTCTTTGGTTTTAAATTATCTGGAAATCAGATAAATATGGCAAACTCATATATCTCACTTGGATTCTGTCAAATCTATGAAATCATATATAAACAAAGTCATCATTATGAGCCCTCCTAATTTTCAAAACTATGGATCTATGCAAATACAGATTTACTGAACACATATCAAGTTACCTGGGAGATGCTTCTCCACAGAAGGACTTTAACTGAAGTTTCTTAATAAAACTGATGAGACTTTGTTTCAAGGAATGCTTTTGAAATGCTTTATATGCAAAGATTGCAGTAGAATGTAATTCTAGACTAAATTTGGGTTTTTTTAACCTGGCAACTGAAAGGGAAAAGTTGAAAATTTCTCATTTGAAAAGCCTGATAGAAGGACAATAGATTAAAGAGAGCATCTTGTTTTTCCCAACAAGATGATCTTAACTTTTATACTCAAGACAATAACACTGGCAAAAAATGCAGTTAAAAAAATTGATTATAAAGGAAAAAAAAGAATAATAAAAAGAGCACCTATACCAGAGAATACTGTGAAAAGAAAAGCTGATAATGTTGTATTGTTGAGTTCTGAGCTAAAAACATGAATGTTTGTTTTCACTACAGAGTTTCAGGTTTACAGGTGAACCAAGTGAAAGTATTTCAGCAATTAGGGATCTCACAAGAGGATTATATTCTGGCCAGTTGCATTTTTTTTTTTCCTTTTCATAGCCGTAACTATTAACTAGAGATCCCTGAAGGTAATTAAACAATTGGAAATGCACTAGAACTATATAAATAGGAAATTACTCAAGTAGTTGCAACAATAATTATATTTAAAATATAACCACAGTATATTAACTTCCTGGCAATAACTAATCTCTACAACTACTAAATTCATCACAGGATCATTTGATGACTGATCATCAGAATCAATAGAACTTTACTGATGAGATTACATACTATATAATACTGAAAAAAAGACACTTGTTATTTTCAGCAAGATAATGTTGTGCAGATTTTTCTTTCATCCTTCCTCCTGCAACATTTATATCTGACAGTTTCCAAGACCAGTGTCCTGCAGCAAACGTTGCCAGCAATACTGAATACTTTCAATTAGTAGTTCTCTACTTCTCTGGTAGCTAAGCAACTGACCTGTGGTGAAGAATACATAATGATCTTCTGCATATCCACCTTAGAGTATCAGACAGAGCACAGGCTTAAAAACATGGATTTGTTCACCTGTATTGATGACTTTGGCTCAGGCTTCTGTGAATTATGAAGAGTGTGTTTACTGTGTGTTTGATGTAAATAAGTCAAACATAGAAATAAGAGTCTGTATATGTATGTTGCTTTATTGTTCCTCCTTCATTGATAATTATCATGCTGCTAGCAAGCAATGCTCAGAATTCTGTAAAATCAGGGTAAATACAGATTTGATGTAATCAATACACAATCATAATTAAATACTCAACAAAATATTTTTTGCCTTCATAACTATTGTGAGTAATATTGTCTTGTTAATAAAGCAGAGTTCATGTAATGGGTATCTGAGAAAAAACAGCTGCTTCCACACATTTAATCACATAATATAGATAGGCTGCTAGCATCGGGGGGATGGTAGCATAAAAAATAGCAGAAAGAATAACCTTATCCATTATGAAGCCTTCCAATACATTGAGGGTGTACCTCAGAGATGGTCAGGGCTTACTGTTAAAAGAATCACAGATTCTAACAAATGCCTGAGAAGTTATCTCCCTTCAGCTTTGTTTGGTCAGAAGACTATGCTTATTCTGGTCCACTGAAGCTTTCACAGTCATAATCCCTTTATGTATCGCCTATGGGAGACTGCAAAATGTGAAGAGGATCGGGATGGTCTCCCAGATAAACCAACAGAAATTCCTTGAACACACTGGCCAAAAAAACGCACAAAGGATCCACAAGGACCAGCATAAACCCAACGTTTTAGATTATTTAGATTATATTACAGTGATCTCAATAGTTGAGATAGAAAGTATAAGGACACTTTGGCCAACAGAGATAATACATTTGTAAACACACAGAAGTTAAAGGTGAAACTAATCCTCAAACCTCAGAGTTTGGTTTAGCAGTAGATTTTGTACAGAACCAGTTTAGAGTGTTTGTGTTAAACTGCAGTTCAGACCATTCTCTGAGAAAAAGAACACACGGCAATAACTGACATGATTGGGAAGGTCTCTAGTATGCTTGTATCCACACAGTAAAAAGTATTCATCTTGTATGCAGTGCTTCAACAGCTCTCTGATTTCAGTTAGCTTGAGTCCTCAGGGAGTTTTTAGGCATTGTAGTCTGCTGTAAAATTAATTTGAAGGGAATAGAAAATGCGTGCAGTCAGAAAGACCGGAGAAACTAACATTTACTTACTGGAAGTCTGTGGGTATCTGTGTAATACTTCTTTTAGACAACTAGTATTTATACTTCTCTCAGAATACTCTTTTTTAAAATTCACAATTATCTTCTCAGTCTTAAAAATGTCCTACCAATGATAGCTATAACATATACATTTAATCTCTTTTATTGAAATAAACACTGTGCTGGTAAAGTCCTTTTACTATAAGCATTAATTGCAATTTCCTACTGACATGGGCTTTTTTTGATTCTTTAAGGTAGATATATGCAGAAATATCTATTATGCAATTTACTAGCTTTATCTATGTTTGTAAAAGCATATGGCATGTATGAAATTAAAAAAACCCCACAATCTCATTATTAATAACATTGTCTTTTACATGTAAAAGATATTCAGCCTTGTAGGTGGTCCAAATTTCCTCAGTAACTACATGTTAATAGCTTGTTAATTTTTTTAAAGCCATAATACAAGCTAGAAAACATCAGCGGTTTCTATGGCTTGGATCTGAGCCAGACTCCATAATGACTTTTGCATCACAACATCCTCACAGACAGTTAAGCACTGTACAGCTGAAATGAAATATCTGGCATCATGTCCTGTCTTGTACTAATTTTTGTAGATCTCAGAATGTACATATAGGAAAAAGAATACAAAGAACATAAGTCTAAGTAAGTACTCAAATTCAATAATGTAAAAAAAATAATATAAATTTAGAAGTCAGAGACTCTAAGGTGTCTTCCTTCACCGTTAAATTAAAATACCTCATGTCCCTCAGCCCCCTCCCCCAAGAGTCGAGCTATATGGGGTTTTAAAAAGAATGAATTATTAAATTAAATTATCTGAAAAATAGTTTTCTCAAGCAGGGGATTTTCTTTATGTTAAAGCAGAAGGTTTCACTTGCGAACATTGGTATAAAAACCTGTCATAGATAAATAGATCTGGATTCTATTCCAGTCTGGAACTGACAGTCCCTCTGTGAGGTGGGGAGAATAAATCATGTGGTCTCCCTAAGAAACTGTAGTTCACTGCATTTGTCTCAGACTTTTCCAGCAGTAATAGGTAGAAGATATATTAAAGAAAAAAAAAAAAAGGGAAAACAAAGATTTTCAGGATAGTTAAGCTGCTTCTGCCTTATACAGGGAAGAATTTTGCCCTTTTGTGAAGGAAAGTGCTACCTTGTTGAAAGAACTTTGTCTGACTCCTGGAAGCCTTTGAAGTATGATGGTGAAAGAGGAACAAAGTGGAACAAGTGCAGTGAGAGAGTGAAGAACTTTAAAAGCAAGAGGGAGAGAGAAAATCTGCAGCCTGGTAGGCAGTGAAGAGCAGAGAAGAAAAACTGCTAAAAAGAAGAGTCCATATATATATATGTATATAATAATGGAATCATAGAATATACTAAGTTGGAAGGGACCCACATGGATCATCGAGTCTAACTCCTGGCTCCACATAGGACCAGACAAGTAATAGCATCGTCCAGATGCTTCTTGAACTTAGTGAAGCTCGGTGCTGTGACCTCTTCCCTGGAGAGCCTGTTCCAGTGCCCAAACACCCTCTCAGTAAAGAACCTCTTGCTAAAGTCCAACCTAAACCTCCCTGGTCACAGCTTCATACTGTTCCCTCGGGTTCTCTCACTGGTCACCAAAGAAAGGAGATCAGTGCTTGCCCCTTCGCACCCCTTTGTCGGGAAGCCGTAGACCACAATGAGGTCCCTCTCAGTCTCCTTCTCTCCAGGCTGAACAAACCAAGGGACTTCAGCCTCTCCTCATAAGACTTCCCCTCCAGATCCTTCCTTTGTTGTCCTTCTCTGGACACTCTCCAACAGTTTTCACATAATCACTGAATCACTAGGTTGGAAAAGACCTTTGAGATCAAGTACAACTGTACCTGTCCTCTACTAAACCATATCCCTAAGTACCTCGTCTACCAGTCTTTTAAATACATCCCTGGGCAGCCTGATAACCCTTTTGGTGAAGGCTTTTTCCTAATATCTAATTTGAACCTGTCCTGGCACAGCCTAAGTCCATTCCCCCTTGTCCTATCACCTGTCACTTCTTTAGTGAGAAGAAAATTCCATTGGTGCTGTTCTGTCAGCTGCCATAGCCACTCTGAACATTATCAGCCTGTTGCCATCAGAGTGGATGTACAGCCACAAGAACGTGGCTGCCTGCCTTACAGAGTTCAGATCACTTTGTTTCTCCAGCTGCTCTGTCCATGACAGGCTGGTATCTCACAGGGGGACTGCAGTTGTTGCTGGATAGCAAGCAATGGTCATACTGTATGCTACACAAAGGTATAGAGCCCTAGAAGAATGTGATGTTCAATAAACTAATTTAAGGTACAAGAATGAAGAAGTTAAAATTTCTTCACAATTGGATTTGTATTTTCCTAAATTTAAAACAAATAAAGGGAATAATGTGCCTGTTAGTCATTGTTCAGTCATGAGGATATTGGAGTGTACTTGTCTATTGTAAGCTCAGGATTGCCATATGTCATAGTTTAGCCCCAGCTGGAAATTGAGCACCACACAACCACTTGCTCAACTTTCCCCCCACAAGGGGGGGAGAAGACAATAAAAAAGAACTTGAGGGTTGAGATAAGGAAAGTTGAATAGGATAACAAAGATAATTGTAATAGTAATAGTAATCATAATATAGTAATATAACAATATAGTAATAATATTATAGTCAATAATTAATAACAACAATAATAACAACAATGCACAAATGTAATTGCTGACCACACGTGAAAGGGAAATAAAACAAGCCTGTGCAGGCTGTTTCTGAGCAGTGATCCTGCCTCCTGGCATGCTTCCTCAGTTATATCTGGAGCATGATGTTCTGTGGTACGGAATATCCCTTTTGGCCAGGCTGGGTCAGC
>VZTU01005542.1:156527-191457 GCA_013400835.1 Zapornia atra | reverse complement strand
TTATTGTCTATTCCTGACTTGATTCCTGCATTAACAACAGCAGAACAGAGAGCAGCAACTTCTTTAAAATGGAGAACTCATGAAAAGTTACTACAAAAATATGCATGTCTTCCTCATATCATATCAAGTGATCAGATTTATTACCGTTTTCTTCACAGAATGTTGACGATCATTTTGACAAATGTGAGCCTGCCTGTCTCCCTTTTTTTATATTTTCATGCTATTTAGAACAATAACCACCAGATATTTGCTATGTGTAGTACTTTATGTATTGTACTAATTTTAAAGTACTATTTTTCATTACATATGGTATATCAGACTGTGTTTTTTTTATAAGACTGAGAAATTGCTCTGATAAATTCTCCCCATGTGAGAAGCAAAATTTATGTTGTACAGATTGTCAAGATTTTCCTCCCATCCAAGCCTTATTTCCTTTCCTTGGGCTCATTATGAGTTTGTTTCTAGGTAAATCAGAAAAGATAAGCCTTCTTTTTCCATACAATACTTTACATTGTGTTCCATTCTTTGTGGAAGAACACTTTATTCTGAAAATGAATGATCATTTAGAGCTACTAGTCTACTGTAAGAGAAGATACTGTACATTTTAGTTTCTAACACCTACAGTATAGAAGGTGGATTCCAAACATGGAATATTTTAAGGTGTTTATGAGATAGTTGAGTAAAGAAGTAATGCAGAAGGAATAAAGAAGTAGGTGTCTCATGAATTGGCCAAACTTCCTTATTCTCATTACATTATGCTATTTCAAAATTTTTCAAGTTAGGCTAATTTTTGGTTATTTTTTCCACTAGAATTTTTATACATTTTCAGTCATACTCCTTCAGGTATGCTTATTTCTTCCCTTTATTTCTTTCAAGAATGTCCTTCCAGTCCAAAAAGCAGCTGCTCGAACTCTCTGCGTGTATTTACGTTACAATCGCAAACAAGAACAGAGGCATGAAGTTATTCAGAAGCTGATTGAACGTAAGATAATTTTTCCTTGATGACTTAGAGAGGCAAATTACTTTAGAGTGAAGTTCTATTTATGGTTATATTTATTCAGTGTAACTTTCTGCCATCATTGGTGATATAACACTTAGAAGGCATTCAGTTGCTCCTGTTATTGTGAGGCAAAGCATATTGTATGTATGTGAGGAATATATCTGAAACTTATGCAAAGGAATTGTGAAAGAGGCAATGTGGGAATTTGTAACATGCCAAGACCCTCCAGCCCTACTTCTTGGATCCAAAATTGCTTAGCTGTCGGTGCTGCAGTATAAAAGGAGAGCTGTATAAAAGTAAAATTCTCTAGGGGCTTCAGCTTAAGAAGTGCTGAATAAATCTCAGAAATTAATTTATGAATGTGTTGGTCACCTAAGTTGACTTTCTGGTCTATGCTATGTGTTTTAAAGATAGGTTAGAAGTTTGAATGGTTCCCATTAGCAATCCTTAATGTTTACACAGTAGTTTTGATACACCCATGACATGGTTTGAAAGGCATACAGGGCTTTGTTCAACACGGTAGCTAGTTCACTTGCTGGTTTTGTTTTTCCAGATGGCTAAAGAGGTAGGTCGAATTTAAATTAAAAAAATGCTCGCTGGCAGAAGTGGTCATTGAATTCAGAAGGTTTGATTTTTCACTGAAAGAATTAATTGAGATAGGCTAAGAACCTGTGCCTTGTGATGAGTGTGATTATCATCTTTGAGTCAAAGGTTAACCTTTGAAATGTTTTCTAGCTGACATGAATAGAGACTATCTCTGGATTGTTATTTTTCAGAACTGGGCCAAGGAAAAAGCTATTGGAACAGACTTCGGTTTTTAGATACTTGTGAATTCATAATGGAACTGTTCTCAAAATCATTCTTCTGTAAATACTTCTTTCTACCTGTGCTTGAGCTTACACATGATCCAGTGGCAAATGTGAGGTACTGTACGAAGAGTATGTAGCAGTGTACAGGAAAAAAGCTTTAAATATTATATTAAGAAATATTGTTATGGGTTTCATGTTGTGTTTAAATGGGATTTTAGTAGAAAGGTACTGAGTTTTCATCCTGACCAGTGTTAATGGTGTAGGGAACCATGGGAATTATGTTGGAAAACCACAGAAGCAGGTCAAACTGAGTGTTTGGAGGGCTGATTGAAAGTGTCAGATTTTGGCAGTGACAAGGGATCACTGAGGCAGAGGAGCCAGTAATAAAGATGAAAGTTGTAGGAAGAGAAGAGTTGTATGGAGAGAAAGGTAACTTAACAGCCTCCATTAACTTTACTAAATTAAGTACTTTACTTAATGTGTGTTACTTAACTTACTTGTGTTACTTTACTAAATTAAGTAAAGTAACACAAACAATTCTTTCAGTTGTGTGAGCTTAATAAATTAGCATAGGTTTGACCTTACCTAAAAGTTTTCTTCTTCACTGTTAAAGTAAATCGAAAAATATAAGGGAATTTGGTATGTTACTCATTTTTATACAGTGTTTTTTCATTATTTTTATAGTCAGGCTTTTTTTTCAGTGAACAGATAGGGACCAGGCAGTTATTACCAATAAGAAAATAGTTGGGTTTTTGTAATGTATTTTCTGTGATTTTATGCTTTCAATCTTACATCTGAAGTGTGTAATTCACTAACATGTCTGAACATCAAATACTAATGCTGCATGGAGATTTACATAAGCATAATTTGCACATACATGCGTGCATCCAAAGCTTCACAAAGTGTGGCTTATTACCAACTGAAACTGTTAAAAAAGTCCTTATGTTTAGTCGTAAGTCCCAACATCTCAATTCATCAGGATCCCAAACCTAAAATCTGGGATATTTTGTGCATAAAGCTTAACATTTATGTCTTATGTCCTTAAGGTAAAGGGGATTATGTTAAAACAATAAACTAAATTTGTATATAATATGAAGTAGATTATTGCTTTTAACATGCTTTTTAATTAAAAGCTTCAGATTTAATGGAAAACTGAAAAAAACTGTAATCCTTTAACTGGCATTAAAATTAATTCTGTCACAATTCTTTTCTGTATTGTTTCCTAATACTTTTTACAAAAGGAATGCACTGTTTGTATGAGGCAGTTTTTGAAGTTTAGCAGTCAGACATACTTAATAGCTCATTATTTTAAAACAAATATAGGTAGATAATATCCTAACTTTCTAGAGAGTGTAATGAGAAGTTGGGAAGGTTTTAAAGGTATAGAAACAGTCGGATTAATTAGTATAAGAATTTTTTTTAAATGTTATTAATCTGTCCCAGAAGTGTCTCTGATCACAGGTCAGTGGAATGTGAGAACAGCAGAGTTATCACCATGTTTTGTTCTTGAGGAGTTTTTAAATTCTTATAACATAGATTAAAACTATTCACTATCATATGCTCTTACAGTCTGATGAAATGCAGTGACCTTTATTTTCTTAACTGTATTAAATGCTTTTTATTTGATGTACAGAGTATTTTGGTCTTGATATAAAAAGCAGTGAACACATTTATTATATAACCAGCTTAGAAGCAGTAGCTAAGAATCAAGGCAAATCAATTATTATAGAATCAGAATCATTTAGGTTGGAAAAGACCCTTAGGACCAAGTCCAACCAGTAACCTAACCACTGCCATGTCCACCACTAAAGGATGTCCATATGTACTATATTCACAATGATTTTTAAATACCTCTAGGGATGGTGTCTCCACCACTTCCCTGGGCAGCCTGTTCCAATGCTTGATAACCTTTTCCATGAAGAAATTGTTCCTTATATCCAATCTAAATCTCTGCTGCCACAACTTGAGGCTGTTTCCTCTCATCCTGTCACTTGCTACTTGAGAGAAGAGACCAACATCCAACTGGCTACATTTTCTCTTCAGGCAGTTGTAGAGAGTGATAAGGTCTCCCCTCAGCTTCAAGGTGATCTGCTATCTAACTTTCCTTGGCACCAAGGTCAGACTGACAGGCCTGTAGTTCCCCAGATGGTCCTTACAGCCCTTCTTGTAGATAGGCATCGTGTTTGCTAGCCTTCAGTCAATTATGACCTCCCCAGCTGGCCAGGACTGCTGATAAACAATAGAAAGTGGCTCGGTGAGCAGTTCTGCCAGATCCCTCAGTACTCTTGGGTGGATTCTGTCCACTTGTGTATGTCTAAGTGGTGCAGCAGGTTGCTAACCATTTCCCCTTGGATTGTTCTTCTCCCCATCTCTGCCTTCCAGCTCAGTTGGCTGGATGCCCCAAGAACGATTTCAGTTCCTTAGTACAGAAAAGTTGTGGCTAAATTCACCTCAGTACTTTATGCTGTTCAGTTGAAAAGCAAGCAAAGTTGAGTTTCACAGGGATGCTCTAGTAACCAAAAATATGTATCCACACAATGCTTGAGCAGAAAGGCATTCTATTTGAATTTTCTGTTCTTGTTTTCTTTATATGAATATTTTTTTCTCCCATTTTTTACTGCATTTAAATTTGTATCATCCAAGCAGCTCACAGCTTCTGAGAGCATCATAGCCTGTTACTATCTTTCTTTCATCTTGATTCCTAACCACACTGTCCATCCCTTGTATTGCTTTGAGGAGTGCTTACTGGACCTTTGGCTAGCCTGATTAAACTCACTAAGGCATCAGAAAGCTGTTCACTTTCTTCTGCCCTCCCCCTCTCAAGTAAGTTGGTTTTCTGCCATATTAGCCAGTTGAGGGTTGGACTGGCTGAGCTGATCAAAGGTCCAGCCAGCAGCAGAGACAGCACAGTCAAGGGGAGCCTCCAGACAGACGCAAGGAGAAAGGGTAGGGGGAGGAAGAGCTTTCTTCTTCTAGGAGCCAGTAGATAGTTAAATCACTTTAGTCTGTCTGATACACCTTCAGCCTCAAAGTTGTACAGAACTGTAGTCACATGATTGGTGACACTTAGGCTCCTTTGTACTGATGACCCAGACTTCCAAAGTATTTAGGTACTTGATAGAGGTAGGTGTGTAGATAATTTTAGAAATCTAGAGGTCTGCTCACCTTTCTAAGTTAAAAAAAATCCCACCAAATCCAAAGAAATACACACTTTCAGATACAGGACTGTAGTCCCAATCTGTGAAGAAGCTTTTGAAAACATTGCAGTGTATCTGGCAGCAAGACATAAGGAACAATCGTTTCTGAAAAATAAGACCTACTAATTTAATTATTTTATGTCAAATGCTGGTATGCAATACCAAAGATAATTTTTACTAAGCATCTGCATCAAAAGGTGAATATTTACTATTTTTTTGTAGAATGAAGCTATGCTATTTGTTGCCAAAAGTTAAATCTACTCTGAAGATTCCCACTGATAAACATTTACTTCAGCAGTTGGAATTATGTATTAGGAAACTTCTGTGTCAAGAGAAAGACAAAGATGTCCTGACTATTGTAAAAAGAGTAAGCATTTTTCTTTTCCAGCTGTATTTTGTCATGGGGTTATCATTAAAATTTAAAATTATCAAAGTTATGCGTTCTGTTGGTTCTGCTAATGTGACAATGGGAGACTAAAGAATTCTGTTGTCTATTATGTAATTTGGAACAATTAAGAAGGTGTAGTGTAGTGTATTCTGTCAAATTTAGGAGAGGGGGTGTTTCCTTGGTTACTTATATTGCAGTTATTTTCTGTGACTGGGATTCAGGGTTTTGGCTTAATGGCCATTTGTGAAAACATAGCAGATGACTAAAGACAGGATTAAAGGTTGACACTAGTAAAAATTATCAAGTCTCTGAGGTAGAAAGATCTTTTAAATCTATTTATTTTATAATACACAGTAGATTTGCAAGGTTTTGAAATGTCACAAATGTCTTTAATATGGATATTCACAAAATAGTACATCTGTAAGGGATTGCCATGCTTAGTCTCAAAGAAACCATGAAGTGAAGTAGCTGAAGTAAGTGGCTTCCTTATAGACCCAGTCTGCAGGAGAGTTTGTTTGAACACCCACCTGCCTGAAGCATCCTGGTTTATTCACAGATTCCTGAGTTGTTTTTTCAGCCTCAGTTCCTAGGCCATTGCTCCAACTATTTATGCTTCTGTCCTTTCTTTGAGTGCATTTTGAGTTGCATATAGATAGTCTATTAGCCCTCCACTGTGAGTCTCAGAGGGACTCTGAGAATACTCTCTGACAGCTTTAACTGCATTTGTAGCACAAAAATACTAGCATAGGCTTAAAATATTTAGGAAGAGAAGTCATGCTTAATTTTGAATATCACTATTCTAAGTGGCTTATCCGGACAGTTGCTTAGCTAAAAGTGTGACATGCTGTTGAGCGAGGATAAATAATGTTTTGGTTTTCTTTATAGACAGTGTTAGAATTGGACAGAATGGAGATCTCTGTAGATGCTGTAAGTACTTACTAACTTTAATACTAACCAAGTACTTTCAATTCCCATTTTCATGTAGTGATTTTTTTTTTATTGATTTTATTTTGAAGTTTCAGAAAAGATTTTATGAAAATGATTTATTGGATCAAGAAAAAGAGAGACAAGAACATCTCCTTTTGGAAATGGTATATTTTATCAGTACAATCTGTCCTTTTTTAATAGTTTATAGCTAAATCTACATGAGGCAATGATTGTAAGGTAGGGGAAGTGCATCTTATTGAGGCACTTGGTCATAATCTGTATGTAGTTTCATTTTATATGTTACAGTAGTGTTAAGACCTTTAAAGTGATAATTTCCTTTTCGGTACTACCTAAATTTTGCTGTATCCATTAGTAAGGCAAAGTGAAGTTTCTAGAAAAATACATTTGATGCATCTATAGTTCTAAAATTTCAAGCCCTTCAGCAAACTTTATGAAATCTTTTTTGAAGGAGCTTAGCAATTTGTCAGGCATGCATAATATAATTAATGAGAAATCTCAGAGTTCACATACAGCTTATTTAGGCAAAGAAATGAATGTTGTAATCTCTTTTGTGCCAAGGAAGCCAAAGGAGGCTCTGCGTGCTACAGGCTTTCCTCTCAGACAGGAAAAAAACAGAAAGTAAGACCACTGACATCTGCAGCCTGGCAGAAGGGAGACAGTTCAGATTGTATTGAGGAAAAGGAGCTACAAGTTACTTAGGAATTGGAAGAGGAGTCAGCAGGATGCTTTTCCAATTTATAAAACTATTAATCTTCAATCATTGCTGTAAGCAAAAGCTGCAGCAGTTGCTTCACCACATAGGCTACTACATGTTCATAAAGTATAGATTAGATTACTGCAGTCCTCCGTTCTACTGCCTCCTCTCCAGTTTGAGGTGGGAGAAGCTAAGAACCTGATAGGCTTTAGAAGAGGCTGAATTTCATTAGTAGGGTTCCTCTGACTTGTAGGAGTTGAAGTCCTCTGCAGAGACCCAGAACAGGTTTGAGATTGTCCACAAAATATCACTTTTACCTCTTGGGGATTGCTGCAGAGCATGTCTGTGGCCCACTTTAGTGTCAGTAGGTGCTGCAGACCTTCTGTTGGACAGTTGATTTTCTCAGTTCATGATACCTGTCTCGTACTCCCTGACACCTCAAGTTAGCTTGAGTTAAAGGTTCAAGCTTTGTTCTCAGGACCTGTGTACACATTTTCAGACTTGAGCTTAGCTTTAGCAATTTTTAGGTAGAGGTAATTAATGATTTTATAGGGAAAGCATTTCGGGCTGTGGCAGATATCTGTTATCATATACAATAATGTTAATATTTACCCTGTTTCTACAGCTAGACTTTAGAAGAGCACCTATATTTTTATGATCTATCCTATTGATAGAGATATACCTCCTGTATCTCAAAGGTCTCATTGTCTGAGAGGCATACTTTTCCAGAACTGGGGAGGTACACAGTAAATTGTGACCTTTGCAGGCCCAAAGAGATGAGGAGCGATTGAACCTAGCTAAATGTGTCTGACTACTAGAGATTTTAATGCTATGTTAATAAGTTTCCTTAATTTTAGTAAACGACTTAGTAGAAACTATATTCCAGCAACCTTGACCTGAATTAATTACCTCTTTTTTTCTTTTTTCTTTTTTTTTTAAACTTGAGTGAAATAAAAAAACCTGAGTAGAACAATTATGAGGCACTTGGCACTTTTAATTATTAATATATTACAAAAATAAGATAATATTTTATAGCTTTTAGAAGTTGGAATGTTAGTATTCATCAAGAATCCCAAAACAAATACTGATTTTTTAAATTATTGCTTTCAAAGGTATTGGATATGCTCTTTAAAGGTGTTCTAAGAGTAGATTATTTTATAGAAAGTCAAATAAATTCATTATACTTGAAGAATTGTAATGCTTGGGGTTTTTTTGCATAAAGGCTAATCAAATATAGGTGTTAATTTTAGACCCTTAAAAAATTTGAGCATATGTGACACCTTACCATTTGAGAAAAACATTTTTGTTGAATTGTATGTTTTAATTAAAAGTATTGGCAGTTCTATTATCAGAGTATTGGTACAGTGCAAACATTTTACATTTTTAGCTATCAATTTTTAGATCTTTTTAGCTGGGGGAAAAAAAAACCCCAACAAACCAAAAACCAGGCATAATTTTAATAGTAAGTTATAAATGTGAATGTCAACTCTGATGTTCCTTGATAATTCAAGTCAACATTTTTTCATGTAATTTTTATATAGGATAAGTACCCTGATTTCTTTCTGTACTATTTCATTGATTCTGGAGATGGTTACTAGGGGCTGTAATAATTGTAGGAAATAGTAGAAATTAACTTATTTTGGTGATTTGGAAGCAATCCCTAATTGAAACACAATTTGGGGTTTTTTTTCTGATTAATACCTAAGAATTTATTTTTTTTTTTAGGAACAATTAGAAAAAGAGAAGCAGCAAAATGAAGGAAGATCTACAAGTATTAATGATAAAATGTTTGAAAAGAAGCGTAAGTTTGTTTATTTGTGTACATCTTGTTTGTGCATGCATTACTCTTCTACACAGGTAGAACAAAAGGGAGCAGAAAAAAGACATTTCAGACAGCAAACAGCAGATTTTTAGAAAGTGGTGATAAAACTTTACGTTTCTATATATTTCTAAAGACATTTATGAAAACAGGCCTCATTATACTGGAAGAAAGACTTTTGCCTTTATTAATAAAATATGTGATGGTATTATTTCTCTGGTATTTTTCATTTTGGGATGTAATGTAAATACTTGTTTGTGGTATTTCTGAAGTGTTAGTAGCATTGGATTAGACATTCTTACTGTTTACCCCAGGACTGTAATAAGTTATATCCTCTTTTTCATTTAAAGTTAAGCTTTAAGAGAGAAGTATTTATACTAGATATTTTTTTAGGCAGAGACAGTAAAACATCATCAGTGTTGGCAAAAAGTATCACACTCTCTGTTCCTGGGAGCTCTTCTGGTACATCAGCAGGTAAGAACACTTAAATAGCCCTTCTAGAATGCTTTGATCTCACATCAGCAGGTTAAAAGCTACGAAAACTGCTGTTGGCATTTGTGGGCCAGAGTTTCACCTACTGCACATAGAAAAAGGTTCCACTTCTAGAACTAAATGTGTTTTCTATGTTTTTTAGTTTTATTTTATTCTTCATTATATCAATAGGTGATACAAGGTTTGTTTTTTGTTCATTGAAGTATTTGAATCAGTTCCTTCAGCTGATTTAATATGCTTTCCAAGCATAGCTTGGAAAAAGAGATCTTAAAAAATGTAGTTAATTACTGAGGAAATGCAATGATATCCATGTTAAAATTTTTTTCTACTTATAACTTTAGGCAAAGAAGACAAGAAATCCAAGTTGGTTCGAAGCCAGTCTTTCAGTACTCAAGCACTACATCCAAAATACAGCAACATAGACAAGTGTCCTAAGTATCTTTATCATCTTCACTGCTTACCTCATAGACAACTGTTTATCTACTAGACAACTGTTATGAAATTATATGCACATGAATGTATGAAAGTAGTGATGTGATCCCTGAATTGTGACCTAAATTTAAAGCTTTCTATTTAATTGATTAGGGTATGTAGTTTTAAACTGAGGGAAGAAATACTTTTTTCAGGCATTCTGAGGCCTACAAAATCTGATTAATTCCTTTTAAGTTAATGTATATCATATATTATCATATATTAAAAATAGTTTTCAACATGAAATACTAAATCTAAATCCGTACATTTCTTAATGAGCTCTCAGCATGACTTTCTCATTTAATTTTTTCATATAAACTCAGAAATAACCTAAAATATTATTGAATTTCAGGATGATATAAATAAGTACAACACTTTTCTGTAATAAGCAATTTGGTTTTCTTTTGGGTTTTCAGTAAAAGCTCTGCTACAGGGTATACATCTTCAGTATCTGGAATGGGAAAGAGTTGTATGTTATCCTTTAGTGGTAAGTAGGTTATTACATTATACTTGACATTACTTTTTTTGTGTTAGTGCTGAATATGTGGGCATATTCTTACAGGCATGCTGTAAGATACCATACTGCTAAAGAACATAGTATATAGATATGCAATATGTTTGAACAATTAAGTGCTAATCTAGTTAGTCATCTTTTCAAATTTTTTTTGTTTTCACATTTGTTTAAACCTTTAAAGTAGTAAAAGTAAAATGAGTTTGGCATTCCTTGATTGGCATTTTGAAGGTCATAGAAAAGTTGGGTTTGCAATTTTCCCTCCACCCATTTAATCTAAGGAAAGAGATATTAATGCAGAACTTCTGCTGAATTAGGAGAGAGAAACCCCTGTCTGGAAATGCCCCTTTCTCCATTTGCTGTTTGGATGCATAAAGATTACAGTGAGATTAATTGCTTCCTAGAGGAACCTGCCTTTTTCCATTTTCTGCCAAAAAGACACAGATAATTAGCTTAGATGAAATAGTTACATTTTAGGCAGCTGACAATTGACCAACTAAATCCCACTATTTTAAAATATTAAGGGTAATAATCTGTTTCAATTATTTTATTTAGCATTTTTTCATAAAGTACTTGAAGAAAAGTTAAGTTGAAACTTAACAGAAAGTTAAACTTTTGGATTATTGCCATAGGAAATATGCCACTATTGCCACAGGAAAGACAGCTAATTCTGTTCACTCTCTGTGTACTTTGTCTAAACTGCAACTCTTTGTTTCAGACGATTCGTTCCGGACTCATTCTACTGGTAATAGTGGGAACCCTGCCTTCCCTTCCAGTTCTTCTGCTCGCAACTTGTTTAACTCAACCGACCAAAAGAACAGTGGAAATAAGGAGAGTCAGTCCCGAAAGATGAGCATGTAAGTGGTTGACAAGAGGTTAAGTCAAACTTAAGGGTAACATTTTCCAAGCAAACTCAAAAATAACCATGTACAATTAAGCCTATATTTATGATAGCTCTGTGACCAGCTTTTGAAGTACTAAACCAACAGGGTAGAAATATGATGTGTGCAATTAGAAGTGTCTTTGAGATTGTGTTGCATTCCCTTTTAATTAGTCTTTCACATAGGTTCTCCTCCATGTTTGTGTTCATCTGGTATATGATGGGGAGGGAGAGTGGAGAGGGACAAAGTGAAGGTTAATGTGTTTGATATGTAATAACTGCTGTCACTGTGATTTAGCTGCCTGTAGCTAGAGATGTAGAATGTATGTATTGTTAGTTAATTTATTTTTTCCTTTTACCTTTTTTACGTGCTTAGATATGTTTATGTATTCCTATGAAACAATTTTATGATGAATTTTGAGAGTTATGGCAAACTATGTCTGCTACATGTTCTTAAGGCTGTCTTCTTTGCCTTACATTAACCATTTAGATAAAAGAATTCAATGCTAGGCATATCCCTCAGGCTGTTCTTCTTTAGATGTCAGTCTAAACTGTTCAGTGTTTTGCAAGAACAAAATGAAAAATGGATTTGTTTGCTCCTGTGCTAAAAGTGTAAGTCTTTTCTTAGAAAATCGCTGTGATGTGTACTTATTCAGTCAAATCTCTGTAGGCTCTAGCAGCTAATTCTTGTAGTTTTAAATTACTATCATTGCACTAGCTGTAATTTTGGGTGCTCAAACTGAGATTTTTTTTCTTTGCTATCAGAGATTTGCTTTTGTAGTCAAGGCAGAGTGGAGAAAGGAAAGGAGCCAGCTGTAGCAAGAAAGGGAGGTTGGTTGGGAAAGTAGACTTGAGTGTAATAGGAAGAACTAGAAGCTGAAAAGGATGGGGAAAAGCAAGCTGGGCCTTGGAAGTCTGAATAGGTATGAGACCAAGACCAAAAGGAGAGTCCAGAAAGTGAGACGTGCATTCAGCTTCTTGTATAGATTGTGTTATGATTCAGTCTCTTGCTGCATCATCGCATAGGGTTTTTTCTGCTGGAATTTTGCCACCTTCACTGTACAAGATAAATTTGTTTTGGAACAAAATCAAGCTTACATAGTGACCTATTGTTTTTAAAACTGCATTTTCTCTGTATAAAAGCTTTAAATAGAAGTAGTGAATGAAGGTAAGAGTGTGTTGAGTCAGTGGTTTCATAGCAGAAGTACTTTAGATGCTAGTCAATGTGTACTCTATCCCAGTCTTTGCCGGTCTAATGCCTTCTCTGAAATAGTACCCATGGTACTTACTTCAGAGTTTATATAGGGGTTCATTAGGTGTTCACTACTTTCGAAGTGCATGATGTCAAACTCCACAGTTAGATTAGTAGACATGCTGATATTTTAAGCTATAATATATCTTGAGTACATAAAAAAAGTCCAGTGCTACATTGCAAACATTAGCTGTACTCAAAAATCCATGTGCGCTCAACTTAATCAGTGCATACACCTGCTCCTTGTCTTTAAAACCAGAAAATTAGTTCAAATATTGTAACTTTTTTTAAGCAATGATTGTAGAAATTCCAATTACTCATCTGTTTCATAAGGATTTCAGGAAAACAAATGGATTAATATTCACAAAGCTATTAGATAGAAAGATTAGTTAGACATATTTTTTGTGTCACATAAAACTTTTCCAAATATCAAACGATAGAAAAACCCCCACACAAAGTAGTTTGTACCTTCATTGTGAGGCAGGAAAGTAGAATGTAGGAGACTTTGCTGCGAGTCTTGGTGTACCACTCCCAAGTGAACTCTTTAGCAGCAGACTTTGTGAAAGTCGGTATGTAAGGAAACACAGTGATCATCGATGGAATCACAGAAAGGTTTGGCTTAGAAAGGACCTCCCCCCTGCCACAGACAGGGACACCCTCCACTAGTCCAGGTTGCCCAAAGCCCCATCCAGCCTGACCTTGAACACTGCCACAGCTTCTCTGCGCAGCCTGTGCCAGTGCCTCACCACCCTCACAGTGAATGATTTGTTCCTAATGTCTGATCTAATCTACTATCCTTAAGTTTAAAGACATTATCCCTTGTGCTATACATGGCTGTGCAAACAGTCCGTCTCCAGCTGTCCTGCAGCCCCCCTTTAGGTGCTGGAAGGCTGTTATAAGGTCTCCTCAGAGTATTCTTTTCTCCAGGCTGAACAAGCCCAATTCTCTCAGCCTGTCTTCAAAGGAGAATTGCTCCAGCCTTCTGATCATCTTTGTGGTCCATTGTCGTTTTTATGTTGGGGGCCCCAGAGCTGGACACAGTATTCCAGGTGGGGTCTCACAAGAGCAGAGCAGAGGGAAAGAATGGCATCCCTTGACCTGCTGGTCATGATTCCTTTGATGCAGCCCAGGATCTATTTGGCTTTCTGGGCTGCAGGTGTACATGGCTGCTCGTGTTGAGCTTCTTATCAACCTACACCCCCAATTGCTTCTCCTTAGGGCTGCTCCTGATTCAGTGAGAAGTGATCATGCTGAGTGGATTGGTATAGGTGTAGCTTAAGAGACAATTGATACAACTTTAATATAAGAATTTTCATAATTTTGAGAAAAGGCTAGTTTAAGAGAAAGCTGTAACTGTGTGCCCAGTGCTGCAATAAAGGATACCTGCTTAATAGTCACCAAAAGGCTATTGAGTTTTGATTCCGGCTTTCCGAGGCATCACTCCCCATCCATTCTCCACCCTGCCTGTGGTCATGCTTGGGATTGCACTGGCCCATGTGCAGGACCTTGCAGTTGGCCTTGTTGAACTTCATGAGGCTTGCATGAGCCCACCTTTCAAGCCAGTCAAGGTTCCCTTTGGGCATTGAACCTTTCACTGCAACTGTTTGAGTGTTACCCCTCAGCTAATTCCATGCCCACTGAGTGGTCCATCCATTAAATCCCCATGTCTCTAACTTAGAGCCAAGAATGTCATGTGGGACAGTGTCAAATGCTTTGTAGAAGTCCAGCTATATTATTTAGTAGCTTAAGTGTAATGTTTTCCATAAAACTACTCTACTGAATGTTTGCAAATGTTCACTTTTGACAGTATAGCGCAGTTAGCAGGGATGATGAATTTCTGATTTCATATATTCATGTGTTCCAGGAATTTTTCCAAACCCAAAGTTACTTTGGTGGACAGCTGAGTATTCTTGAGTTCAGACATTTTGTTTACCCCATTTCAGAGATGTGTGTGTCAATTAAAATATTCTCTTTCTGAAAATCTCAGAAAATCCCAATCCAGTGCTCAAAAGCAGATGAGAAGAAAATGACCATTAGCTTTGATGTCATTTGCTAGACCTTAGCTAATACTCAGGCAATAGAAAATGTGAGAATTACGCTGAGGATGCAGCCATACAACTTAATGGTGGAATCACAAAAGATTAATACCAGCTTTAAGCACCTTGTGGAAGAGAAAGGAATCAGAAAGCACACTTGTTGACTCTTTCATCCCACAAGAGACCTTACTAAGTCAGTTTGCAGAGCAAAGGTGCTGTTGTTTCTGTTGAAGAGTTGCTAGTTAGATCATGAATCATCCTAGTGCAGAAATTGACATGATTCATAAACACTGTGTTCCATCAAGTAGTCTGATCTTGTATTACTATGATATGTAGCTTTATTATCTTCTTTGAAATGTTTTCATTTTTATGAAATTAAGGTATTTTCTTTTAAGATGAGGATAGCTGTTTTGCTTGAGTGTCCGTTGCTGTAATATGACTGATTTCCATATGTATTTGGTTAAAAATTCCAGAACACCAATAAAAATATCAGGCTTTAGAGACAGCATTTAAGAATTTTGCATCTTGCCTATAGACATATATTTAGTGCCTGATTTTATTTCATTTCTGATTAAAACTTACTTCAGGAATGAGGGATACAGGTTTTGTATCCTGTAAAAAAGTGGGAGTAAATTTACTGCTGCATGGAAATACATTTCTGAATAGTAAATTGAGACTGGTTATAAGACAATAAGGTCACAACTGACCTTTAAGGCATCCATGTTGGTATGTGACCATGTTGTAACAATTATGTGCATAAGTATCTTAAAATAGTGCCTTTCATCCAATCATACAGTTGCTTAGGAAGTTGAGTACAAGATGAAATAGTTCTGTAGTAGATCAGTGGCAGTTTGAGTTGATTACTTATGGCTTCTAATCATGTTTTCATCATGCCATCTAAGATATTTAGAGTTCTGAGGTCGAGTAGGACTGGCACGTGATTTGTATCCTATTTCTAAGATGAAACTAATAGGTATCCTGACACTGATAAATTATTATGGTAGGTTTCATCAACTATTTAAAAGGGTGAAACAGAGCAATATACTGTGTTGTGTCTACATAATACTGTAAAATATTGATGCAAATTAATATTTTCACAGAGTTCTAAAAGTTAAGCTCTGTTCCTTGAAGTATTTCTGACCAATACAGTTGTTAATTGACAACTGTGTGAAGTTGAAGAACAGTGTATTTAAAAAATAAGAAAACTAAGGCTATGAAAAATGCAGGAATTGTCAAGATGATATTGTGGTCAACAGAAGATCTCCAAATAACACTGTAAAAAGCTCTACATTTCTCTCTCCTTCCCCATCTCCACTTTCCCCAGATTTCATCATGCGTTAAGCTGGAGACCTCTGGCATTATTTGTAGCTATAAGCAGGCTGCTTGTATTACCTTAACCATCTCACTACATTACATTTTGTAGAGAATTTAATACTGGAGAATTACACCTTTCTTAGGAAGAAAGTGTTCATTTGGCTTTCTCAGTGCACTGGAGCAGCTAGAAATTTTTAAAGTACTGCAGTTAAGATTTATATTAAAATGTTGCATGCAATAGCAGTTTATTTTGTTATGTTACTTAATAATATAGCAAAAATATATTATGTGTGTTTCTTCTTTTTGTATGAAGAAAAAACAGAAAATCAAACTCTTAGATCTTCTGACAGGAAAAGAAGGGAACCAGAGACCGGTGGAAGCAGCGTTCTGGTGCGATAAGGGTGGAGCAAGAGATGGGACTTTCTAATGCTTGGAATGAATAAAATGCATCTTGCAATGTTAAAACACTTTATCTTTTAAATAAAATCCCAAGCTGTAAAATATGTTCTGATAAGTAATGTAATGGTTGCAGAATTCTAACGTTGTAGTGAAATGTTATGAAATATAACTTCAGCTATGTGCTCTTAACTGCTGCAGCTAAAGAGAGGATTTTGTCTTCTTCAATTACGCCTTTGTAGTTCAAATTCTTGGATTTAGAATGCATATATCCATTACTTAATTGGCTTATTTACAATTCTTAGCACCATGTTTTATGCAAGAAATAGAAGGAATTGTCATGAATATGAAAAAGTAATCTCACATTTTAAAGAATCTTCAAACCTTCTTTAAGACCAAAGTCCAGAGCCATTGATCAGTCTATAAAAAACCATAAACTTTAGTAGCATTATGCTGTGAATATGGAGGTAATGTTTTTACAAGTAGTAAGTAAGGTTCGTAAAACTCCTGTGTAAGTTTCAAAGCAATCTAAAAGCAAATGTCTCCATACGGTATATAAAAGTTTTATTTCATAAATTTTGTTGTATAAATACTTGTTTTAATTTTTAGTATTTCAGATTGTATTTTCACTTGAATAATTTATAATGATGAATCTAGTTTTTAATCAGCTGCTATTGCAAGCCATCATGCTTCAGTGATGTCATCTGCATTTGTTTGTATTAATGCTAATGTTTCTATCAAAATTTGTCTGTGAGAAAACATGCGATTCTATTTTAAAAAATTCTATTTATGCCAATACTTGAGAGAGAGCCTATGAAGCTATTGTCAGCTTCTCTATTTCAAAATGGAAGCGACGTAAATATATTGATATCAGAAATACGTGGTTTTTAAAATTTATTGGTGTATGATAAAGATGATATGATCTGTGAATGCATATGCGTGTGTGGTTACTTTTTATAATGTAAAAATATGAATGATGATTTACTCAAAATAAAACCTAGGACAATGCTGTACATGCATGTTCTTGAAAAAAAATTCTCAGGGCATCTTTTATAATTAAAATAAATAAAAGCATTTACCTATAGAAGGTATTTATTTTAAATAGTAATAATGCTGGATGTATGCTGTCTTGTGTGAAGTACAACATGTGTCTTTGAATTTAGCAGTGTTTTACGTCTGAAGTCTTAAGCTTCTTACACTGCAGTTGGATGTAGGTATCTTCTCTGCCTTTAGTCACAGACATTGTTTGGATTCGGTGGAAACACTCAAGTTTTCAGTTTGTTCTGCAGCCTGGCCTAGGATACTGTAAATCAGATTTCTTTAAAAGCTTCTTCAAGTATTATGATATTTAACATGCAATATTGATACAGATATACAGATGACCTATACTGGCTCCTCCTAGGTTCTGCTTTTGTCTCATTAATGACAACAGATATTCCCAGTTCCCCAGGGACAGCTAACTCAACATGCCGGCCACAGTGCTCACCTGTGGGCACAGGAGACTGCTCAGTCTGTTCTCAGTCTGACTTCTGCCAGGGACCAAACTCATATCAGCAGTACCCAGCTGCAGAACAGGACTCAAAACTGTGTTTGACCCTCTGATGCCTTTACTAGAGCAATGCAGAACAGCCAGTAAGTTCAGAAACTTGAATCCAAGCTATTTCTCCCCTTAATAAGCATGTAATGAGTTCTGTATACAGCCTGTTGTTTGTTTCTTAATGGCTGTCACTTGTCTGTCATTTTTAACTGATTAATTTAGTTAAAGCTGGTAACACATGCTACACACAGAAACTCTACTATGTATTAAATTCCTACTATGTAATCTTTAAATGCTCTATTTAGACATTTTTGGGGCGGTCTGCAAATCTTCCTTGTATAGCACTACTGGTGTGGTGTCTTGTGTATACTTTCATCAGTCCTTCACACTACAGATATCCATCCAAGCAATCTTCTGTGGGGCTGCTTACTTCTAGGTTATTTCTTCTGGAAAGCACCAATACTTCTGAACCCTTCGTTGCATTGTTTGTACCTGCGACTCAGAATAACAGGAGGTCAACTCTAGTGATAATTGGGTGGTTCTCATATAAAGCAGCATTCCTCCTGTTATTCTTTCAGAGGAAAGGAGGAGTGATTTTCTCTCAGGGCACATTCATACTGCAATGGGGAGGGAGGTTAGATGCACCTTTGTAGTCTAGTCAGATACCAGTCTGCCTGCTAAATCCTTTTGTGAGTGGCTTGCACCCGTGTCTGGGTTGCCGTGAGTAGGCATTTAATGGTAACTGAGTTGACTCTTAGAGATGTTTACCAGCTTTACCCTGTAATGTATCTTTTGTATCTTCTCTTGCCAGCACATCTGTCTGAGTGTGTTTATTGACAGACACCTTTGAAGCTTCTATGCCAAATGATTTTGGAAACTCTTCTGCCCCCTTTTGGGCAGCTGTTTTGTGAAGGCTGTATGAGCAAGTAGAGTAATGCTTAGATCTGTTACTTATATATAGTTAAGTATAGCCTTTTGCATTGTTTCATACTTTATATATAGGACTCTGCCGCTAATTAAAATTTACTAAATGTTAAAGGTCTTGCTGTTCTGTTGGAATCACTGCACTACTTGAATAAAGTGAATTGTATTTATATAATGAAAATATTTTTCTGAAAAATTTTGGCAACACCTTTTGGATTTTAGGATCAATTCCCTGACTAGTTTATTCCACTGTTACGGAGGTCTGATTTTTTACTGCCAAATTCTGTCTTGGTTAAAGTCTCATACGTAGTTCACTGCAATATATAGATGATAACACATGCAGAATTTCTGGGTTTAGGAGAGGCCCAGCTTGGTGTTATAAAGCAGTAGAGATTCAGGCTTTCCAGGTTCAAAATACCAAAGTTATTTTTCAGAATTATTTTGTCTTTAGTAGGAGGACTATATTTAAAGCAGGCACAACATGTACCCTGAGAAAATGAGGTGATTTGAAACTCTGAATAAACACTTTAAAAGAGGTCACGCTCCCAGACGATGCAGACTTCATGATAGACTCAGCACAATTTCTACTGTAATAAAATGAAGATCTCTAGACAGAGATCTCTTGTAGGGCTTTATCCCACTTCTTTTTTATAAGTGGTAAAATTCTGCTAACATTGGGGTCAGTAGTCTCCCCTGTTTCATTGCAACAGAAGGATACATCAAGGACTAACAAGCCTGCAGTTTTTGAGAGTGAGCTTCCTCAATATTTGGCATATGAATCTCTACTTTCTATTCAGACTTATTACTTAAATATAAATAGGATGACCTACTGCTAACTGGAGAGACAAAAGAGGTTTTCATATTTTCATATTTCACTCTCTTTTTATTTTAATGTAAATTAATAAAATAGATATAAAGTCTTTTACATACCCCAGAATAGATACTGTTACTTTATTCACATTTCTGTTGGATCAACCACCCTGCCAATGAACAATAATGTTTTAAAAGTTTCTTCAAAAATCATAAAAAGGAATGGTCGGTCCACTTTGATAACAGGAGGTATTGTGAATGCAGTTATTTCTGACCCACTAGCTGCTGTGGCCTCAGTTCCTTCTTCATCCACTTCAATTACTGCCTTTTGGACAACCTGAAATACAATGTAGAAATAGAATATGTCACAAATATTAACATGAAGGATGTTTTTTTCCAAATGCAAGGCAATTCGGCTGAAGTAAGCTTCTGTTAGGGATTAAAATGAGTAGGCCTGTGCAATCTAGCTCTGTCTGTGAGACTGGTAGACCCATATGCTGTCTACTTCAGCAGCGGAGGAGTTAGTACAGCTACCATAACCACGATGCTTAGAGTGAGGATGCTAGTTCAGGTGTCATTGTGCTTTTCTACATTTCTGAGCATAGGCCTCACTTAGAGATTTTGTTCTTGCAGCTGGTAGCATGAAGAAACTATTGCGTTTGTACAGTGCTCTGTGACACCCAGCTGTACAAGGGATTACTTATCAAGAGCTGGAAGTGTGTTTTCATCAGTCGCAAACACTGACTGCCTGGATATGTCATCCACAGTTCATTTTGTGAGAGCTTAGGAAAATGCACCAACCCTGGCTTTTTTTCCTCTATATTTCTAATTTGCACATTTGATATCACAAAGTAAATATGTATGGCAATGAGCTACAATCTTGGGTTGGTCTGAGGACCTTCTCTTCCCACTGAAACTGTGGCCTGGGAGCGATCTCCTTTCTGTTCTTTGAGCCTGCGCGGACCTTGGAATACTTCACCTATATTTGGGTCGGTATTAGTGAACTGCCTAGTCAGCTAGTGCACTCCCAACTCCTAAACTAATTCTGGGAATGACTCCTGTGTAGATGCTAGAAAGACTTCATCTGTCTTGAGCTCTCAGCTAAACCTTCTTAAATAATGAAGCTGGCTATCATGATTCACAGGGACAGGATGCTCCTCTGGCACTTTGTAGCTGATGTTCATATTGCTTCTAATACTGGTTAGCAGCTACTTTTCAAGTGTTATTTTTTTCTTGACACAATAGAGTTAACTGCCACAAATCAGCATGAAATGGTTATACAATCAAGAGGAAGAGAGAAAAATGCTGCAGAGTTCCATTGTATTTCCCAAAAGTGAAGTAATTTATGCCAGACTGAAACTCACTGCAATTTTATCCATTAAACATTTATTCTTAGGATGTTATATTTTCCCAAAAAAATTATTTTGTTAAGACAGCAGAATTTTGAAAAACTGTGGTTCAGGGCTTAGAGTTTTTGAAGTTTGTGTAGAAGTGTTTCTCATACATAGCAATTTTGACAAATCACAAAGTCTCCTGTAAGGATTTGTTGTATGGAGACTTGTAACAGCAGAGCCAGTAGTTTAGAAGGATTATATTTGATAGGTTACAAATATCTGAAGGGAGAGGATGGAGCCAGGCTCCTTTCAGTGGTGCACAGTGACAGGACCAGAGGCAATGGGCACAAACTGAAACACAGGAGGTTACCCCTGAGTATCAAGAAACACATTTTCACTGTGAGGGTGACCAAGTACTAGCAGAGGTTGCCCAGAAAGGTTGTGGAGTCTCCCTGAAAAGCCATCTGGGCATGGTCCTCAGCAACTGGCTCTAGGTGGTCCTTTTAGAATAGGGGTTTTGGACTAGGTGACCTCCAAAGGTCCCTTCCAACATCAATCATTCTGTAGTTCTTTGAAATCTCTCCTAGAGTTATGGTCTGATGTTACCGATGCTATACAACCCTGTACAGCCACAAGCAGTTGCATTATATAAGTTCCTTACATAGGTTTGTAAAACGATGTTTTTAAAGCTTGTGTCAGATTAACACCCTTTGAGTCTTTTTTCCTCATCTGTTTAGGAAAGGAAGGACTGCTTTGGCTTCTCTTTCTCGCCGTTTCCTTTTTGATATTTTCTTATTTGAACTTTCTAAAGTTCTTTATTTGTTGAAAAGAGTACATGTCTCTGGACTGTGTCTGAGGGGTTCCCTTGGTGACTTTGCTCTGCTGTTTGCCATTTGACTGTCACAATGTCTTTCTTGTTGACAGTCTTGTTGAATTTTATTCCTTCCCTGCTATCCATATTCTTCTTGAGGCAAGGCTTTCCTCCTGTGATGGGTTAGCTTTGGAAGATGTTGAGTACATATGAAATGCGGCTGACCCTAAATTCTACACACCTCATACTTGAAGTGTGATCCATGGTGATTAAGATGTGCAGACTGCATACGCTTGGCAGATGAGGTAATTTCCTATTAGTGTCCCTATAAGTTTATATGACACAGTGTCTTGGCTGGGCCGTTTCTATACTATTATAATCCAAGCAGCAAATAATTTTAGAAAGCTTACCTGTGAGACTTTTACATGTCCTTGATCTGTGAGATGACTAAGATCCGCTGTACTTGTAAAGAGATTTTTCATTCCAAGAGCATGAAGCAACTTCTTCATTTTGTATTTTTGCTCTAGTTTGAACTTTGGAAAAGAAATATCCACTTTTCTGTTTGAAAAAAAATTTTTTAAATCAATGCAAACTTGGACTATATAGTAGATCACTTGACTGCTGAGATGCATGCTACTCAGGAATTACACAGAATTTTACACAGAAAAAGAAGGGGCAAAAACTAAAAAGGCTGATGGAATTCAGATTGGCAGAGTATTGTCTCTGACCTGTTGACTGCCAAAGGAACTAGAAATCATCTCCTCCTCTGTATAAAATACTTCCACCAGCACTTACAGAGGTGTGATACCAGGGTGACACACTAATTTATTGACCAGTGAAAAGAATTGCCATATCAGGAATTTTATTTCACAGGAATAATTTTGGTTTACATTTTCACATCCAAATTTATTCATCACTTTGGGTTGCCACTGGTAGGAATAGTTTAATAAATAGAGTGCCTATCTAGATTTATTGTGCACTTTGCCTGACAGGGCTAAACTTAAGGAACAAGAAGGCTTAAGAAAGAATTTGTAAAGACTACATTGACTATGCCATCAGACAGACACATCTGACAGACACATCTGAGACGAAGCAGACTTGTCACCTCAGAGTATAAGTTTTACCTGCCACTTGGGCTGTGGGTAGCCCATTAAAGACCCTCTGCTCTAAAGATACCTAATGCCACAGAGGTGCTAGTGTGTGAAAAGGGTCAGGAAGACAATGGGTGTCAAAGCAATACCTGGTTTTCATGTTTCCAAGCCAGGATTCCACAAGCTCTGTAGTCAGATGGTCTTCAAGTGAAATGTAATCTCCTTCCTTTTCTGGTATGACAATCAGCATGTGGGCTTTCCCTCTGTAGGGTAGCTTAATCACAGTGCATCTTAAGTTCTCATCAAAAGTTGAATTAATTTTATCTGACTTGAACATCATGGGTACCTGTACGCTTCTGTATTTGTTTATGTGGAAGG
The DNA here is from genome assembly GCA_013400835.1 of Zapornia atra. NCBI lineage: Eukaryota > Metazoa > Chordata > Aves > Gruiformes > Rallidae > Zapornia > Zapornia atra. The sequence continues at coordinate 168,365 of VZTU01005542.1, read as the reverse complement.
TCTCAATTTCTGTGAATTTGGAATTAAATGGGTAGACCCACTTGCCTGAGGAAAGCAAGAAATTAAGTAATTAAAAACAAGTTTAGGATATTTTCTCTATCTAGTTGAAGCGGATGTTAATTGTGTCTGGGATAAGTAGATGGCAGTTGCACTCTATTAAGTATATGTGCTTTAATTATTTTTTTTATAGCAGGCAAAGGAAGCAATCCACAAAATAAACTTCATTCACTGGAAAAGAAGGGAAATCTTTTTCTAAGGTTGTAAGTTGCTAGTCAACTTCAGAACTGATAGCCTTTTTGTTTATTGAATGCCTTACGAGCACCTGTCATATTAATGAGTCGGCTTCTCTGAAATTCTCTACTGGATCAACATTCTGGTTTTGAATTAATTATACAATGTTTTGGGTGGAGATTCAGGAGTACAAAAATTTGTAAGGTGTGCAGGAATGCGACCTCTTCTATACTAATGATTCTAATCTCTACCATTGCTTTCTAATCTGGCCACAGCCACTTCTTTCTTTTCTCTCATTCTCTGCCGGGGAAACCAAGCTGGGCATTGGACAAACTGCAGTTTTGCAGATATGAAAAGTTAAAATTAGTCCATAGGGAGGTTGTATGGCTGAGGCATAATTTTCTTTGTTCTCATTTATTTTTGTGGAGTTGCGATGGATGGCCTCAGCTGAGTGCTTTGGACTGAAGTAGTGGCTGTGATTGTGTGTTCTCTGCACAGCATTCCTCTCATCCCCTGTGTCACCCTAGCACTTTGTCTTTGCTTTTTATCTAACTGGGTGTCTCTGGCTTCCGTATGGCTGTTTCAGAGCAAAGGGTGGGCTATGGCTCCCTGTCATTGCCAGGATCTCTTTTTGGGGTACCTTATCTATCTTCTAAGCCAGTAGTCAGAAACACCACAACAACAGGAAAAGGAACACGAGACGGTTGGCCATAGAGGACCTCTCCGCAGAACAGTCCCTGCCCATCAGAGCTATTTTTATCCCCTCATCCTGAAGGGTAATAATGGGGTACTTTGGTTCTTCTGAGGAAAAATATCCTTGACTGAAACAGAGAAATATTTCTTCTTTTCATGTTTTTATGTAAAATCATTCAATGATTTTATGCCCAGTATCCAGCCTTCAAAAGACTATCATGATTAAGGCTTTTTCATTCTAATTGGTGAATGAAAATTAAACATCCTTTTTTCATCACAAAGAGGGATCATTCAGAGATGGATTGAGATAGACTGGTGCAGGGTTGGTTGTTCTATTTGATACTCTGTTGCATGGAAGATAGTATAGAAGCATTGTGGTTCCTATTTTTTCGTATTAAATGAACCTAATAAAATAAAGTAAATCTAGATAGAAACAGAGAGAAACGGGACATCTAAATTAATTTAAACTTCCCTTATGTAGCTGAAGTAGTCCTGATTCTTCTAATAAATAATCATTTTACCAAATAAAAACAACCGTTACCTTTAAAGACAATGTAGTTCACAAGTAGCAGTCTATTATGGCGGTCAAGCTCTTCAAAAAGCTCTGGGATTTTTCCTTTGGTCCTTTTGTTAATATTTTGATTTATGACATGTTTTGCCTCTGTAAAGTTTTGAAAGTCCACTTTCTGGAATTCCATATCAAAGTATTCCTTAGATAAATTGAGGAAAGACTCCTTGAGTGTTAAGTCCTCCTGGATAAAAGAAAGAGTACCTTGCACTAGAAGAAGTTCTTCATTCATTGTGATGTTATCTTTCAGTTGTTTAAACAAAGCTGGTAAATGATGGCGATCCGCTTTGCCTTTCCAAGTATGGAGGTTTAGACCTTTCACTATTTGTCGGCGCGTTTCCCCTTTGGCTGCCAGCATATATGCAGTCATGAGAGTTGATACAGACAGGGGAGAGATGATTACATTGTTATCATGTGTCATTGCAATTTTTCTGTAGAGGTTAAATCCAAAATTTGCAGTCTTTTCAGTGAAGTTGTGAAGAGTGAACTCTTCGAGACTTAGGTCTTCAAAAGGCTTAGAGGTATCTTTATGATGATGCCACTGTTCAGAAATACTGACATTTTTATTTCTTTCCAAGAAATTACTCTCTTTTTCTTGCTTTGGAATTTTAGGTTTGATGCCAGCCTTGATGATTTCAATGCATATTTCATTTAAGAGAAGTAGGTAAATTCCTGGTTTCATGTTGACATCCAATAGGCTCTTTTTTTTTTTTTTTCCTAATAAAGAAAATGGAGGGGAAAAAAGGCAACACAATGATTTTTTTAGTTTGTTCTTCTATTTGCAATGCAAAAGGTGTAGATAAGCGAGGTGGTCTTTCTGCATCTTCAGTGTTTATATCCTAAACCTAAAGATCTGGCTCCTAATCTGAAAGGCCAAATTCAGTTCAGTGAAAGAGAAGTTTCCAACATTGTCAAGTTACGCCAGAAGAAATATCATGTTCTTCTGGTATTGGTGGTTTACATCAGAACTGATTTTTCCCTTGCTAACTTGTAATTCCTTTACAAAATGAAACCCAGATGCCAAGTACATTATGCAGCTCAAAGGTGAAAAATCAGCTTGTTGGACCTGTGTTGCAGCTTATGCTCCTGCAAAATTAATGTAATCCATAAGCACAGGAATTTTCAGGCAGTGTGTGGTGACATTAAATTCTTGCCTTCCATCATTTCATTTCACTTTTCATCCTTCTGCTCTAGTTTGTTTATTCCTCCATTCACATCATTCTCCTGAATATGTCCCATTGGATTCACAGTTCCTTTATACTTCACTATCCAGAAAATGCTGAAGGAGGTTTGTCAGTGCCATTCCTTCCCTGACAATACCACGTTTCAATGTCAACACAAGGGTGAGAGTTCCTATGTGCTTAAAAATGCAGTATTTCATACCAATTCAGAACAAAGTGAATACAGGGTCTCTCACCCGTCCAACAAAATGTTTGGAGAGAACCAGACACATCTTACAGAAGGCCTCGGGCAAACATTAACATCAGACATTGCTTGTGTAAATTTGCATGTGAAAATGTACTTTTCAAGCATAAAATGCAAATATGCTTATCATTCATCTTTCCATCAAAGCAATATATGAACTTCTCTCTAATACAGCAGTGTTGAATTGCGCCTTATAGAAAAATCTTGGATGGCCATGACCTTTGGCAACACATTTTCCCATTGTAAATTAAAGAGGATGTTCAAGACCACCAAGCCTGCACAGAATCCTTTTGTATAGCAGTGGCATACAACCGGATAAATGAGATAAAAAGATGGATTATATGGCCTGTCATTAAAGTAGTGATTCAACAATCTGGAAAACACATGGCAACTATTAGCTATTCCTTTTGAGTTAAGGATCTATAACAGCAAATTACGGTGATGGTATGATTTGTGATTTGGCATATGGGAAAGCTGGTTTTATTTGATTGCCGTTTATTCAGAGTTCAGCTGAATTTCACAGTTGCCTGATTCAGGCTGTGGGAGTTAGTCCTGAAAAGGTATGTTGATGTGAGTACTGAGACATTTGGGTGCCAAGTCACAGGGTGCTTTTGGCAGTCAGGTGGTGTGCTATTTTCTTTCGAGATAATAGGTCACGTTCTGTACTTGGTGCAACACAGATGGGCTGTAATGACTTAATCGGGAGGCAGTGAAATCCCTCAATGTTATGCCTCCTCTCGAGTGCATGGCAGCCAGGGAACACAGTATAAAATATGCTGCGTACTGTGGTTGTGAATATTTTTTTCTTTATTTTTCTTTCCCATTAACTCTTGCTTTATTTTCAATGAGATTCCCAGTGCCTGGATTCTGCAGGACTGGGATAGGGAAGGGGATGACTGAACTTCAGCTGCTGCCTTGCTGGATGAATGCTGCAGGCCACTTCTGCAGGGTTGGGGTACTTACTCTCCCCTGGGTGACTGGAAGCAGCACTGTCCAGAGCTATTACCATAACCGCAAGGCATTTCTGCTCCTGATGTAGTGACCCACTTCTGTGGGCAGTAACACTGGCACCTAGGTACTGTTCCTGCCGCAGTGGTATGCCTGCCCTAGCAGCCCAGGAGGAGGTCCTTCCCCCCAGAGTCATTCCTACTTCAGAGAGGTATCCTCAGTCACTACAGAGTCAACTTTGGCAAAGAGGCAGGAGCTGGAAAATTTGCTTTTGATGGCATTCGATCACAGAGAAAATGCTTTCTGCAAGAGCAGCAGTCCTGTGGAAACAGCATCAGGCCTACCTGCTCACTAGACATTGCAGAACACCAGATCTTCCCTGTCTTTTCTGGGGATAGTGCAACTCCTGTGCAACATCTGACAGCACTGCATTTGGCAGATATCACTGTTGCATCTCTCTCTCCAAGAGGTCCAGGTCAGGACTTGGCGCAAGAGGGTCAGCAGATCCTTGCTGGGAGATGTGAAGAGACTGAATGGAGAAAGCAGTGAGCTGCCTTCCAGAGTGTTCTGCCTTCCTAACACAAATAAGTTTCAGACTGAAAGGATAGGGTGAATGCAGAAGCCCTTGTTTACAGGCACATCCCAGATCATTCAGCACTCAAGAAGAGAGTCCTGGATCCTCAGGCATAACAAATACTACTGATCTGAATGTTAGGAACACCACAGGGGTAAGAACCTCACAGTCACACTAAGCATTCACTACAAATTTTAAACTGGCAAAATTTAAAGCTAACATTACAGCAGCTTTATCATTCCACTTTAGTAAGTGTAAGAAATACAGCATGTCCTCTAGGTCTAGGAAAGACAGTCATGGAAACAATAAAATTATATATTTGCACACTATCAGCTGGCATTTTTAGACCTGAGTGAAGCTTTTTGCTAATTTTAGAGAACTCACTTTATGCATAAACATAGAAGTGTTAGAGCAAAGTTAACATTCACCCAACTTTAAGAAATAATCTGTTTCAAATTGTCTCGGCTATCAGGGAAATCGTTTCTTGCTCAAATGCATTTTTCTTCTGAAGAAATGAGAGCAAGAGACAAATACATTAGACTGCTGGTTAAGAGCCATTAACATCACATCTAGAGAATAACTGATAAATGCGTAAAATTATGTGTATATATATACATATAAATGCAATAATCCTTCCCTTTATGATCTAAATGCTTCATATAAATCTTGTCTTACCTATTAGGTAGCTCCTCCGTTACTTTTCTCAATCAACTACGATTGAAAATGAAATGAAGATGTCTGTCCCATATACAAGTTTTTCAACAAATATTTGCTCTTCCCAAGAGTGATAATCTGGTTTGGTCTGTTATAAATTAACTGCTTTATAAACACCAAGGATTGTGTTTCCCATAAATGGCATAATGAGGGAGGGCTGTATTCCAGTGAATACGTTATATGTTTCACGAGAAACAAGGGAACAGTAAACTTTTTGCATCCAGCCCTTCGGCACCCCAGCAAGATTTAGCCCCACACATCAAATCACGCATGAGAATTATTTTACCAGCACGCTCTGAGCTACTCAGTGGTGGAAGTAGTATCCAATCCTGCTTAAAATAGCCCTTTCATAAAAAAAAGGTCACTGTTCACCAAAGCGGTGGGACAGAAGCAGAAGGTAGGGCCTTGGTAGGGGTGTTGTCAGCTCCCTGCCAGATTCAGCCATTCTTTTATGAGGAGAGCAGAGGGCTTCAGGCCCTCTTGCCAGAGTGTGCCAGGTATCCAGTAACATGTCAGTATGCCAAAATTAACCGACTGATAAGCACCGAGTGATGTTTCTACAAAAAAGGCAGAATGGGGGAAGCTGGTATTTCCTGCAAAGGTTGCGCAGAGCTGTTGGAAGTAAGAGTAATGTTTTGGATTTCCAGTTGGTCGCACTTGGATGGAGTAGACAGGCCAGTTTGGGGTCTGAAGTGTTATTAGGTGGGCAAGGCACATTCCTTAAGATAGATAAGTTTACTCAATGGTTTCTGTACTATGGGCATGATCTAAACTCTTCTCTATTTTGATCACTGACCTAACTGCAAATAAAATAGAAACATATATCTCCCGCTCTTCCCCTCACACTCCTTAATTTTCTTAATACGCCCAAATAAGGGAGAACATTTCATCCTGATTTGGGTTGTAAAAGAAAGAGAATTTGGCCTTAAAACTTGAGATAAGGGGGGTAGTGTCTGTTTTTCAACTGAACTGAAAAAAAAAAAAAATTATATGCAGGCTAAGTGGAAGCAGTATCAGAGGAAAGCATGGCATTTTAGAAAGCCAGTCAAGGACTTGAGCATCTAGGACTCAGAACAAAAAGGCTTTTGTTTGTTGCTGATGCGTGTTCCTTCTATAAAAGGGACAACAGTGTTTGTTTAAAAAGTACAAGATTTGATTAGGAAGTACTTAAGACCTGATCGTAACACCTCCATGATCTGAGCAGGCTTGTGTCCACCTTGCAAGGATGTGTTACTGGAGAGCACTGGTGGGTTTTATGCTCTTAAGCAGTTTGTCAGAGGGTTTGTGAAGGGTTGCAGGCTCTAGGTACCTAAATTCTGCCTTGGTTTAAATTCTTTTAAAATATTATTCTTTTTAGAAACAATACTAGTTATAACAGGCCCCAAGCATAGGCATTGTATTGAAGAACACAGGTGCATAGGACGGGGTTATAGAGTGAAAGGCCTGCCCTAACATCATGTGGTCTGGTCCCTAGACATAAAAAGCTCCACTATGAATGCCCCACTGACTCCAGAACTTCATTCTCTGTCCAGGTGACTCGATTTTTCTTCCTACTTCCTAGTCTATATTTATTTGTAGTTAATTCAGTTGGATTGAAATTCCAATGTCTTCACGTGGAAGAAATTTGTGTCCGATATGGTCAAACAAAACTGCATTTAGTGCAATGTGCTTCTGAATCTGCGCATCTTCTGGAGATTGCGGTACTGTGGTGGTGGCCCAAGAAGACAATACAAGGAAAACCTGGTGCACAGAAAGCCACACCCAGCTTCTGTGCTTAGGCAAATTAGCAATAGCATTTGCAATGACAAGAGCATAGCAACCCCTGACACACACGGTCACCACTAGAAGCCCTGCCTGAGTTAAGATGCTACAGTATTGACATTTAAGATTAAAAAGCTGAAGTTTTGTTTACAGATGGTAGCAAAGAGGAGGGTTTGAAGACATCTTTCAGTCTTCGAATCTCTCAGTTAAATCTTTTCTGCACCAGATAACCCACATCAATCCTATTTTATCTGGAAGAAGAAGGAGGCTGCTATGAGATGTATTGGCTGTCTACAGAGATCCGAGGGAACTGCCTTCCTCTCCAGTTACTCGAAAAGCCCTTGCTCGTTTTTCGTGCTAGGTAACACCTTGCTGAGAGTATCCTCCACACACTATTGGGAGTAACATATTCCTCCCACCAACTACTATTTATATTGTCAGTCGCCCCTTGGATTCAAGAGAGCTTTCTGAGCAGTAAAACACCACACAGCATATGGGTAACGCTCTGCCAAACTATACGTCTTTGCAGAGTGATTTACTTGGAGAGGATTGCCAGTGTTTCATGCTGGCAAAATTGCACTTTTCTGCAGTTTAAGACAAAGCTGCTCCTGAGACCAGGACAAGCGAGGGCAGTACATGTGTGTTGTTGCCCAGTTGTGTCTGCTGGGCGCTTGTGCCAGCACAGTGCTGAACCTGGACATCAGAAAACTGATACGTCAATGGCTGAGCTAAAGACTGCCTGTTCTCTAATAGACAAGTGGTTTTGGATGCATACACGACTCTTCAAACCTTGGCAGTGATTATGTAGTCCATGTTCTCACTAATCTGTTTGTCAAAGGTCCTGTGACTGGGGGTAGATCCTGCAGAGACAGGCTCAGCTCCTTGTTCTGAATGTTTAGGGGGTATTTGCAGGCCGTTTGCCCTTTTGCAGTTCCTGTGGGGCTGACAATATCTCTGCTTCTGCGGCTGCTTTTCCTCTTACTACTTCCCGCAGTCTGGTTTAGGAAACCTTAAGTGACTGCTAAGCAACTAGTCATCTTAACATTTAGTTTGTTTCGGGCTTAGGTTCCTTGTCCTAACTATGGTCCCTTCCAATTACAAGCTCCTCAGTGCAGCAGAAGTGCTTGCTTAAGTAATGTGTGTCTAACAGGCCATGTCCTGTTTCAGGGATGCTTGTAACTCAACCACAGCTGAGCTTCAAAGTGGGCTGTAAGATGTGACAAGCATGATTGCAGTACCGAGAGGTCAGGTTCTAGGAAGGAAGCGGATGGTTAAGCGTGTCCATAACAGGTTCCCAGTGAGGTATTTTTGAAACTGAGCTTCTTGCCTTGCTCAGAGAAAGCAGTAACAAAATGGGTACTTTTCACTCAAGGTCCTGCAGATTTCTGTCCCCAGCTAGTGGCGACCTGTTTGGTTTCACTGATGGGCAGACACAGGGTGTTTTCACCTGTTTTGATGGAGCTCGTTGAGGTCAGTGAGAAGTACCGTTGTCATGGCTCGGCCCCAGCCAGCAATTAAGCACCACGCAGTGGCTTGCTCACTCCCCCCCGAGAGGGATGGGGGAGAGACTCGGAAAAGTGAAAGTGAGAGAACTCGTGGGCTGAGATAAAGACAGTTTAAGAGGACACACAGAAAAGCAAAATAATAATAATAGCAACCAAAACCAAGTGAAAAGCAGCACAATTTCTCTCCACTCAAAGTTGATACTGCATGTGACTCCTCCCAGCTGCCAAAGCCCCCTGCACTGCCCAGGCTCTCAGCCCACAGGTGCAAGCAAAGCAAAGCCAGGAATTCATTCACCACTTCCCATTGGCAGGCAGGTGTTCAGCCATCACCCCAAAGTTGATGCTGCGGAACATCCCCAGCTGCTGCTCATCCCCTCCAGCCCACCCCCAGTTAGAACATGACATTGTATGGCATGCAATATCCCTTTGGCCAGTTTGGGTCACCTGTCCTGGATGCGTCGCCTCCCAGATTCTTGGGTACACACTTCTCGTTTGTAGGGCAGCATGAGAAGCTGAAAAGTTCTTTTCTGCTTGGTAACGACTAAAACCATCAGTGTGTTATCAGCACTGCTCTCATCCTAACTCTCAAACACAACACCGCACCAGCTGCTAGGAAGAAAATTAACTCTATCCCTGCTGAACCCAGGACAAATGTCCAGGCTGGAGTCTGATGAGAAGAACTAAGATTAAAAGTAGAAAATATTCAGTCTGAATGTGATCTAACTTCTTCCACATTTCTTAGACTACACAAATTACCAGTGTACCAGGAGTAGCACAGGAGATACACAGAGATGATTTTCAAGGATTTTTTCAAGGATGAAGTCTCACTGTGAAATTACTCATAACACACAAACTAACACGCTCGCACAGTTATAAGCCATCTTTATACAGTTGCTTGAACAGACTTAGTTTGTTAACGAGATGATTCATCAAGGTAGCTGCTGCTTCTCCCACTCACAGAGTGCACATTGTAATTGAAATCAGCTGGATGCAAACACCCAGATGCTCCATACCTACAGTTTTTTTATAAGTCCGACCCTTTTCAGAGAGAACTAGGCTTATGCAATGGTCCATAAGGAAGGATTCCTGTAGTGAAAGCATCTCTGAAAGGTCTGTATTCCTGCATCTTAAGCTGGGGTGGGTCGGGTGCATTACTGTACCAGATGGACAAAACAGTAAAGCTGTAGTATTTCATAAGGTGGGGCTGAAGTATCTCCTCTGTGTTTTCAATTTCACAGTCAAGCACTGTCTAATTGTCCTTGAACACACAAATAAAATTATAATTGTCTGTTAATGAGACATCTTAATATGGAAGCTTAATGCAAAAGTGATGAAATGCTGTAATCGTGTGTAGAGAGAAGTGCTATCAATTTTCAGTAACAGGTAAAACAATCGCCCAGGAGGTCTGATGGAAGCAGCACAAATCCTGCTTTATTCCAGCGGATGGAGTAAACGACCTTTTAAAGACACTGCCAGATCTGATTCCTGTGATTGTCTGAATCACACCAAACGGACATTTTCATTCTCAGTAATTTCTTTGCCCCGCGTTTTTACACCCGAGAACTCAAGAGCTGCAGCAGTGGGTGGTTGGTGTTTGCCTAGTCCCTGCGGAGCCAGCAGGTGTCATCAGAACCTTTATTTCGCCGATGGGAGGAAGGATAATTTAGTGAGTTAGGACATCGGCCCTTCTCTGTCACTTGCCGAGTTTGTACCGTGAAGCAGGACTAAAGCAGGCAGGAGACACAAACTTTGAAAATCGACATTGGAAGATGTCTTTTCTCCTTGGAGGACATCTCAAAGTTTCTCCAGAAGGGAGTTTCAAGTTCCTGGAAAAAAAATCAACTTCAGGAAGTGTCTAAGAGATTGGTATGTCTAAGGGGGAAATCACTTATTATTGCATCTTCAGAGTGGCAGAAAATATTTCCATCCCTGACTTCTGATCATCTGAACTTGCATGTATTTCCCACTATGATGTATTTTCCCACTATTAATTATGCAGAATCCATGTTTACAGGCACTCTGCATGCCTCTCCTTGCTGCTGCGATAATCAAGTTGAGTTCCTGTGACTTGCACCCTGTCTGGCCTGAAGCAATTACCTGATGTAATGAAGAAATCTCTGCATTCTGGCCTCTGTAAAAGACAAGGAAAAGATGCCCTCCTGCACTTGTGAAATGTGCTGAGGATTACAAAGCACCAAATGCGTGCAAGTCAGTGCTGTCCGTGTTGCCCAGAGTGGCTGGCAAAGAGCTCTGCGTTGTGGGTTTGGGGTTTTTTGTAAGTCTGGTTGGTTTTTTTTTTTCCTTTTAAACATGGATAGCAATACAGTAGCCTGCTACATGTCTGGTACTAATCCTCATGGCTTGTGTATGAGCATGTGGTGGGTATTCAAAAGCAACTCTTCTTCCTGGAGAAGGTATGTGTCTACCTGACTGTGGTTTCACGAAGTATATAATCAGGGTTTGGCTTTCTCTACCTGGCCTTCGCTGAGACAAATCAGTATCCATGTCCTTCTGTTCATGTCTGCATGCTGGACTTGGCGCTAGTCCCTTCTTCAGATTCTTAAAGATTGTAGCCAAGTTTACCTGAAAACACTAAAACTAAAGTGGAGGAACAAGGGCAAATAAACAAATGTTTAAGAAGACATGGTCATTTTCTTCAAATGCCACTTGAAGCTGTCACATGGCAACAGTGTCGTTTTTGTGAGTTTGAGCTAAAAGGACAATAAATTACACACTGCTACATACTAGAGACATCCATAATGATCAGTCTCAAATGTAGGGCCAGAGACACGAGATACTTAAGTCTATCACTCATCATATATATATATATATATAAAATACTAATTTTCATGAAACAGACATAGGAAAAATCTACTACCACTTGAAAATTTGTAACTAATACTTCCACTGTTTCTTTTCCACAAGGAAAATTATTTGGACAGTGAAATAGTCAAATGGACAGCAACTCCTGTCTGTGAGCTGTATGAGGACTTGTTGCAGTTTGGTGTAACTGTGCTGCTTCATTCGCTTTTGTAAGCTGCAGTTACAGCTCTCTGCAAGCCCCATATTTTGAAAACATTGGTATTTCAAGGCCAAATTTGAGACTAAGCCTATCAGAGCTGGTCATAGCGCCTCTGTGAATCACATATAGGAGAAAAAAACTGCTGGCAGGCGCACTTTGCCACCGGAGCGGGAGTGAGAAGATGTAACAAGCTGCACAGATGCCAAGGCCAGGCCCGGAGGAGAGGGGGGATGAAGAATGTGAAGAGAAAGTTTCCCCTGCAGCTCGTGGTGGAGTCCATGGTGAAACGGGTGTTCCCCCGAAGCCCATGGATGAGCACGGGGAGCAGAGACAACTATGCCTGTGAAGATTGATCCACGCCTCAGCAGGTTTGCCAAGGGACTTGTGACTTTGCGGG
>VZTU01005542.1:99852-156300 GCA_013400835.1 Zapornia atra | reverse complement strand
AAGTGGTAATATCTGGGGAAGAAAAGCAGCTTGTTGGGAATCACCGGAACCCCACTGCCCATTCCCTGCCCCTCCCCGCGCCATGTTGGGGGGGGAAGAAGGGAGTAAAATCGGGATGAGTTTTAAGTTTGCTAAGAAGGGAGGGGTGGGGGGAAGGTGCTTGAAGACCTGGCCGCTTCTTATCTCGCTTCGGTTCACTGGGTGTAGTAGTTGTAGTAAGTAGTAATAAATCACTTTTTCTTTCCTTTATTCTGTGCTGCGTCTGTTTTGCCCATTGCACTAATTGGAGAGTGATCCCTCTGTCCTTATCTCAAGTCCTAAGCCTCCCAATATCTATTTTCTCCCCCTTTTCGGCTGAAGGGGGGAGTGAGCGAGCGGCTTGGTGGGGATTTGGCCTTTGGTTAGGTCCAAAACCACCACAGGACTCAAATAAGGTTTTTCTTTATGTTCCATAAGAATATTTCGTTTAATGTGGGCAGTGCCAGATGTGAGGTGTTAATTATTCATTTCCTTGGTTTAAGTGCTAATGTCACTTAGCAACCTTACTCATCTTTGAAATGGAACTTTTTAAGGATGCACATACATTGCTAGTGAGAATAAAATTTATATTAGAAAAAGGATTTGGGAAATGGAGCGAATGCATTAATCTCTCTCAGTCCCTATGGGAACCAGGTCAGAATTTGATAGTTCCTTTGAGTGGATTCCTTTCAGACCATTACAGCATTTGGTTGCTCTTCACAGTTCCTGATATTTTCTGGCTAAAGTACCATCCAACTTCGCAAATGTGACTCAGTAAATTTTCAGCTTGGCTTTTTTTAAAGAAAATTCAGGTTATACTTTCTCTGTCTCATTGTCTCCCTGTCACCTTCTCTCTATTTCCTTTTACGTATTTGAAAGTGTTCTCTTTTTGCATCTGATCTGAAAAAATGATGAATGTCTGAAACACACCAAATGCATACAAATTTCATGAAGTTGAATGACCTGATGTAGGACAGAAACACTTTTATAGCCTGCACTGTGGGAGGAGCTGATGAGCTTGTCTTTGCTAGACATCAGAGAATCCACATGAGACCATCTATGGAAACCAGGTTTCACTGAATTTGTAGGCCAGATAACTATTGATATATATATATATATTATTTTTTTAAAAGTGCATAGGTTTGCTTTTGGGTATTTATGCTGGTAAATTAGGCCCATCAGTGTGTTGGAGGTAAATGAACCCTTAATATTCCTTTTCTGGATAACAAAGAACATTGAGATACATTTGTGCTGAGCAGTTTTTATGTATCTACTGTAAAGAGGGTAACAGAGCAGCTGGAAGGAGGGGAGAAGAAAAGGAAACAAGGTCGAACATTGCTCAGAAATAGTAGCTGTCCATGGAGGCACTCAAAACCTGGCCCAGTATTTCATCAAGCCAGGAAGAAAATTCAAGGTCTGCTATTTGGCTAGTGGCAGCATTTTGCCACGTGGTTGGCACTGGCAACATAGTCTCTTTGGATGCTGGCTCACTTGGAGTAGAAAGTTGTGTTCCCACAGGACATGGACTGTGGGCCAGCTTAAAGTACCTTCACCGCCAGGCCCTCTGTGAAGGTTCAGCTGCAGGTTACCCTTGCTTTACGGTGCTCTTGTTGTATGCACAGTGTCAACACTGCTCTATATGCTTTTTCTTGGAAAGACTCACAGTCTCTCACAGTTGGGATTTTGTGCCAAACTGAAGCATTTAAAAGCCTGTAATACAGTGTATTATATATTCCTTTAGAGAGAGTGGTGTCTCCAGTGTGGGAGCAGTCTTACTTCAGACACTTCCTGGGTCTGTGGACAGATCAGAATAAGTCACTGAGCACACTGAAGACATCCTTCTTACCTCCCAGAAGGCCTCCTCTAGTATCTTCTGTTGTTCCTTCTTAGTAATTTTTGATTGAAAGCACCTATTTTGCTCTCTGTATAATGAAACAATTTTTGGATCCCGCTGAAGTCGCTCCATACTGAATGATAGTAACCTTGGTCAGCAGCTGATTATAGAATGAATGTGAGATTTCTGCATCGTATAATTTGCCTTTGATGGAGGTATTCATTTTTCTTTTTGGCATTGTAATGAGCATGGAAGAATTTGCATTGACAGGAGGTTTAAATTACAATTCACCACCCATTCTTCTTCAGTGAGCAGTGGTGTCTTTAAGGTCCAATCTTTGTCCTTCTAAAGGACAGCCAGTCCTGTGGTCAGACTTCTTGTCAGCCAACATTTCTATTTAGTAGAAGATAAACGTAGGGTGAATATGATATTTCAACTGCATTTTATTGAGTGAGTGGCTATATTTAACCAGACTTTGCTCTCTCTGACCAACAGGAAAGCAAGTGCTCTTGTGAACAGCAGTGCAATAATAGCATGAAATGGAGGGGTTTGTATCAAGAGGGCATTTGAGAACATACTTTAGTCTTTAGCATCATGGTTCATACACTTGCCACCCAAACTCGTATCTTCAGCTTGACCTAAGTTATCTTAAAGCTTAGGCACATCATATCCATAATACACATTGGAAGAGCTAAGCTTGGACACAAAGATGTTCTGCAGTCCCTTTCTATGGTCATTGGACCTTCTCTGATAATTGTGCTGGGTCAGACCCAGTGATAATCCAGCCAGTCTGTACATACTCCATACAGGTTGGACTGTGTAGGCAAATGTCTTTGCTTCTAACATGTCCCAGAAGGCAAGTCTCAACTTCTTAGATTTTTATGTGAGTATGTGAGAATGTGCTCAGACACGCAGACTCCTACTATTGTGTACCAGATCACATTGTTCTTCCCAGGTGATGTGTAGCACAATGGGATGCAGAAGAGGGATGTCTGCTAGCAAACACATTGGAAGCACTAAGGAGAACACAGAAAGTAGAGAACTGGTGGTTTTTGTCTGAAAAAAGAAATATGTAAGTTACACGCAATTACAATAATAGACAGAGGAAAATCATCAGTCTTTTCAGTGTGGATATGTTTTATCATTGTAGCAGTAAAATTTAACTGAAATAGAGCTGTCTACATGAGGAAATAACACAGCAGAAGTATGATAGGAAAATGTTACTGTCCTGTATCCTTGTGTGGACTTTCATCCCAGCATAACAGTGACTTCTTAATTGAGCTTAAACTCTTTGCCAGGGGACAAATTTAAAAGGATGTCTTATACCAGAACAGAAGTTTCTGTACTGAGCATTTTCACTCCAGAACTACATTGCTTTAAACCAAACCTCTAGATCATAGCAGAACCTTGTTCTTGTGTGCATAGAATTCTAATGTGAAGGTGGAATTATTAATCAAATACAATTTTTGGAAATCAATGCAATTGTTTCTGCCTTTTTGACTAAAATTCAACATGTGAAATCTTGCAGAACTCACAGCTTCCACTACAGGAGTAGGAGTATGCCCACCCTGTGTCTGTGTGACTCCCATACTTACTGAACAACAATTTGATCTGGTACACAATAGCAGGGGCCTGAGTGTCTGAGCACATTGTCACTCATATACAAGCCTAAGACAGAGTTGAGACGTCTGGAGCGTGTTAGAAGTAAAGATATTTGCCTCCAAACTGCCCAGAGAACAGAGAAGGTGCAATATCCCTGGGCCTGACTGACCACGTACTGACTCAAAGAGCAGCTCTTGCCCTCAGCGTGACCTGGCTGGCCATGGTGTGATGGGGTTGGGATTCTCACTGAGTTGAGCCAGTGAGACACCCCCGTAGGAGCAGTCGTAGTGGTATAGCTGTGCCTGCAGCAGTACAGCGCATGTGGTCAGGGGAAATGCCATCAACAGTCTCTGTAGGAAGCAGTTGTACAGTGATGTAACTGTATTACTTCAGGGAGCCGACTGTGGGTTTAGCTGTCCATGCTCAGGCAAGGGCCGATTTAGTAATTAATTATGCACATGCTGCAGCTTATGTTGGTAGCAGCACATCTAGTTCAAGCAGGTGTGACACACACATGCATTGAGGACAGTCTGCAGTGTGATACTGAAAGCCTGCAAGCAAACAAGGTTGTAATAGATGAGGTTGCAAAAGCAAAACTTGAAGCCAGGCTGGAAACTTTGTCCTAAGCACTCATGAAATGTCAGTGCTTCTCCTCTTTTTCAGTTCTGCTGAAAAGTAAAATAAGCTGTGCAATGGAGTCTTTGCCCAGAGTTTTATCTCCTAGTTTAAAATAAAGCAATAGGGCATGGGGGTGGAAGAGGTATGCGAAGTCAGCATGCTCGCTGCAATGCAAATATGAGGGTTATCTTAAATTTACCCTGAGAGACTGGAAAACAAATATATAAGCTAGCAAAGCATTTTCTCACAGAATCTCCACTGTGCATTGAGAGTTTCTTAGCCACAATCTCCTTCTATAGTGTCATTTGGTGTAATTATAATAAGAATTTGTAACACTTTTGTAACTCCGAAACATACAATACAATGAGTGTGTGTAGCGTGCATTTGAGTGCAAATGCATCTATAGGAAAGGAATACAAAGACACTGAACACAGCAAAAGGCTGTGAAGTAAACAGGTGCAGAGCTGGCAAGACCTGTGCTGTGTCCCTTTGCCCATTAGCCAGGATTCACTCAGGAATTTTAGCAGATTGTAGTCAACCTGAGAGTGCATCTGGGGAAGGAAACTGAGAAGAAAGCATGCCTTGGTGGAGCACACTCCACCCCAGGGAGGACCTGCTGGCATGCCAAGCAGCACCAGCACTGCTCCACGGTGGAGGGAGGGTGAGGGGGAGCAGAGTCCTAAAACCCACCATTCCTTCTGTAATCTCAACAATAATGCATCTGAGCTGGGGACAAATACGTTTTAAAGTCCTGTCACCATAGTTTCTCAGTAAGCTCAAAAACATCCAGCTTTTGTGCTGCCTTGTCATAAGGTTTTGGTCACTTTCCCACCTCATCTCAATGCACCCAGTGAGGCATTGAGATAGACAAGGTAGGCAGAACTACGTTGAAACAAAATGTGTTGGCTGTCTTAAGTGTTTATTTTTGATTCTGCAAAGATATGGTGATCCCAGTTGTCATAGCCTTAAAAATGTTGGGTTTGCTCATATCAGGTTAAAGGAGGCATTTGGAAGCTGGCATTTCTTCTGCAGGGGAGATCATGCCTCCCTCCGAATGTGGCAGCAAACATGCTTGTACTCCTGCCTTCAGACTTCCAGCTTCATGGAGGTCTCTCCTTTACTCCGCTATCCCTGTCTGTGCTACCTGGGGATGGGCAGCACAGGCAGGGCTTGGGGCAGATGATGCCAGGGCTCTTGCATCACAGTCAGTAGCTCTCTGCTTGGCAGTGAGGCTGGGAGCCACAATTCCATGGCTCCTTCCACCCAAACTCCTGCTTATTCTCAGCCTCACTGTAGGGATACCCCTAGTTTCCCAACCCAAGTGACCCTGCACATAGCCAGGCTGGTCCCCAGCACCACCAATCTTCATGACCATGGGCAGAACAGACTGAGGTAAACTCCTGTGCTAACCAGGGAGGCTGAGCTTTTCTGCAACTGCCAGATTAAATGCATCCTTTGTTCCTTGAACTTTTAATTTGCATTTCACTATAATCTGGAATCATTAGAAAGCTTTTTTTTTTTTTTCCCAGTGATCAGAAAGACCCAACTTCATGAAGAAAAATGCACATGAGATCTGCCTGTTTGGGAAGACTGCTGAGTCAGCTGGGCTTCCCTGCATGATGCCGGCTGGCTACATGGGAAGGCATCACCCTTGCTGCCCAGCGTGACAGCCTGAGCTCATTTCCACCACAGAGCCACTCCTGAAGTGTATCTCTTCCCTGCCACTGTATGAGACACTCAGGATATATTTTGAGAATATGTGAAAAATAAATCCCTCTAGTATGTATTGCTAAAGCTTTTTATAAAGTTTTGGATGTTATGCAAATATTAAGTCATGCTAGACTTTTACCTGTGGCCAAACATGTTACACTAGTTAAGCAGTTATCTCCCTCGCTTTGAAGCCAGCTATTTCAACACACTAGGTAGCCTGATAATCTCTCAGCTGCATCATTTAACAGGCAAATAGATTCTCTGTGTAAAAAAAAACCCATAGCAAGCTCAGGGATATAAAATAATGAATAGAACGAGATCGAGCTGTAATGTAGTACCTCAAATTCACATGTCAGATTGCCTGGTGAGCGATCTCAAACATGACCAGCTGATCTCCTAAATCCAATAACCTGCACAACTACGGTCACACCTGGCCTGCAAGAAGCTCCCTTTAAAAAGAGAGCTGCCTGCCATCAGTGCCCCGGCACCAACAGAACCATGCATTTCAATGCCATTTCTGGCTAGAGGCTGGGCACTTGGGAGCCGTGGTTCTGGCACATGTGAATGAGCACAAAGGGGGGGCTGTCACAGCAGGGGTTTTGTGGCTGTTGCAGGACAGTTTCAGTCATTTACAGCTGAGAAGATTTGTTTTTAAACAGTTTTTCTGTGTAACCATGAAGAAAACGGCCTGCTAGAGTTTTTAGCTGTGATTTCAGCTCCCCTCAGTGAGCTGCTGGCCCTTGCCAGCACGTACAGGCATGCTGGCGCCTTCTGCTAGTTCGTAGCTGACTGGTTCGGTTATTGAAGATAAGACAGAATAAATAATGATGAAATTTTATTTCTTACGGCTATCCAGGGGGAAAAAAAGTGCTTTTGGTCAAGTTGCTAAATATCTAGTGACTAAATAACAGACTATCAGTATTTCAGATAAGATAAGGAAGCGAAGAAAACGGAGTTGTACTGATGCCTGTTGTACTATCTTCCCTGATTTCCAGACTAAAAAAGTGGTTTGAAGTACTGTCCATGGGACAGGTCTTCTCTGACCACCTCAGCAGAGTGGAGGGGAGTCAGGTAGCCCCAGTGGAGTCACTCAGAAGGTCCCTGGGCTGCAGGTAACAGCCTCCTGCCTGGGCGGGGTGGGGGGAGGTATACCCTTTCGCCCAGAGGGAGTGGGAGTGATAGTGGTCTCCTGTCCCTTCATGATGTGGCTGGCTCTGTTCCAGCCTTCCCTTCTGGTCTTGCCACCTAGCTGTGGGGAAGAGCTAGAAGTCCTGTGGTCCGAGAGCAGCAGGGGTCTCGGTGGAGGGGGGCAGGTCAGGCAAAGGTCCTTGGAGGAGAATGGGGACCTGGCTGCCACCCAGGGCTGTCTCCTTGCCTCAAATCCCTCTCCCTCCTGTTGCACCAGCTTTTACCTTTTGTCCCATATTGGTCCACAAGGCTTTAAGTGCTCAGCAGTTGGCAGAGCTCACTGATGGCCTGCAAATGCATGGGATTTTTGGGATGTTTTCTTTCCAAAACATCAATTCTTTATGTGCCATCACCTAGGCACTGGGAGAAGGGATGTCTGGGCCACTGGTATCACTCTTTGAAGCTTATCTTGTGCTAAAACACTGCCTTTTTTGTAAACCCATGACATACTCCTGCTCCTGCTCCAAATACCACGAATTCTGACATACAAGGCAGCCTTACAATTCCCTTTTTGGACCCAGCATGTAGCCATGTGTGAGTCTAGTGCATATTTCACGGGCTTCCTCAACCCTTTCCTTCTTGGTAACCTCCAGAATCACCCTCCCATGGCTGGTGTGCTTCATGCACCATGTTCTCTGCTCCCATGAGTGTCAGCAACCTCTGACTTTCTACTGAAATTAGGATTTTGGTGCACATTGGGGCTGCTCACCTGCTGCTTTCCCCTTTTGCCAAAGAGACGAGTTGGTCAGGTCTGTTGCCACTCATGCATCATTGCATGTGGCATGCCAGCCTTTCAGGTGTCACTTGGTAGAGAGAAGCTGTAAATAGTCATGGGGTAGTGTGAGTGCTGGCATCTCTGCATTGAAAACTCCCATTTTCCCCAGCTCTGAGGTCTTGCTTGGCACCTCTGACATCCTGCGGTAATTAAGATGACAGAGAGCAAGAGAAATACTCATGCTTGTTCACATCTGTGGCCTGCAACAGCTTCACCTTGAGTCTCAGTCAGGGGAGCACATTTTCTGGCAGTGCTGTCTCTTCTTGAAAGGCTGGGGCTCTGGTCATGCCCCTCCCCCAGATCCACTCATTTTGGAGATTACCTTGCACTACATGGGATATTTTCATATTGCACGTAAGAAGCAAGAAAGCCATAGGGCTGTTCTGTCCTTTGGCTCTACCCAGGTGTGCAGGGAGCTCACTTGCTGATATTACCATATTTTTTGCACGGAAGTAGCAGTGTAGATGGCTTGAATTGCCACCTATTTCTTATACTCAAAATCCTGTTATGGTGGAAAAAAACCTGCCCTGTGTACAAAGATGAGAATTCATCAGTAGAGTATTTAAAATCGTAACAGTTTTACCCAAGAATTATTAGTCTGGTTACAATATTAATACTTACAGATCAGATTGTGCATAGTTAAAATTAACTTTAATTAACTAAAATTAATGCAAAATTTTGGTATCATCCGCATCTCCAGTCTTATACTCACCCTTTCTTCGTCCCTCTGGTCGATTTTTTCAGTCCTAAGGGAAGGGGACAGCAGGAGTGCCGCATCCAGCATCCTTACTGAGAGGAGTGTAAGGGTGGTGGGAGCAGCCTCTGTGCTCTGGGGTCGTTTTTATACATTTGCTCTCATGCTCTACCCCTTGCTCTTCCTTCATTGGCTCACAGCTCCACATTATACCCGAGTTTACTGCCTGTGCTGTGTTTTACATACATGGGATGTCTGTTCTTGTTATCCCTCAAACTGGTTTTACCCAGCTCCCAAGGCTGCAATCCTTTGATGACCAGTATCTGAGCACCGGTGAGCCATTTATAGCCCCAAGGCCTCCCATAAGATCCTGTGCCTGGCCTCTCAAGTCCCCTGCTGTCATACTGCCATCCGTGTACTCTTTTATTCTAGGGCCATAGACTCTATTCAGAGTAACTACTTGTTTGTAGTATCACCTACTTACAGAAATGTATATATATGTAATGATATGCAAATTTGATACCATACAATCACATAAAGGTGAGGAAAAAATTAAACAAATTAGGTAATAGCACCTGATTGCTGGATAATCACTGTTACAAAGAAGTTAAAACAAAAGCCCAGGCAGGCCAGGACAAGTCCAAACAAGACCTGACAAGGGCAGAGACCCAAGGCCTGCACTGTTGGTTTACCACAAGGCAGGTAGCTGTGCTACACGCAACAACTCTGC
This sequence comes from Zapornia atra, assembly GCA_013400835.1. Classification (NCBI taxonomy): domain Eukaryota; kingdom Metazoa; phylum Chordata; class Aves; order Gruiformes; family Rallidae; genus Zapornia; species Zapornia atra. Next base: position 147,131 of record VZTU01005542.1, on the reverse strand, counting down.
TGCATTTCCAAGGCTAAAGGCTATGCTGACTCATGTCTGTCTTCTTGCTGAACAAGAGCTGTCAAATTACACCTGCCTGAAGTATAAATGGGGAGTTTCTTCCTCTTTGTAAGGGGTTGAAGGATGGGGAGTGGGAATTGAGGGCAGTTTTGGTTCCCTTCCTCCAGATACAGCCTTGGATTATGGTGAGAAAAGCACAAAATATACTCCAAATGCCTCCTACCAGAGACAGCATGTGATGTGGGGAGACTGTTGCAGTCTTGGGACAGGGGACTTGGAGTACTTGGAGGCTGCTGGGCTACAGCTGGTGGCGTGGCCAGGGTGCAGTCAATAAAACAGGTGCAGTCAAATGTCCCCACCTGGCCAGGAGACAACCAGGTCACACAAACCTGGGATCACCATAAACACAGCTGTGAGTAACATCCCCATACTTTATAGCTGTGTCAGCTACTGGCTAATGAACCTGGTCATTAATTATTCACAAAATTCACCTTTGGCCCCTTTATATCTGCACATTGCCCATCATACCGTATGGGAATAGCTGAGTGCCCAAATCCTTGCCTGTCTGCCCAGCCATCCCGCTCTGCCGTGAGAGCCCTCGAGGTGGTGGATGGGAGGTAGGGAGGCCCCACTGCCTCCCACCCTTTATGTCTGGAAAGGAGAGCAGGACCTGCTGCTGGAGCGGGTNGGAGAGTGGGAGGCTGTGAAAAAGATCTGGGGCAGAGAGGAAACGAGGAGAGAGAGCGTAATAGGGAAAATCTGTTTGGTGTTGCTTGCAGCGACGAGAGCAGGATTAGGGGAGTAGGACTGGGTGGATGGGGGGAGGGAGAGATGAGAACGGGCCGCATAACAAATGGTGCAGCACAGCACGGATGTAGGCAGGGAGCAAGCTGTCTGCTGCTCTTTTGTGCTAAGTGTGGTGCCTGCCTCTTCCTCAACACTGTCTCTGGCAAATCCCGCAGTGGAAAATCACAGCATGATGTCAATACTCCAGGAGCTATTGCCTGATGAAGCAAGTCTGGCAGACAGCCCCAGGACACCGATCTTGACACCGGCAGGAAATCCCCTGGGGGAATGGCAGACACCCCTCTCTGTCACCACCACTCTGTCTTCCCACGAAGGCACACAGGTACCATGCCACTCACTGTCCCTGCAACCTCTTCAGCACATTTTACAAACACAGATCAATGCAATGAGAGGGGAAGCACAGGCTGAGGAGCACCAGTTCAACATGGCAGCATGTCTGCCCCTGCACCTCCCTCCTATGGCCCCATGGGCTCATTTTCCTGGAATGTGGGAGAAAAACAGGATTCCCACATCCTGGTGCTGAAGGGGACATGTGTCTGTGAGAACACCAGGATACTGAGGGAAGGAAAGAGAGGAGTCTTCTTCCCAAAATATGGATTAACATCCTGCAAACGCTGATTTAGCTGATGTGAGGGATTCTCTGGATCTTTCTCAGAACCACACGGGGACAACCTCCCTCCTACTATGCTGTATTTCTATGTATATGTCTCTGCCCGCTCCAAAATATTTACAAGGGAGCGAGCAATACTTAGTTTTGCAGCTGCCACAGATAGCTGTGCATCTGGGACCTCTGTTTCTTCATTTCTTGATGTAAACTGAGGATCACTCTACTAAAATCAATGATGTCAGTTTTTCAACTGGTGCAAATTGGTATGAATTCAATACAAGGCTAAGGATCTTACTTCTTTGTGCTCTCTCATCCCCAGATGTCTTACTGTTGCTTTGTTGAATGCCCATTCTTTAACAGCAGTTAATGGTGGGAGTGATAACGGCTAAGACTGAGCGGATTGATGCTGCACTGTGCTGTTGTATCTCAGAAAGACAAGAAAACTGCACAGTCGGATAGGGTCCTCTATGAATTATTGCTGTGTGGACATCGGGCTACAAAGCTACACAAACAGATGGAGGTGAGTGCAGGAAGGACCCAGGCAGATGATGCAGTGCTCTTTCACTGGAAGTCCTGCCATCAGTGCGAGTTGTTCATATACTTGTCTACAGAGAGACTGTGTCTATTCAGTCAAAAACCACCATCAAGCGCCACATATGAGAGTTAACAGGAGCTTTTTGCAAAGAACACAGAGCAGAGAAGGGGCTTTCCTCTTGACTGCAAAAGGGAAGACAGTGCTTGGCACCAGACTGATAAAATCACAGTTTCTCCTAATTTCACAGAAGGCATACAAGACACAGCTGAGGCTGTGTTAACGTCTCAAGCCATTTGACTGCTCCCTGCATGATTTCTGATGCCATGACACCACTTCATCTGCTTCCAAAAAACACAACTGTAGGGAAGAAAGAGGCAACTATGCACATTCTGGTACCTGTGGCCAAGGCAGGTCTGCTGAAAATGGTTGCCAGTCAGCCATCAAGCTGCCCTATGTCCTACCTGGGTGCCTGCCACTGTCCTCTGGGCCAGGTGATCTGCTTATTGGGTGGTCCCTACAGATTTTTTTTGCTGTAAAAAGGACAGCACTTAAAATACCTACAGCTTTTTAGACCCTAACTGTACATTTTCCACAAATCTCAGCTGATTCTATATTTGTGTAACTGCCTTCCAAATATCTCACCTGTCCACCCAGCTACTTCCCCCTTCTGACCACTGATGTGGTCAGACCACTGATGTGTGAGAGGTCAGGTACCTGCAGGGAGCTAGCTACCTCTGATGAATTGGCAATATGTGATTGAAAGTCTTCAGGTTCAAGAGCAGATGTGATCCTCCTGCTCTGTTTTGAGTTGCAAGAAACTCAGGAAGATTTGCTGCTAGGTTAATACTAAAACCAATAAAAGGAGTCTGGTGAAGAATACAGGTTTCTTTCTCTGAAGAGAGTTTTTCACATTCCTAGTGCTGTCTCCATTAGAAGCTTCAATTTCCCATGACCCTACATGTTGATCCAACTCTTCCAATCTCTTGTTTACTTACTTCTGCTTTGTTTGCAAGAGTGTTAATCATTTTATCTGCTATTCTGGTTGACAGCCACATATTAAGCAAGAGTCTCCCATTGTAATATAAATGTCTCTCTGAATGCTGGCGAATCTTAGGTCTTTCCTTGGGTTTCAGTCAAGTAAAAAAGACATTCTTTGCTAGATGAATTTAAAATGTTTTCCTTGTTTCCTCTTAACCAAGTGTCATGGTGAATACCAATAGCCTTTGAAAAAGGCATAGAATGAAAACACTTGCTAAAAAAGAACTATATTCTAGGCTGGTACAAATGGAAATAAATGACATCACGCAGTTTCACATCTTTAATCAGTAATAGCAAATAGAATTCACGTGCCCCTTCAGCTAGTGAAAGTTGGGTTAACTATTTTTCCTACAAAGAGTGTACTGTTTGTATCTCTATCAAAAATCAGCATGAGGAAGGGATGGTTGAATTCAATGGTTGGAGGAAGAGACACTGTCATTAATTCAGCAGCAGAAACTGCTGCTGCCTCAGTACCTCTCTCATCAACATCCAGAGCAGCTTTGTGAACAACCTAAGAAGAAAGAAAACAGACAGTCATTCTGGGCAGACCACAGCCACCTGAGAGATGAATCAGACCCATTTTAAAGCAGCCCTGCCTTGAAGGATCCACTGAAAAGTGAGTAGAGGCATCAGAGATGTGAGTTGGGGTGTTGTAGTCATGTCTGCTTTAAATGAATACTAGAATGGAACTACAGAAATCTCTTTATTTAAAAAAAAAAAAAAAGTCCCAGACTATTTTTCCTGTCCCAAAGACAGGATGAAGGCTCCACTTGTAAGGAGTTTGGCTGCAGCGCCAAAACTATCTCCTGGGTAGGAAGACAGGCTGTAGTGGGCCTAGGACTGTTAGTGCTTCCCCTCAAGGAGGTGGTGGTTAATGTTCCTCTCATGTTCCAGATACCACCCAAGATACCAGTCTTGGAAAAAACAGGTGTTCAGAAAACTAATCTGATCTCCACTGTCACTAGGGCCAAACTCCCCTTGTAAGCTTGCAGGCTAAGTCTGAGGTGAATCCAGGTGCAGGCAAGCTAGGAAGCTGAGCTGTATTTAGCTGACATTTCTGGGTGCTACCACAGAGGAATTTTCCTGCATGTTCATGAAAAACAGAAGAGAGCCAACAGCCATGGACTTACTTTAGAAACCTTCAGCTCTGGGGTGCCAGTGATGCCAGAAAGATCTGCCCGGTCAGTGAATACATCGGTGATTCCCATCTTGCTAAGGGTGTTTGTTATTTCATAGCTCCCAGAAATAGAAAATTTGGGGAAGTAGAGGCTCATCAGGCTGTTAGGGATAAGAGAAACACAGGTGATGAGAAGGATTTTTCACCAAGGTGAAAGGTCATAAGAAAGCTGTGTAATCAAACTGAGTATCAAACTCCAGTGGGAGTGGACCATGAGTGCACAATGAGCATTAATTCAATTGCTGGTGCATCTCTTGGTGATACAGGCACTATTATTCATAATAGTAATACCTACCTGGTGTTTTGCTCCAGCAAGTCTGAGAGCACTCTGCAAAGGAGCAGAGTAGCAAGATAACAACACCCCCTCTTTACAGCCAGAGAAGATGAGGTGCAGAGGTGACAGACGGTGTCACTCAAGCAGGTGGAGAGCTGAAATGGGGCACAAGCAGTCTGCTAGGGGAGAAGTGTGGCAAGCACCAGCACTTCAAAGCAAAGCAGTGTTTTGGTGTAATTGTGGCATTTGGTGTGGCTCCAGGGAAGGTCTGTGCCCTGCTACCCACACCCTTGGACATCCTATCCTCTAGTCATCTTCCTCCCATGGGCTGGCCACAATGGAATTTACCTTTGATGGTGAACTATCTGTAAGCAGCTCTTGCTTATGATGGTTTCTGTTGGATTTCTCTTCATGCACTGTTTAGGGATCCTCAAAGCCTCCTAGTCACCTACTGCAGTGATTGCCCTTTAGGCAGGTCAAGTCTTTTCCTGTCTCACGCAGAGGCAGCTTGAGTTGAGTATCAAAACAGAGGGGACCCAAACCCCATGACCATAGCCTTCATGCGATACTGCCCAGTGCACTAGAAGATGGTACCAAGTGGATTAGCACTGAAATTGCCATTTGGTTTTCACAGCCTCTCCCATGGATAGCTTGCTCCTATGTTGATCTTGGAGAAACTTGCAGTAAGAATTCATTTAGATAAGGATTTTCCTGATTTTGTAGCTGAGAATTACACATTTTTATTTCTCATATCTGAGGTATCACATTACTAGCTCATATCCAATTTCCTTCCCATTATGTTTTTATTAACTGCACTGGCATTTCTGTAAGGATGCACCAAGAATCATGGGTGTGAACTGCACAGCCTTATTAGTTGTGAATCAGGGCAGAGCTTTGTAAATTAAGCACATATTAACTTGGCATTACTCATCTACTGGTGCTAAGATCTCTTCCCTCCCAGACAAACAAGGTTGTAAAACGCGTTAGCTGATGTTAGTGTCAGTGGTAGGAGCTAACAGAACCTCATTAGATTTTTATAGTTTAAAAAACAAAATGCCAGAAAATCAGGACACCCATAATTAATCATTAGCCTGTTCCAACAACCACAGTGTGCTGCAATGGTTCCTGTAAGGAAGATATTTGTGTAGCATATATTACATACGTATGCATTACTACGAACCGTTTAAGTTATGGTTTATTTAAGGTTTAGACATGTGTCTGAGTCATGGTGTGTCAGTGACATATGAGAGGCAAAACACATTAGCTCAAACGTCAGTATAGGAGATTTGCCTTAGAATTGCCACCTTCCCACTCAGTCAATGGACTGGTTTAGAAATGCCAATCTAGGCTTGCTATTCAGGACACCTGGGAGCCCATCAGGATGTTCTCTGCACTGGTGAGGGGAGGAGCAAGTCACTCAGGCAACAAAATAGTTAAATACCAACCAGCTGCAAGATTTTACAGCTAGAGTGCACAAGCCAAAAATAACCCACTCAGTTCCCAGAATCAGCAAGTTCAGAATGTTTGCATTCCCAAAAAAAGAAAGAAAAAATACTATAAATCTAGGTGTTGCTGCAGCTGACTAGCAGATTATTACCTCTGTACGAGATTGTCTGACCATTTCTGGATGGTTTCCTTGACCAGAGTTTGCTCTAACAGCTTCATTTTCCCTTTTGCTGGCAGAACCAGGAATGCAGTAGCACTCCCATTATAATGAAGCCGTACCACGGTGCATGACAGCTCCTCATCGAAGTAGAAGTCAAATCTGCTGGTCTGGTGCATCATAGGCACTTTCACAGTAGTTTCAGCATCCACATAGAACTTCCTTTCTTCGGTATGCTCTTGTTTAAAAGGCTTTTCCCAGTTGCCTGATACAGAAAAGGAGAATGTAACTGAATATCCCATGTCCCATCCCGGCATAAATTGAACTTTAAATAACTAGCAGTAATACTCACCCGTTTCTCCATTTGTTAAATTCAGAATTTTCAAACATAATATTTTAAATGGATATCACAGTAAGGAAATAATCTCCTACCTGGTCAAAAGGGTACATTAGATTGCAATTTCACTAATTAGGTATTCGTACCTACCACTACTTTTCAGGTGATCTAAGTGGACTTTCTGTAAGTTGTCATTTACTTACCTGATATCATCTGTATATGCATATACTCCATGCATTTAATTTCTGTTTACTTTAAATATAAGCCTCAATTTGCAGATAAAACTAATGTAGGGTGTCATATCTGAGTGCTGTTGTGTCAGGCTTAAGAGCACATCATCTAGCCCACATCAGAAATGTACTATGTTTTCTCTTTGTTCCCTAAAATTTCCTCCCTGGTTCATCACTTCTACATACAAGTATATTAGCGTGTATACATAAAGAATTCTGATAGAAAAAAAAAAAAGTTCAAATAAATTAGGCCATTGAATCATGAATACTTTTAAAGAGAGGCATTGAAAAGATGAGGTTGTGCATGCATCTCAGCACCTTCACTGAAAATTAGAACATGTGGCAATCAGTGTTACGGCTAAACCCATGAAAGTGAGCTCTGCCTGCACTGAGGGGCTGTAGCTTTGAGCTGAGCTTCTGCAGCTGCCACAAACAGTACCAAGCCCCTGTGGACCCTTCCTGTCTCCCCATGCTGAGCAGGGTTCTGCAACCTCTCTACCACCTTCAGTATGCCATTAGGGGCTTTTCTGTCCCAGCAAAGAACATTTGAAATTTCCCCCAGAGCAATTTCCAAATGAGGTAGCTAACATTAGGTCTGTCAAAAAAAATGTATAAAGTGAATGTGAATCCTTGAGGACTTACCTTTAAAGAAAACAAAGCTAGCCAGAAGCATTACAGTCTGTGGATCCATGTCCTTGACCAAATTAGTAATTTTTCCATGTGTTTTCCTCTCTACATAATCATTGATCTGCTTCTCAGCCTCCATGGGATTGTTAAAGTCAGTAGTAAATGCCTCCAGCTGATAGAGAGCTTTGGCATCATCTAGAAACTTTTTTAGAGGTTTCATCTTCTCTGTTAGAAAGATGGCATTTCCCATGTTGAGCTGGACCCCACTCTCGGGATGGCTCAGCATGTGGATAAGGTTGAGGAAGCCTTCATGTATCTCTTTTTCCTGAATCTCTGTAAGGTTGAAGGCGAGTCCTTCCAGGATCTGAGTCTGAGTGGTTGACCTAGCCCCTAGGGCCAGCATTGAAAATACAGTGGAGATGCTTACGGGAGAGAAGAAAATGTTCTTATTAGGTGCCTCCAGTGTAACCTCTTTAAAAAATTGAAATGCAAAGTCAGCATTGCTTGGCACTAGCTTGAGGCAAGCTATGGCTTCACCTGTGAGATGCATATGGTGCTTATGTTCACTGGGATCGTGTCCATTGTGATGACTGGGTGGGACCTGACTGTGGGCAATAGCATGAAGCCCAGCCAGTAGCAAACTTAGGTAGAATGTGGTCTTCATCTTCTTGTATAAAAATCCTGTGGAAAAAAGTTGAAGCTATTAATAATGTAAGTAAATTAATTAAGTAGATATAGTTATTCAGTTATTTCCACCAAATAGGAAATATCATCTCTTTCTTTTGTCTTCAGCTTCCACGTTCTCTAACTCTTGCCAGATATTTTTATTTTCCCAGGCCTCCTGGCAAGTCTCTGCCAACTCTTTCTGCCACCCTCACCCTAAATACTTGCAAAGCCAAAATTCAGCATGGTTTAGCTAATACACAGCACCCTCAGCAGGCCAGAGAATGGAGCATATCCCATCAGAAAACACACCATGTCTAATCACTGAAGAGCTGTGATACCACTGTGCTTTTGACACTAACATTCTAAGAGAACTCCTTGAAAGTGCATCATGGAAGAAGTCTGGATGTTTTGTGAGTAAATGGAGAAAGAGGAAATTCATGCAAGTGTGCAGCAATCAGTAGCTACATACAAACAATGTAAGCAAACAGGCATGAAGGAAATCTTTAAATAAACTTTTGTCCAGGTTGATAAGGCACTCTATTTCAAGAGAGGACAAATGGCAGGAACCGTTTTCCAGTAGCAAACCCAATACAAAGCCCTCTGTCTCTAATGAATAGATGATCTTTCCTTCTGAATAAAAATGATGTTGATATTTTAAATAAGAACCTGAAGTATCATGTTGTATCTTAATAGACAAACCATACCATGGGAGTGGGTTCATATTCAGCACAGGAGGAGTCAGTGTCATTAACAAAAACAAGGCCTTATTTTTATCAGATGGTCTACTGGTCAAAGGGCAATAACATTTATCAACCTGTTACGCTTGGCTGTGGCAGCTACATTCCTTTGCAGAGCTGACACTCTGCACTGTATAAGCTTGTACAAAGGGACCTTGAAACTGTGGTATGAACATCCCTGTGGGCCTCATTTCTGAAGAAGAATCTAGGGCAATGAAACTGGGAGAGAGTTGCAAAGGATTCAGGGAGATAATGAGCCAGTTTTGCTAAAACTTGTGCAGGGAGAGCTATTAAACAAATTGCACCTTTCTACTCTGGCATGATTCAACTTGAGAGACTGTTGTCTGAAAGCGCTATGCTCACAGTCCTGCTTTCTCCATAACATCGGAGGAAGCAATTTGTATTAGTAGCTGAATATCCAGTTACAGTTAGACCTGCATAAGAACAAGAAAACATTTTTGTACTATAATCAAATATTCAAACATTTATGTATTTGCTATAAGTATTTGTAAAAAGCAGGCCTATTTGCAGTAACACCTACTGTGTTACTGGCAAATAGAAGAACCATGAGGGTTCTTGGTAACTACATTTTCAATTACTGTGCACAGTAGTTTTAAATTATAGTTTGGCCTCCTCTGATTTTGGCACTGAAATGATACTTCTCAATATATCTAGCTACTTGTAACTCAAAACAAGAGCTCCAGTTCTGAGTATTTAAAACCGCTATCAGTGAGCCAATGTATTAGTCAGACTTTGAAAAGAAATCAACTCCCAAACAAAAGCATCAGAGCTAAGCTTAATCTATTTCCACATATCCAGCAGGCCGATTCAGAAGCTGTCTCTGGATAAATTATTCACTGTGAAGTATTTACTCAGCTGCAGTCATAATTTATTAAGAATAACATAAATACGAAAGAATGAAACATTTAATTTTAAACATAAGTCACCACCTGTTCCCTATCTCATTACATTTAATATTTATTACAAAACACAGCAGATAGATGGGCTTTTCTCTATATACATTGAACCGCCAATTCCAATTTACTTGGAATGCAAAATAGACATGGAATTTAACTGACCTGGCCTCTTATGGCTACTGGATATAGCATCATTTTGCTGTAAGGCTCCGTAAAGTATTGGTTACCATTTTCTGTAGGTTATTTTCTTATCCTGATATTTTTTTTGCTCTATTTAGTTATGACACGCTTGCACTTTGTGGATAATTTATGTACTTTCATGGAATTAATTTCATTTTATTACAGCTCTAAATTCACAGCTAATTAAATACAATCTGAATCTGAATCATCCATCTGTTACTCAGAACTGGCCAATCACAAGCAGTCAAGACTCGTGAGTCAGCCCTCACAAAAATCTTAATAATAGTTGATTTTAAAATCATAAGATTATAAAAGACTCAGCAGCTGCAGTTTGTAGAAGGTTTTTTTGCTATTGTTTAAGCCTTGAAGATACAAGCGGCCCACTCTATTAGGCCCTCCTTTGAAATGTAAAGGTACTTCTATAATAGAATTTGCATCTTATAAACCTTTAGAATATGATTGGGGATTGGTATATTGTACTTGATATTTACTATTCCATTCAATGTTATTGTGGCTTCTACATTAGCAAGCGATCAGCCATTGATAAATTGACAACGGTGATCCTTTCAGTATGAAGCAGAAGATGCAGGTTCTCATACTGAGGGATTTTTCCTAACAGCATAACGCTAACAATTTATTAAAAAGCAGTTTGTCCATAAACATGGGAGTAGAACTGAAAAGCTCTTCAATTCTAATTCCAAATCTCCAGTGACTTGTTGAATAGACTGGAAGGAAACCTGTTTACCTCGCCACCTCTTCTCTCTGTCTATGTTACATAATGATAACATATTTGTGGCATTCAAGAAAAGGTTGCTCTCATGAAGAGCAATGGTGCAAGAGCATGCCAACCCCTGGAGAACAGTGTTCCTTTAAGCAACTTATCTGTAACAGACTTAGTGATAACACTTGTTGAATATATTATCTCTTCCCTACCACACAATCTTCCCTACCATGCAACCCAGAATGGCAGTACTTATTTTGGACAGTATGTCCTAGAAAGAAAATGGAGAAATGGATTAGCTGAAATTACCCCAGAACAATTCCACCAGAAGAACTGCAAGTGAGCTGGACTAAGATTTCTGACTGACAGAACCTGATTCTTTGTGAATGTAGATAATTTGTCCACTTTCGGATGGATTTTTATCTTTATGGTTTTGAGAGATGATTCTGAAGACAATTTTCTGCCTCTAAAGTCCAATGTGATAGTCCAGGAAATGAATATCCATCACATGCTACTCCCATAAGGGGTCCTCACCAAAAATCTCATTTCAGAGTACATGAAAATTTTCACTGATCACAAATATATGCAGACACAAAATAGAAAAGCTCTTTGCTCACCAGATGGTGCTGCTTCCCTCCTGATTGCTTCTAAATGAGGAAATCTGAGAAATCTGTTTCCTGAAAACTGCACTGTGAGGGCACCAGGCACATCAAGACATGGCCCCACCACAGTCAATGGTGTCTGCTGAAATAATCTCAGCTACTTAGGGCCATATAAAAAAAAATAATCACCCAAGCACACAAAAAATCCACAAAAGAAAGATTTGACTAGTAACATCTAGGTGTGAGAAAATGATCTCAGAAGCCTGCTGTCCAGGACTACCTACTCACAGGAGCACTACAAACTCACATGTGCTTTCCTGGCTGGCCAGAAATCTCTCTGTGTACCTCACTGCATGTGCCTGGACATGCTCAGGGACTTTCCAGATTTAATCAGCTACACAATTACTCCTCTTGTGATTCAGAGTTTTGATGCTGCTGTGCCTGAGGCCCCTGAGAAGACTGCAAGCACAAGCCAAGGTCATTGGATTTTGCAGAGAATCCAACCACCGGGACTATTTCATTAAAATTAATTAATTTTGCGGCAGAAACATGGAAGCCAAGTTTCCACTGTCTTTTAGAAATGTATGTGTCTATTCATAGAGCTTTTCCAGTGCCATCTATCTTTTGTAAGACAGCTTAGCATTGGAGAATTCACACAGAAAGTGCTCCTTCCAAGAGTGGCATCGCCCACTTCTAGGCCTTCTTTTACTTGGAAATAGGTGAACATGAGCTCTCACTCTTCTCCCAGGCCACCACGAGTATTTGCTGTTGAACATGAGTCACTGCACATAATGAGGGATGAAGCATCACCGAGACCAGAGGATAAAAAAAAGGAAGATAAACTAGAACCAGTGCAATAGTTAGGGCAGTCAGGAGGAGTTTTTCTTCTTTCTGAAAAGCAGTAATAGTCCCAAGAGCAGATCAGACCAAGCTCATAGTTTCTACTTTCCAGTGTGCACCTGACCACTGCCCGGCCGCTGGCTGGATGAACACGCTGACCTCACTGTGATCTCCACTCCCCTAGGCATGTGGGGAGGACCATCTTTCCTCCTTCCCCCTCAATGATCCTGTAATCTGAGCAATAAGGAGATGTCTCATCTAAAAGGGAAACAGACCTTAGATATCTCATTCCCTAATCAAAGTTATTTCTTGTAGACCTTCAATATAAAAATCAGCAGAATTACTTAAGAAGAAACACCAATGCATTAAAAAAAAGCTCTAGGCACCCATCCTCAGGCTTTTAATGGATCAGAGCCTGTTTCCTCTAGTGGGAGGTACCTCTGGGAAAGACCTGCTTTTACGCCCTTAGGATATGCTGGCTCCAGAGATAACTTTGCTTCTCTGCAAGGCAACTGGACACCCTAATCTGGCTTTTAGATTCTTACTCCTCCTGCCAGCCACCTGAGGACATGCAGATGACTCCATGCCTAAATGGTGATGCCTACATCTTTTCTATCCAGCTGACCCAATAAAAGACTCTTTATTACTGGAACAATTGCTAAGACAGATTTCAGTACAAGATACAACCCTAGGAAAGACTTAAAATAAATTGCACATAGCAAGAGGATGCATTTCTGAAGTCTCTATAGGAAACAAACAAAAAAAAATCACAACTTACAGCAGCTTCCAAGGATCCTGCTGTCTTCACTAGGACTGCCCTGCAGCTCCCTCTCTTATTTATACTGTTAAATAGCATTATGAAAGCAAAGTGTCCTCTAGAAAACATTAACCAGGGCAGACAAGTGTTATTACTTTAGGAATGGTGCAGAGTAAATAGTGAAGACAATTTTTTGGGGGAGGTACCTGATTTTTGCTGTATATGCACGCCTTTACTTAGAACAATCATGAGTCCTCCTGCGTTTCTGCAGATCCTTCTGCTGGGAACCTAGCCCCTCACACTATCAAATACTTCACATTGTCATAAGCTTCTGTAATCCACATGAATTCATACAGAAGGAGCTAAATAAGTCAAATTAAACGCATACATAATATTAGACAAGAGCCTAAGGAAAAGACAGCTGGATGCATGCTGCACCCAGATCTCATCTCAGTATTTTGCACAGAGATATTTTGTGTCCTCTACACCAGACTTTTAATAGTTTCACTTAGCATATCTGTTTTAAATGGTCAATTAATAAGGGCCAATATCTGAGGACATCACTAGTAAACTCAAATGTGCAGGATGAAGATGGATAATATGTGCACCAAGACACAAATGAGGACACAATTAAGGAAACAAAAGTGCAGTTGTGAGTAAAGTTACCCAGAAAAGTGAAGAAAAAAACAATTTAGTACCTTGAGTCAGTTATCAGTTCATTCTTAAAATGGAAAGCGCCCTTCATCTGCTGACGCTTCTACGGGAGCGCAAGAGGCAAAATGAGCAAAATAAATTCTAATCCGTACCAGTCTCCAACGTTACATGCAATGGGATACCCGATTTCTTTTCCCTCATGTGTACAAGAGTTTTATCCAATCCTGTAAATTATCTGGAAATTTGCAGAGACTCTGTTTCAATATTTGATAGCAGAATATGTCGCATGTGGACTTGCATCTGTTTCTGTGCAGGCAGCAGGCCTACATAGCCACTGCTCTGGTATTTTGAGAGACAGCTCCTTAGCAACAATCTTGCTCAGAGTCCTCCCATTTACTCCTCTTGATGCATTAAGCATCTTATTACTGTGAACCCCAAGTTACTTTGAGTATTTTAAAATTATTATTATTGCAAGATCTTAATAATACTATTTCATTTTCAGTAAATTTGCAACATTAGCAAGAGTCATCCAGCATTAATTCCCTTGGAAACAGGCTGTCTGTGGTCCAAAAATAATTAATTATTTAAATTAGAAGAACTGTATGCTTGCTTCTCTGGCAGGGAAGAGCTTTCATCTTTTTAAAATATTTAACTAATTGCCCTAAAAGCCATTTTAAAACACGGTGGGTTGTTGTTGTTATGATGATGCCTGCTGGAGTACAGAGAGCACACAAGTCCCTCCTATGATACTGCTGAGATTAAATGTCAGTGTGGAGCTGAAGGTTGTACCTTTCTCTCCGCTGCCAGGCTATGTTTAATTTGTGGAGATGTGTTTCTCACCATGTTCCCAGGAGAAAACTGTTCAGCAGTGACCTGCTGGAACAATTTACCCACAGCACCAATATAGATCAGGTACAACTGTGTCAGGTGTCTGCCTCAGTCCTTGCAAGTGAAGATATGGCAGACCTTCAACTTTAAGTTGCTTCTTCCTTGATTTTTTCCTGTACACTGGCCTTCCCCCCTGCCAGCCCCATGCACTAGGCTCACTCCAAGGGGCAGTGTTTTTCTCAGAGGTTAATTCCAGCCCCAAACGCACACGTAGCACTCACTGCAGTGAGTCCCTGCCCTTGCTTTCACTCTGGGACCAGTGTCTTTCTGCAATGCAGTAAAGATCCTCTGGGTCTCAAGGAGACTCTTCCTGTCCATCACTTCCAAAAATTTGCTTTGAATCTGCTTCCTTCTCTTCTGAAGCTACAATTTCACAATTGCTTTACCTCAACAAAAGTGCAGGATGCTGCTGCCAGAAGTGTCTCATCTTCCTGCATCACAGAATCACAGAATCACAAGGTTGGAAAAGACCTTTAAGATCATCGAGTCCAACCGTTCTTGTTCTCTACTAAACCATATCCCGAAGTAGCTCACCTACCAGTCTTTTAAACACATCCAGGGATGGTGACTGAACCACCTCCCTGGGTGCCTGTTCCAGGCCCTGACAGCTCTTTCAGTGAAGAATTTTTTCCTAACATCTAATCTGAACCTGCCCTGGCACGGCTTGATGCCATTCCCCCTTGTCCTGTCATCTGTCACCTGGCTGAAGAAACTATCCCTGCTGTCTCTCTGGGATGGGCAGGGAGATGAAGCCCAGGACAAACAAGAAGAGACCGAGACACCAGGTCTTGTTCAGCCTGTGGAAGAAAAGGTGAAGTGGGAGGTTGTACCTGCTGTCCTCCCCTATTTACTGTGCTCCATTAGAGAGTGGATGGAGCCAGAGGTGCACTGCAGCATTGTGTAATGCAGGGGATGCAAGCTGCAGCAAGGTAAATGCAAATAAGATATAAGGAAAGTAATGTTCACAGGGAGATGAAACACAAGGGCAGGTCACCATGTGAGACCATGAACGTGCTGTCCTTGGAGTCATTCAAAACCTGGCTGGACATGGCCCTGAGCAGCCGGAGCTAGATTCCAGGCTGGTGCTGCTGTGAGCAGGTGGTGGGATTGGATGACCTCCAGAGGTGCTGTCCAACCTAAATTGCTCTACTTTGCTAGTAAAGATGACTGTGAAACCGTGCTCTCAGGAGTCCCCGTCTCCACTGGCAACTGCAGGTTTACACATCACCCTGCAGAGAAACCTCCCTCTGCTCCTCACCACATGACTTCAGAGGCTTTTCCCTGAAGCACTCTGTCCCCCAGGAGGGTGTCATCTCCCTCATCCTCTGGCATGCCCCAGCAGAGCCAACAAGCAGACATCCTTCCTCCTCACTGCCCAGACACAGGCTCTGCCAGAGCACAGCACACAATATGCACTCTGGGAACAAACAAATCTGGTGGACCATCTGCCATGCTCCCAGCACGCCACAGCCACGGCAGGTGGCATGCACCCCTCTGCGATGCCACCTGGGCTCAGGCTTGCAGCACTGCACAGGACTGTGCTTTTCTCCTTGGAGACTTCAAAGGTTTTCGGCACCAATTGCGTTCTCAGTAGGGATCCAGGTAGCTTGATTTTTCTAGATCTGCCTTTAATTAAGACCTGAGAATGATATGCTTTTTAAAAGCCTATGTGGGAGCGGAGAAGAAAAATGGTGAACCTTGGATCAGGCAAATTTTAATGGGCTATTTCAGAATTAGAAATAAGTGGCTGCCAAAGAAACGCTTGTCTCTGTCATTTTCCTTCACATGTGTCCATTAAAATGGTAAGTTTTTTAGATTGTCCTTAGTGGGGCGGCCGAGTAGGTGAGATTTAACTCCATTTGCTTTATTGGAGATGCAAGAAGCATGACTGCAGGTGTCTGAAGAGGTCTGATTCTTTGTGGTCTAGCCTCAGGACAAGATAAAGCATCTCCAAAGATGAACTTGTGTGACTGCAGTGGCGTAAGCTCTCTCTGATTATTGACAAAATCCTTCAGTGCATAAGAAGTGAGTTTGGAAAATGATCAAATGTGTGCTAATTTGTTTTGTACATTTAATTTTTTTAATTATCTGAGTAGACTTATGTTCTGCTTTCTTGTGCCATGAATAAACAATGTATGTGAGTGGGTCTGAGAACAAATGTTGACTGTTCTCTATCTTTTATCTGGGCAAATTTCATTCCTTTCTGTGTCTGTTTGCAATTTTTCCCTCTGGAGAATGGTAGGGAAAAGGACAATTCAGTGAACCTATTGCTTCTACACTCTAAAATTATGTGGTCTTAACATACTCAGATCTTTATTTTGATAACAGTTGGTTCTTTCACCAAAGACAAGTCCATGACTTCTGCAGGTTTAAAATGTCTGCACACCTCTTGCCCTGCACTGAGACAGGTGATGCGTGAGAGATTTAAACCCTGGAAGCTGCCAGGTGTTGCCAACTTCTGCACATGGCCCGTGGAAACGCTTTTCCTCTTTCAAATCCCTCCTTAAAAGCACATCACCTTTTCCAGAGATGCCTTCAGATCTCCCTGAAATGGCTGGGAAATTGGAGACTGGCCATGTAAAGAAACACCTGTCCCAGCAGACCAAAAACTAGCTTAGTCTTTGGCTTGATTTTACACCCCATAAGCCTACCATCACCCGTGTGTTAAGCTGATTGCTCCAGCATTTGCTTTGTCTTCTCTTCCCCCAGAATCCATTTTTTTGTCCCATCCACCATCTGTAGTGACTCTCATGTACACAGCCAGCCTAGAAACAGGTAGTACTGGTACTGCAGGTGCAGGGTCTGGTACTCTTTGATGGGCTGTCACATGTCAGGCACCTCGGCAGGACACATTAGCTGGGAACACCTGTTGTTCAGAGATGCCGTGTTGTGCTGTGCTTTTTTTCCAGAAATGGCCTGCTGGAGTCCTGCTCAGCTGACCGTGACTTGCTGTTATGTTTCTCCAGAGGTAAAGCTGGAGCCCCCCTGTTTCTCTACCCAGCTGCTGCTTTGGGCAGCCCCTGGGCTGCATTCTGCCTCCCCTTTCCTTTCACACCTGATGGCTTTATGCCCATGAAAATGAGAATATTGAGTCACACAGAGCACACCTCCAGGAAAGACAGATTTCTCATCAACATTGGGTCACTAAAACCTTTGAAAGTGGTTTCACATCTTGCAACAATCTCTTAGTGTATATTTCTGTACCTTATGTAAGACAATAATGCCTCACTAAACCTAAATATAACCTAGCCATTGCCTAGCTAAGCTGTACTTTAGCTCAAATATTTCCTAATGACAAGGCTTGTTGCTTTGCCTTTGGAGGGGATTAGTTTGGTCTGATGTGGTTTGTTTTTGACAAAACCATTTTTGTTTTGTCATCTTACTTTTTTTCTCGCTATTTATCATCTTGTTATTTGCTAGATGCTTTGCTAATATTTCCAGCATTTTTCCAAGAACTGGAGTTGGGCTGAGTGGCCTATAATTCCCTCTTCNGGCCTTTTTTAAAAGAAAAATACTTTTTATCCTTTCCCAATGCTCTCTACATTTATTGCTCTTTTCTTTTTTTTAAAGTTGGCTTGTTTACAATAGAAGCACACAATGTCCTCTGCTCCTCTGCAGGGACTGGGAAGGACCTGGGAGCTCAGAGGGGCTATGGGGTGTCTGTAACTGAGGTGGGGAACTGGGGAGAGGTGTGAATGGACGGAGCTGTGTGTGAGGGTAACCCCCACATACACAAGTTTTCCCACCAATTCCCCAACTACTGCTTGACTAGGAATTACACACAAAGGTGAAGATAAAATTGTGTCTGTTTATGCAGAACTCACTATAATCAATGATGGCAGTGTTAACCACTGAAGGTTTTTAATTAGTAACAGATTAACCACCGTGGAAGTACACCTTAATAGCCACTTTCTATTGTTGATGTGAATACACTTTCCTGACCCACTGTAATCAATTAATCAAAAGTAAACACTATGACTTGTATTGCCAGATACAGAGTTTTACAAAGCATTTACTGCTTCTCCCAGATGAGACTGCTGCTTGTTGGCCCATCAACAGAGAGAAGCAGAGAAAGATGAGCTACACTGAAGGGGGAACTGATCCTGCTCCTGCAGCAGTTGTTATCTCTCCAGTGTGGAGCACAGCCTTAGCAACAGCTTGCAGTGGAATAACAAGAAGTAATCCTCAACTTTTGAATGTAAGACATGGGTTTATGCAGGAGTGCTTGTAGATATGAACTGTTCATAAAAGCATTGTCCTCTGATAAGACCAGTGAAGGACACTTTTCACCGAGCAAACAGGACTGTTCATACACTCCTGGCACAGCAATATGTCTTATTTTTGGCTGGGTCTGGGCTAATGAAATGTCTTATATGTAGGGAGACCCTTCCTAGAGTATGTATGGGTCATACCAGAGGTATGACCATGTATTGCACGCCTGCTTGGAACAGCACAGTTTCACTTCCCAGTAATTCCCAACAAGAATGGGCCACTTTGTTGAATACTTAGGATCCATTCATTTTCCTGAGCAGGTCCATTAGCTCATGCCTGTTGGACAGTCTTGTGCTACACAAACCTTTGCCTACACTAAAGACTAAAGAATTTAAGTGACTATGCTGTTTAAAATATTATAGAATACTTTTCATGCATGTAGACAAAGTCTTTATTCATGACCACTAAAAATTGCTATTCATATTGACAAGGAGACTGGTGGCAATACTTGGCTCTTATATGCATAATTTGGGTAACCAAGTGAAGATTTTGGCACAAGTTTAGTTTCACTTCCTTGTATTTATGACATGCTTAAACCAGTATCAGCTTACACACACTACATAATTGCCCATCTGCTCTAGAAATGCCGTGCAGTTAAAGTTATTAGTTCCCTACCCTCAACTTCAAGCTTAAAATACACTGCGGTGATCTGTTAAACCCACAGAACAGTGTGGAAGCACACATGGGAGCGAATGGAGAGAAAAATAGCAAAGTTCAGTCTGCAAGACGTGTGTGAATAGTTTCAGTAAAATTTAGTATGGAAAAGATTCAGCATGAACATTTACTGAAAACATAAGTAACAATGACTGATGACTGAATATTAGTATCTATTATGTTTCCCTGCGGTGCGCAAGACTTTTCTCAGTACATAGGCGGTAAATAAAAAAAAGAAAACTCTCTGGGAAGGAGGAGAACTTGATCTATAGCATTCAACAAGAGGAAACACATTTTCAAAACTGTTCTTGCCAGATAACTTAGTCTTATTCACCTTTTTTCTTTAGGAAAGACAGCATTAATATAGAGCTGTTCTATGTCTGGACAGCAAACCAGTTGGTGCTGAGAAACGACTGTCTCCACTGGACTTGTTTCAGAGAAGTTTCCCTTTGGACCATGTGTCTCCTATCACAGAGCAGAGCAGATGTGTTGGGAGGTCCTGGAAGGCATTGCCCTGTCCAGCTTCACCCAGAGTGGAGCCAGCTCCCACTCCACGGCTCTGGTGACCATAGCTTCTGTTATTCCTGCGCTAAAGGCATCTCACATTTCTGACTGGTTTTGTTTTCTTTATTGCTTAGTCCTTCAGTCAAGGGAAAAGTAAACGATGGTGGGTATTTCAGTGCTTTATCCCTATCTAAAATATCCACCAAGGAACATCTGAAGGGTTACTTGTGAAATTGTTTGTCCCCACAGCTCAGTTTCTTCTGGCAGGTTATCTGCTGTCTCAGATCTCCATTTGTGCTTTAACTGGTGGAGTGGAAAACCCACTGGGATTTCCCATGGAAGATAACCAGAGGAAGGCCCAGCAGCTCACCCAGGGTGTTCATAATAAATCGTTCTCCCGGACATAATGCACTTGTTTGGTGATCTGCAGGGAATCCTCTTTCTCAGGCTGTTCAGCAAAGCTTTTCTCCAGCTGGCTTCTAGCAATTGAAGATAGAAGATAGAAGCTTCTGTTTTCAGTGTTTAGATGTTTGTCTTATGGAGATGGAGAAAATGCCAGACTTTCACACTTTGTCTCTAGAATGAAAACTGAGTCAGGAAACGTATATTTTGTTTCAGCAGTGTGTACTGAAAAAAATCCATTTCATCTTTCCCAGAATAGGAAATGGACTTTTGCTTTGCACAAACCAAGCAAGTCTTAACTTTGCTGTGAGCTGCTCACAGCTCTCTCAGTGGTCATTACTCCCCATCCATGTTTTGGCTAGTCTGTGATGCAACCTGATGCCCAGAGATAACCTGGCTTCAGGAAGGGCCAAGGGAAGCTGCTCAGCCCTGACAGTGGGGTACACAGGGAAGAAAGAACTTTTAGGGTATCACAGGTTGCACTGCTCTTGGTCAAATGGATACAGAAACATGCTGATACCAGAGAAAATGTTTTGATTTTCCTGAGTGTAGTCTTTGCCAGCTTATACCTGTAGCCATTAAATCATACATTTTGGTGCAATTATATTGATTTCACTGGAAAGAATGGTTCATCTTAAATCTTTTTCACTTTTTCCTTGGTATTTTTATTAGCATCTGGACTACTCCCCCTCTACTCTACCCTGGTCAGGCCTCAACTGGAGTACTGTATCCAGTCTGAGCTCCCCAGTACAAAAAAGACAGGGATCTCTTGGAAAGAGTCCAGCATAGGGCTACAAACATGATTTAGGGTCTGGAGCATCTCCTCTGTGAGGAAAGGCTGAGCGATCTGGGATTGTTCAGCCTTGAGAAAAGAAGACTGAGAGGAGATCTGATTAATGTTTATAAATACCTGAAGTGTAGGAGATAGAGGGAAATGGCAGCCTCTTTTCAGTTGTCTGTAGAGACTGGACAAGGAGCAATGGCCTGAAGTTTGAGCACATGAACTTCTGCACCAATATGTGGAAGAACTGTTTCACAGTGAGGGTGACAGAGCACTGGAACAGGCTGCCTAAGGGGTTTTATGTCCACTGCATCATAAAAGGCTGCTAGGTTGGTCAGGCAAGACTTGTTCTTAGTGAAGTCCTGCTGGCTGTCTTGAATCACCTCCCTTTCCTCCACGTGCCTTAGCATACCTTCTAGGAGGATCTGTTCCCAGGCACAGAGGTGAGGCTGACAGTTCAGCAGTTCTGAGGGTCCTCCTTTTTACCCTTTTTAAAAATTAGTTCAATTCACCTGACTGCCATCACTTTTCAAATATTGTGGAGAGTGGTCTGGGAACTATGTCAGCTAATTCCCTCAGGACTCTGGGGTGCATCTTGTTAGGTCCCATAGAGTTTTGTATGTCCAGGTTCCACAGGTGACCTCGAACCTGATCTTCTCTATCAGTGGGAGGGATTGTGTTTCCCCAGTCTCTGACTTGAAGTCCATCTACGCAAGAGGTATGGGAAGAGAAATTGCTAGTGAGGACCAAGGAAGTTACTGAGTAACCTTGCCTTTTCTTTTGTTGTGTTCATTATGGGGTGGGGGAGTACGCTTTCATTGACCTTTCTCTTCTGACATACCTATAGAAGCCCTTATTATTGTGTCCCTTGCCAAGTTCAGCTCCAGCTGTGCCTTGGCCTTCCTGACCCTGCATAACCGGGTAGCATCCCTATACTCTTGTCAGAATACTGCAATTCCTTCTTGCCCTTTAGTTTGAACTCTTGATAGTACATGTTAACTAATCTATATAGCTATGCCTATAGTATATAACAATACTGTTCTATTTCTATCAGATGTATACAATGTAGTTCTAAAATCTCCATGGTGACAGTGCATTATAAATGTTTTTGGGAAGGCCCCAGTGATAATCCCCTACTGGGTCTTGCTATTGTGCAAGTATCTGGCAGCAAAATACTCACTTCAATGAATTTTTGAAACAGTATAATTATGTTTTACAAGTTACTTACAACATTGTTTGCACTAAGTTATTTTTAGACAGTGATCAGCCACTAGAATTTCAGATACTCCTCCGTGGAAAAAACTTCACTTCTTCAAGATTCTTTAGGCAAGTGTGAAAACTTTTAGAATTGAGACTACAGGTAGCATTAGAAATTTGGCACTCTTCAGGTTTTTCCAAAACTTTTAAGTGAATTACTGGTGTTTCTAGCATTTAATTTATGCTTGAATATTTCCAAATTAAGATCTTTTAGAAGTACCCTTACCACTTATGTTGCTGCAAAAGATAAAAGAAAATTGACCAAGATATCTGATTTCTATATGCTTTCCTAGAAATGTGCTGTAGATCCACACTTCTCAGAGAAAAAGTTACTGAAGTCATGTGTTGATAAATGCTCATCAATATTCAATACATTGCAGCTAAAAACTGCATGCTCCCTTCCTTTAAAAAGCCTCAGGCTGGTATCTCTGCACTGTAAATCACATCAAACTTCCTGATTTAGGGAGCACTCAGCGTTCTCTGGTTCTACATAAGAAGCTTGAATTTCTGGGTCAGGCAGGGCCACAAACTGCCAGAATGTGCTCTCCTCCAAGGTGTCCTTGAGCTGGAGTCCTTGCTCCCAATACATACTCCAGAGCAGGAGCAGCAGCACACAGTGCCCTCAGGACCTCCCTGGCACCCAGAGGTGCACAAGCCTGGGAGAGCTGGGCAGCATCAGCCAATGAGACCTGGCAGGACTGCACCCACTATTCTTGCATTGTACTTCCTACAATTGAGAAAATGTCGCTGGTAAGAAATATTGCCTCGTCTGCAGGATCAAGACCTTTGGATTCACCAGTGATTTTCTCATGTTTTTCTGCTTTTTATAGTTATTGATCTGCTACTTAGTTTTGGTGAAAGGCCAAAGGTCACTAGAGAAAGTATCTAATTCATAAACACCTTTCACATCTGTAGCAGCTGCAGACATGTATCCGTGACCATGACATTTCCCATATTTATTTTATGAATAATTTAGCATTTAGCATCTTAATGAAATGACATAAGCTTGTGCCTATCTCCTTTCCCTCATCTCTCTAGCAAACTAAAGAAAAAGCCTTTTGGTGTTCAGCTTGGCGTGGTAGCTCTCTTACCCAATGCTAACACTGCAAAGCAGTGGAAATGCTGATGAGGAGAAGAAAACTTTTTGGAAATTACTGTTGTTTGACTTATGCAGTGTGCATCATGAGGTTGGTCTGTACCCTGGTGATGAACACCTACACCTGAGCTACTGAGAGGGAGGGATGGTAGCAGTGAAGGATCCCATGTAGGATCGGGTGAACACACAGGGGTTTCTGAGGTCACGCTTTGCTGAGGGTCAGGTAAACCAGGAGGCAGAGTGTTTTTGCTAGTAACATGGTGTTGCTTTCCCTGTATTTGCTCTGATACAGTTGTGGGACAGAAGGAATTAATTCATGTAAATGGGGTGCTTTTGGCTAAGTGCTTTCCTAGGCCTAAGGAAAAATGCTTCTTACATTTCTGTTCAGCCATCTGTATATTCTGCCACGTTACCAGCTGCCTGAGCAACCCATGATTTTTATTTTTCCACAATGACTCTAAGTTGTGGCTCTAAGTTGTGTGGATACAGGCTGGAAAAAAACCCCAACACTCTGAGAACTTGGTGTCACTTCCAACTACAGATATTCATTTACTTGTGATAAGCCATATCCAGCATTTTTTTCTCCAGATTAAAACAAGGGGCCTCCCCAAAAGCAAATGTAAGGATAGTAACACAGAATATCTGCACAGGAGGTCTCAAGACATGTTTGTCAGTGCTACATTAACTTCTGTATTTCCTAATGCCTAAACAGATGGTTGTGCAAATTTGGCTTTGATCTAGTTCTGTTTTTAACTGACATTGATTGCATTTTGTTTGCTACTATTTACAAGATGGTGATCACAGACATGTAACAAACAGACCCAGTTAGTCTTGACCATCACCACCAGTAACCTGGGCATACACAGATATATCCAGTACTATCTAGCCAAAGACTGCACACAGTGCACTACAGTGCACACCGATATTATCGAGTCCTCTGTCTTCTGGTGAAGAGAAATGACCTGAAATGTCTCTCATTCAGTAAAATGCATTTTCATCCCTACTTTAATTGTTTTGCTTATACTGAGAAGACCTGTGTGGTCTGTATGCTTTCTTCAGCCTCTTGGCTTTGTACTTTCTGCCTTTCTTCGTGGCAGCTCAGAACACCACCCAGCTGTTGGAGGAAAGTGGCCATGGAGGTGACTGGAGAAGACAAGCTAAAAGAAATAGCTGGGCATCAGTCTTGGTGGTCTCTTTGGGCCCCTGATGTTTTCAGTTTTTAGAAGGTCTGGTGCTCAGCAGCTGTTTCTAAATCTGTCCACTTGTTGCAGACATTTATTACTGCTGTAGTCAATTATTTCCAATACACAGGGAGAAGGTCAGAGCAGCAGAGATCTTTGAGTCTGTCCTAGTCTTCATATTCCTTCCACTGTTGAAGAGTGTTATAAACCCAGACTATATCATAAATATTAACGAGGCAAAAGACAGATAATTATTCCTGACAGTAAATAACATAGATATTGCCTGTTTCTGTTTTTCACAATTGATTTCCACTTAGAGGGAGGTCAGCTGCATGGTGAAGAGAGAAGAGCCTGTGACAGGGTGAAATCCTCCTGTCAAAACGTGTCTTCATCCAAACATGTTGTGTTTGGTTGCTCAGAGCAACTGCTGAAGCTTTTGCTGAATGTACTGAATAGTTTCTCCCCAAATAGTTTGTAGATGAAATTGTAAAGCATTTAATTTTGACAGTTTCTGAGCTGGAATAGTATTTTTAAAAGCTGCTTTCAAATTTTGTCTGACTCTTCCCCAATTCAGTATTGTGCAGCTTTTCAGCTGAGGTCAGACGTGCTGTTGCTTGGACAGCCTTTTGGCTCATTTACTGAGACATGAAAACTATTTTTCTGATTAAGTTTTTCATTCAAAGGGCAGATTTGAAACTCGTTGTTAGCACTGCTCCAGCATGGTGTTTGATTCACTTGGGGCAAGTGAGACCGGTGGGGATTAGGGAAGGGTGTGGAAGATTATGAACAGGCACAAGCCTGTCTCCAAGGGAAGAGGCTCCCATCTCACACACACTCACTTCAGGAGCAGCTGAGTTCAGCTTCTGGTGACTGAAACTTCTGAATGCCATGAAAGCATAAGGAATAGATGACAGAAGCGATGCATGGAAAATTCTGATAATAATCAATTGCTATGAGATGTTATAAATAGCATTGCTCTTAAGAAACTTGTTTGAGTTTTCCTTTTCTTTCAGGTGTGTGTGAGGAGAACG
Organism: Zapornia atra; assembly: GCA_013400835.1. Lineage (NCBI taxonomy): Eukaryota > Metazoa > Chordata > Aves > Gruiformes > Rallidae > Zapornia > Zapornia atra. The sequence continues at coordinate 121,756 of VZTU01005542.1, read as the reverse complement.
ATGTTGATATGTGTGAGAGAACAGCTGGTCCCATGTCTGAGATGGAAATCAATCACCTCAGTCAGAGGAAGCCCTGTGTCTTTTTGACTCAGTTAGTATAAGCATAGAAGGGTGATCTAATATAATGAAATGTGCATTTATTTGCTCAATAAATTGAATTCACTTTTGCAAAAACAGTGCAGGAAAGCTGGGGTTCTGGTCAGGATTAAGAAGGGAAATGTTCAGCAAAATACAAGTAGAAGAAAACCAACAATAAAACCACAGGTATCCCATGAGATGATGAACAGCAATGTGGAATCTCCTAGTGTCCAAAGGACATAATTTATAGCCTCTCTTGTCCTTAGATTTGAAACATAATACTTTGTTAAATAAAGATCCCAAATCCTCTGTGGTAATGACCAACCATAGTGCTTCTGCAGTGGGCGAGCTGTGGCCAGCAGAGAGAGGCAAGAACCAGTGGGACTGATGTTCATGCAGTGCTGCCTTGACCTTATAGTAAAAGTGTGTCAGACTCCTGCTAACCCAATAGCCAAAGAAAATGAAGAGTGGCCAGGCATCTATGACAATACAGACAGCAGCATGGATGTCTATTGGTGATGCTATTTAGCCATCATACACTGTTTTCAGGTTTTGCCTATGCAAAACAGGAAGGGCAAGGACTGAGTTACAGGCAGTAACATTGTCTGGAGCATCTCAGTGGATAAACACTGCAGTGACTGCTGTGCATCCCTGTTCTTGTATTGCTGCTCCTCCTGTCAGTCCACACAGCAGCAGGGAGGAAGATGAAGGAAAGTGATGAGAAGTGGCTGATGGATTCTTTCCACTCAAAGGAAATGGGAAAATCCAATTTTAGAAGTGCAGACAGGTCAGAGAAAGGCTGAGCACAACATGTCTATTTTTGTTGCATCAAGGATGGTGGGCCACAAGAGTTTCAAAAATCAAAAGAAAGTGAGCTTTTAGTGAGCTATTGCTCAGAATTGCAGCTCATTGACACTGGGAAATGATGGCCTTCATTGCCTCTCAAGTTATCTGAAATTATTAATAACAAGCATTTTGAGTAAAGAAATGAACTGTCCTTTCAAATCCCTGTAAAGCTTCTTAGGTCTCCGGTCCTCAGGATTTCCCCAGAAAGCCTCTGGAAACCCACACTAGATCTGTTGGGAGGACTTAAATTCCTTTTCATTCCTGGTTCTGTCTAAGAGAAAAAGTTGTTTTTCTGAGGAGCTTCGTAATTTTTGGACTTATATCCAGCCACCCCAGGGTGGACACATTGTACTGGCTTGGGATCACAGGGCTGGTTCTGTTATAAATCCCTCTTCCCCCTGTAGGTGCTGTTTGCTCATCCCAACCTTATCCTCCACCAGAAACTCAACATATAAGGAACAATTGCTAAGTGCGGTATCCTAGTACCCTTTACAAATACTGAGGATATGACAAAATCAACCTTTTTGCCTTGAACTTCAGCAGGAATTTCCATGTGTTTCTTCCAGCATGTTGTGACGGCAGTGAGGGCTCGTTCTGCTCTTTCCTGTTTTTTCTCTGTTCTGTAACATTTGCAGATCAGTTACCTCAATCTTCCATGCGTGTTTTGACCAGTCAGCACACCATTGCACATTGTCAGGAATGAGAGCTGCTTTAGGCAGAGGTGATCATCTTGGACTGAAGTAAGGACTCAGGGTCCAAACAAAAACCTTAGGATAGTGTTCCAGGGAGTGAAACTCTCTCCTCCCTTTCCTGAGCTGCCCCTGCAGTGTCAAACAGTCTTCCAGGGAAGGGTTATATCCTCTCGGAGGTGGCAAAACATCCCTTCCCCTTTCTGTGGAAGTTCTCTTTCACAGTTTTGCCTGTGCTTAAATATAGATAAGCATGGATTTGATTTTCCTCATCTGAAGTTTTCTGGGCATCATCCAGGTGCTTGTAGAGCAGAGATGCTTTATCAATTACCTCTGTCACACTCATTCAGTAGCTGAGGGAGACACTGAAAACCCTTGTGGATTTCTTGCTCCTCCACTTTTTGTGCAGCTGACTCCACGTGGTCATTTTGGTTCTCAGGGGAGCATTGCAAAGACTATGGAGTGGGCCAAAGGGGAGAAAAACATGGCCTTGTCATCTGCCTCTGCCAAAGCCTGCTTTTAGGATGTAATGGAAAGTCAGTGTTGCTGGGGTATACTTGGGATAAGCCAGTTTTTCATGCTGGTCCCACCTCCGTTTGGGGAACATTGTTCTTTCTGTTCTCTGTGGTGGTCAGATACAGGCTGACACGGGGCTGCAGCATGGGGCCTGGTCAGCAGCACACCACAAGAAAGGATTGTGGTCACTTTCTTCTCTGGAAAGTAATGTCAGATATGAGAGTCTGCCTGTGTATTTTCCAAATAGTTGAGTCCTGCTGTTGCACCATATTTTCATCCTTAGCATCCTTTCATCACCACTTCTTTCTCACATTCTTATTGGTCTGTTTACCCTATCTTCCTTCTTCCCCTAGTCCCTTCCCCTGACTGACCTCTGTCACCTGCGCAGAAAAGGCCCTGACCTTTCTTCTCCTCATTGCCATCGATCCTTTCATGTCACTCAGATTCCCCCTCTTCCATCCCACCAACAGCCAGAGGTAGGATGTCTGCTTTGGGCTCCATTCATACAAAGCTGCAGATTTGGCTCCAAGTTTCCTAATTCTCTCTGCAGGTTTTGTGTCATGAGAGACCCTGGATCTATTATTGCTCTGACAGTTGCTAGGTGCAGAAGTAGAGGGAGCTGTTGTCTCTGTGCCAAAGATACCCTAGTTGTTGGCTGCTGATGAGAACTAGTCCTTGCTAAAAATCCTGCAGCTTTCTCATCCATGTTTGCCCCATTGTTATTTCTTTAAATGTTTCACTTAAAATAATTTTTACAACTGCAAAAACCTCATCTGCCTTCTTAGCTGGCTAAAGAACTTCTTTGTACAGTGTAGACTGCCTTTGCCATGATCACTTGTGTCAGCTCTGTATGAATGAATTAATCTATTGAATGAGTTCATCTACAACACAGGTAGCTAATGGGCTAGCTAATGTCCCTAGCTACTAGACTACAGCCCTTTCAGAAGGACTCCATCATATTTGTCTAACCTTTACTGGTTTTTGCAGTTTTTATATTGTTTGATCAGGCTTGGATAGAGAGGACACTGTTATACATTAAACAGAACAAATAAAGTTATTACAGTAGCCGTAGAACAAGCAGTAACAACACTGCTTTTCTTGACACAGATAAATGTGTCAGGCGTGCCAGGACAACAGAGAAAACACCCAGCACTTACTGAGCACTCCTGGGTCCCAATGGTTCTGCTGTTTCCTGCAGTCTCCCAGGGTTTGTGCCAGAAATGAAGAGTGATGGGATTTTCACACAGCTTCTCTGCAAAAGATGCTGGAGTCAAAGCTCGCATTCCCTGCTTTTCTGATTTGAAGTCTTGACAGGAATGCCAACAGCAGTATGGCTCCAAATTGATACATACCAAGCAAAGCTGATTTCTTCATAAATCCTAAAAATCCTGACAAGTTATAGAGATACTTGCATGTGACATGCCACATTTGTTGCTGAGACATCTTTTCTAGATTGTATCTCATATTTGAGAAATCAACCTCTTCCTTTGGAGCTGTCACTTTTATTCTTTTTCCTGTGTCTGGTTGCTAGAAAGAGATCATATTCCAGTCAAAGAATGGAAAATTATCTACCTCCCAAGCAGCTACATTTCAAAATCTAGAGAAATTTTAAGATTAATTAAAATCATGAGGACAGCCAAAGTAGAAGGCAGCTCTATTTTACGTGGTTCTTTGAATAAACGTAATGACAGATACTGAGCTGATCACAAATATCAAAACATGTATTTTACTTTGTTTCCTATTTGAGTGCCTGAACATGTTTTCCTGGTTTACACCTTTAGAATTAATTAAGCTTTAGACAAAAGTTAACAACGTGGTGTCATGATGAGACGTCATTTTGTTAAGGCTCAGTAGGAAGCCCTTAAGTGGTAAATTGGCAAATGAAGATATTACCCTGAATGTTGCTAGAGTTACTTAGTTGGATTGTCCCCTCTATAAAATATCCTTAATAACCTATATCATATCAGGCTCAGCCTGATGAAGAATTCAAGGAAAACAGCCCAGAGTTCACTGAAAGTAGATCTATGTGCAAGTTTGGGTGAAAATCCTTGGAGTCTAACCCAGGAAGACCATTTCAGAAGAGCAGGCATATTAACTGTTAGACAGGATGGTACTTACTGGTTAAGAGTACTGGTCATTGTAAAGACCTTTATATCAGGTAGGTAGTTAGGGGAATACAGAGTTATAAATTACAGTGAGCTCAGTATGTGACTGGGAAATCTTGGTGTCCACATTTACGAATTTGTGAATGATAGCTGTATTAAAAATGTGACCTAAATCATGTTTGGGTTAGTGTGTACCCTCATCTAGCTTTTGTGGTTTCCAAGCCTGACCACCATGTTATTACGCTTGCTGGTTTGGTACCCTCTTTGTACCTGTGTTAGCCCAGCTGGAGCCTGAGGTGACGTTGCCCCTTGGAGACAGCAGCCAGCCAAGCTGTTGTGAAAATTAATAAATCAACAGAACATGAGTGGCATACGTTTCTTTTCTCTGGAGCTCCACAAATACATATTTGCCCCACTCAGACCCATGGGTTTGACTTTTTTAAGATTTCACTGACATTTCCTTGTTATTACTGCATGGGTAATTACTTCTCTATTGTTTTCAAGCTCTTTGCAAACTCTCTACACCTTTTCTATCAATTCCAGTTCAGGAGGAAGAGGTCAACTCCCATTTCTGATTTGCCATTTGTGATCATTTTCATTTGTGCTGTCAAAAAAATACCTTATTTTTCCCTCCATATCCACTAATCTACAAACCTATTTTAAGATAATGTTTCTAATCACCCCTTAAAAGTCTCCCTTGAACATGTAGTGTTGAAGGATCTGTGTAGGGGGATTTATAATTTTTCATAGTGGAGCAGGCTCTGATCCTTCTTTTAGCTGAGTGGCTCCTTCAATATGACTGTTCTGGAGAAAATGCTGAAGGAATGTTCTGCCCCGCACTTTCTGACCAGCTGTAGAAGCCATCGAAGTTATCACCTGTGAAGGAACAGTGAACCTTGATGTTGCAGCCCACAGAAGGAAATAAACAGGCATAAAAAAGCCTCCATCCCATATACACCATCCAGCTCTGAGTAATACTAGGGAAGGAGCACTTCTCCCTTGTAGAGTAGACCTTTAGAGGCAAAAAGGCTCAGGAAGTAGACCCTTAAAGGGCTTTATCCAAGGAGAATAAGAAATGCATTGTCCCCTTAGTATAGTACAAAAAGCAAGAAAGCAGACTATACATGTATTGTCAAGGCACAGGCTTCTGGCCTGCTCTGGCCTCAAGTGTATGTAAACACCAACTAATAAAAATTTGTACTCCAATGAATTTTTTTCTGTGTTTATATAGCATTTCATTCCAATGGGCCTTCTATGCCTCTTTAATTTTCATTTCTGTAAAATAAACAAGAGATTTACTATGTCTATGGGATTTCACCACCCAGGCAGCCACTCAGTGCTCAGGAGGGTCACTGTGATTTTTACTCAGCTTGGTCCACATTTGAGCTTTCACTGATATTTTGCTATGAGGAAAACCTAAACATGATCCTGTGTCATTTTATAATAAAATTCTGTGTTCATGAGGCTTTTGAGAGACAGTAGAAAATTAAGCTAAAAGAAGCAAAAGATAAATCATTAAGAAATATCCATGACTCTCTGTTTACATATGTTTTGTTTCGGTTGTGGTTTTTTTAACCATGGAAATCTTACTTTTGCAATGACATATCTACCCTGTATCCAGATGTCCGGATTCACCAAGCAATGACCGTAATTACTAGGGCTCTGAAAGTTTTATTAGCTAGTAATATTCCTGGTGAAAGGCAAACATGTGAAACAAATAGAAATGGATTTTCTTTAAATCTGCACTTTTAGGAAAGCTGGTTTTCAAAATTGTTTTTCTAAGTTGTTTCTGTTGTTACACTGAGGCCCTTTCATGTGTTTCGGATCAGTTCCAGATAAAACTGTTTCATTTTTAGAAACATAAAGAAATAAATAAACCCTCTACTTCCTTGGTGAAACAGAGCTCTTACCCTGAAGCCTTACATGTGGTTCAATGGCTGAGCCAGAGAGCTGGCTCATGTTTAGTTTATATCTAATTTACTTTCCTTCTGTAAAAGCACAGGGAATGCAAGAGATAGGGACATAGGCAGGAAAGTTACAGCAGTTCAAGGTTTTTATTTGATAGGGTTTTTTCAGTTTAGAATTATTGATGTCATCCAACTAATTTAAAAGTTATGAGAGGACTTTAACACAACTTACTTGCCCACCTACAACTCTTACGAACTAATATCATTACACAAAGAAGCCTGCAAGATGGAAAATTAAATTGTTCAGAACTGATCCTGCTGGGGAGAATGAATCCTATTTTCTCCCTTTTCCATCCTCATGAAGTACATGTGGTCCTCAGCAAGATTGCACATGAGGAACAAGGACATTTGGGGAACCAGCATCTTCAGCTTGGTCTCATGCCATCTGCTGTGTTGTGGAGGGACCAGTTTCTTCCATGTAAACTGATTCATTTGGGTCAGTCTGACCCCTTTCTGAACAGTAACAACACTTTAGCTATTGACTTTTTTAGGTCTTAAGGTGAATGTCCAGAGTTGGTGACTGTCCGTCACAGAGCAGAATAGATAGTATTCAGTTTGGGGCAATTTGTTCTCGAATGAGAGTTGAACAAAGAGCAGTGCAAAGGCACAGCGAATGCCACAGGCCCTGCAGAGGCTTGGAAAGAATGGCTGTATTTCTAAATTAGACAGAAGTTGTGATTTCTGTTTTCTTTTCCATTTTCTTACTTAAATGATAAAATCAATCCCATCTTCGGCACAGACTGTCGATACCTATCTACACCTCCCATTGACTTCCACACAGCACATGAGCATGTGAAGTTTAGGTGTAAATGTGACAGACTTGTGTGAAGACTCACAGATTTATAAAATAGGACTAATAAATTTGTCCAAAAACATTGAGCTAACAATAGTTTCAGTTTTAAAAGACTAAAAACTAGATGGTGCCCCTTTGTTACAAGCTGACCCAGCATTGCCTGTACTGCCACATCTTTAAAGAAATATAGCTGGCAAGAAAATCCACTTGACTGCATATCACAGCTATTGGCTAAGCCAGCAGTTTTCCCAAGGGCTCATGAGAAGTTATTTTCTTGAACTGTCAACCACCAAGTAGCTCCAGGTATTGCCAGGTGGGTTCCCAGGGCCTGGTTCTTCAAGATAAGAAGATGGGTGCATTGGTCTTCTTCACAGTCTTATGGAAGTCCCTTAAGCCACATGGACCTGGTATCTCCAGATGCGTTCCCTACTCTGCAAGGCAGTTGTGAAGGTGTAAACTAAGAGGCATGGTAACCCTACAGAAAAGGGGGATATAAAAAGGCTTAGAACAGAAAAAGACTACAATGTAACAAGCAGTTGTATTTAATTTTTAATATACAATTTTATGTTAGCCAAGGAAAAAAATCATCATACATTTTTCCTAACCCTTTCTGATTTGGGGACTATTCATGATTATTATTTCAATATGTGCATTCCTGAGAAATCAAGAGAGTTCACAGTGACTTTGCAGTGCAATATGTTACTTGTCAAATATGACAGTTTGCCGCCTACAATATTCCCTATCGCTGCTCATAAGCTTTAATTTTCCTGGGTGCTGGGTCAGGCTGTTTGGAAATACAAAACACGCCCACTGCTCAGATAATATCCATCCCCACTTACTGCTGACTGTAGGCAGTGTGAGGTCAGGCTCCCAGTGACTCCAGCAACAGCAGTGCTGTCTCTCAGAACTTAACTAGAGCCTGTTTTCCCAGATAGGGCCTTGGCACCAAAAGTAGCACAGAAAAGTGATTAATGAAGGCACAAAGAGACCTGCATTTTAAACTCTGTGCAAAATGGAGGTAAAGGACTGGAAAGTTTATGCAGTCTAGTTTTATCCCTCATCGTGCTTACAGACCCTTTGCATGCACAGTGCTCCTGTATGTTAAGGGAAGATGCTACTGTTTTAGTTAACAAGGACAATCATCAAGGATCAAAATCCACATCTTGTTTTTCAGCTGGCACTGTGCTGGTGGAGGATGGGGCAAGGCTAGTTATTCCCTTGTAACACAGCAGTCCATTTCATGTGCTGGCTCTAAGTTTTCTCTCCCTTGGGTAAATAGGACTCAAGTGCAATGAGCATCAGGATGTTGAAATGTGGACAAGGATTCCTTGTCTTCTTCAGAGAGATTTTACTCTCCCACCCCTCTTCTTTCCATGTTGATTCCAAAAATGTGAAGGCTGTGCAGTTTGCTGGTGCTATCTTGGCCTGGGGTGATATGTTTTCCTCTTGGTAGAACTTCATTTTCAGCCAGAGCTGATTAAGGACATCTAAAGCTGGGCCACTGCATTACTGTTGGGCTTAGGACAGGCTTTCCAAACATCTGCAAAGTTTTCACTTTTTCTGTTAAATCATCATGTTCTTGTTATACTCCCCCTAGTTCCACCATGGAGCTAAAATTCCTGAGCAAATCAGCTCAACACTCCTGCTCTCTTCCAAGTCTTTAAGCCCCTTTCCAAAACCCATATAAATCTTCAGCAAAGTCTTTGAACTTAACTGCTTTTTGAGAAATCACTGGCCTGCCTTTTAAAACTTTCTTCAGCAGTTGTTCTTATTTGCAGTTGTAGGGAAGTTACAAAAGCATTGCTGGGAACTATCTTTCCAGCTGAAATATTTTTTCCACCTTCAAATAACTACTTTTAACCCATAGGGCACCAAGTAGACTTATGCTATTTTCCTTAAGAAAATCTCACACTTCTGATAAGAGAATTAAGATTTTTTTAAAGGTTTCTATTTCAGATATCTAACATTTGTAACTAAGCAAAAGTACTGATTTTGTTCCTTGTTTTAATTTTCCAGAAGTGGACAGAGGGGGAAGGAAGGAATGAACAGTTTCCTATTTATTGTCAATTCTTGCCTTCTAATGTGTCCAAAATAGCGTGCAGTTAACTGCTCACCTGCCCCCCACCACTCCCAAAAGCAGGGGAGCAATGGCTCTGCAGCTGTACTAGTAGCTGTGGATAAAGAGACTTGTAGCTTGGCAGTCCTGTGCAGAGCTGGAATCCTTGGCCTGGCTCCAGCAGCAGGGCTTTGCCCCTTCAAGCCCTGTTCAAACAATTGATTTCATTTTCCTGAGAGAGACCCACAGGTCTGTGAAAAGCTCTGTGCTCACCCACACCAAAGGTCCTTTTACCTCTCAGTGCAAATACACACCCTCTGGTTTTCTCCAATCCCTGTGACCTCTCGGGGCTTTCCCAAGCCAAGCTACAAGGGCAGAAGTATTTATCATTTCAGACCCAAAACCCTCCAGCATTTGTGTGGAGCCCCAGGCCTTCTCACATAAAGTTTTGATTCCTGCCCCTCCTCAGGAGGAAAGCAGAGCTGAGACCGTAAACATTGGGTGGAGGTGTTGTCACTTAGCTCAGGCTGTGTTTTCGAATCTGGAGACCCACCAGTTCTTGATGCTGAGATGACACTGTGATCCGAATGGCAGTTCCTGACAGTTCATTAGCGCCATTGAATATTCTACCCATCCATTACACATCATTACCCTTAGTGCACATAATGTTATTTTAGGATTGTGTTTCTATGTTTCCAGTGTCTGGGTAGAGGTGTTGGCAGGGGGGTTGCAGGGTGGCCTCTGTGAGGAGAGGCCAGGGATGCTCTGTGATGGACACAGCTGGTTCCAACAGACCCACCACAGGACACAGCTGATTCCCTCAGCCTAGGTGGTGGTGCCTCTGGGAAAGCGTATTTCACAAATGGTAAAAAACAATGCATGACAGCTGTGAGAGAGGGGTAAAACAACAGGTGAGATAAGCAGCCCCATAGACATGCAGGTTAGTGAAAAAGGAGTGGGAGGATGTGCTCCAGGCTCTGGAGCAGAGATTCCCCTGCAGTCTGTAGAGGTAAACATGGTGAGGCAGGCTGACCCCTTGCAGCTTGTGGAGGTTAATGGTGGAGCAAAGATCCACATGCAGCCCGTGGAGGACACCATGCTGGACCAGGAAGATGGGCCCTGAAGGAAGCTGTAGCCAATGGAGAGCCTGTGCTGGAGCAGGGTCCTGGCAGGACCTGTGGCCCCACGGATATGAGCCCATGCTGGAGCAGTCTGTTCCTGATAGACTGTACTTTGTAGAAATGTCAGAGCAGTTTGTGAAGGACTGTTGTCTGTAGGTGGGACACTACACTGGACTAGGGGAAGATTGTGAGGAGGAAGGAGCGGCAGAGATGAAGCATTATGAACTGACCACAACCCCTATATCCCTATTCTCCCTTCTCCTGCACCATTCAGCGGGAGGAGGTAAAGGAGTTAGGAGGGAAATCTAGCTTGGGAAGAAGGGAAGGGTGAGGGGAAGGTATTTTTAATTATGTCTTTGTTTATTACTATCCTACTGTACTATTAATTGGCAGTAACTTGAATTAATCTTCTGCAGTGCAGCCCTCTGTTCAAATCATGTTGCTGGCAACACTGGATTCTGCCTAGTCAATGCTCAAGAAGGTGTCCAAGTCACCTTGCTGAACCAGAAACATCAGCTTAATGGAGACAAATCTCTTGGAAGCATTTAGCAATCTGAGCTTGCAGATGTGGGTGGTGGGCAACATGATTAACTGTCATTTGGACAATGGAGACATGACCTCCTAGGCTTTTCTAAGCAGTTTCTGGAACCAGAGGGTGGTTTTTGCTACATCCAGTTCTTCTAGGCATCCCAGGCTTTACGGTACATGCACAAGATCGCTAAGGATGACCATTTGTGCAACAATATGATGCTTTTGCTGAGACAGAAACGAAATTCTTGCCCTGCCATAAAATTTGGGCCACTTACTCTGGAGCAACTAATGCAGAATGGAGATGGTAGCAAGGGCTTGGAGCTGGTAGGAGGCAGTTGTCAAGCTGGAAGGAAAAGGAGCCATCCACCATACAGGAAAGGAAAGGTTTAACAGGTATATGTTTCTGTTTCCCTTCTTAGCCACTGGAAGGACTCCAGAAATGAAGGAGACTTCTCTTGGGATTCACAGTGGACTGAAAGGGAGGGAAAGGATAGTTTCTCAGCTGAAGGGTATAGATTTGTGATTTCTGAGCTAAGGACTAGATATGCAGGAAATGGGAGTCATAGAGAGTTTCTCAGCCAATAGGAGGGTTTACCTGCATGCAAGGGACCATGGCACTGGTGACAAATGAGTGAGGTAGGGAAATGTTTGTCTGTTGAAGATCCCACAGTAGCCTATTTGGCCTGGATCATTTTCTAAATGTGGCCCATTCTGGCTTGTCCCCAGCTGTCTGTAAGTGAAGAATAACTTTGTGTAATATTTATTTATTTGTTAATTAGGACTCAATTCTAGTCCCTTTTTACAAAGAAGTCCTCGTGATGTGCACAAGCTCTCTTCTCTGCACTGAGGAGTACAAATGCTCTGCTCTAGTCTTCCTTGGCAGTTGGGTTCATAATTTTCCCTATGAACAGGATACTGTGGCTGTTTTTGTCAGCAATGAACATCATAAAGGGCCTGTTGAAGGTAATGTGAGGAGGAGGAGGAATCTGTGCAGACAACGGTACCAATTCTAGCGCAGTCACTGCAGCAGCCTCTGTGCCATTCTCACTAACGTCCACCATGGCCTTGTGAATAGCCTGCAAGGGATGCAAAGATTAAAATCTAGGTAGAGAAGAGAGAGAAGCATCTGGGCACAAACTTGCTTTAAAACTGTGAGAATGCAGTTTTCAAAAGAAACCACAGAATGGATGTAGAAAGGATACTTATGTTCAGCCTTTTCAAGACAAGCAAAGGTTTCTCTGAGTTCAGAGAGAGCTTTCTCCAACACTCTGGCAGACTCAAACTTGGCTGCTTGCAGAGGCTGAGCGGCATAGAGAACATTTATTGTTTTGTTGTTTCTTAGGGTAAGATTTTGTCCTTAATATTTAACACAGAAAAAGAAAGTTTAAATTTTGCATCAATTTCTGTGTATGCCAAAAAATTCTTTCTGCAAAGACACAACAGTGACAAATATAGAGTGTTTTTCTGTAATACAGCTCACAGATACGACTTTACGGGGCTTTCTATTGTAGCTATAGAAATTTGTATTTCTGAATTTATGTGATCTTATTTCATAGTCTTTGGTAAGCCCTCTCTTTTTTATTCATTGTCCATAATGCATCTGAAATTTCCTCACGAGGTTCTGCTACCCTTCCTGTGTTCACATGTCCTATATCTGTAATCCAGGTGTTTTCACACCTGTATTATTGTGCAAGGAATCGCAAAATCATTAAATAGTGTAGGTTAGAAGGACCCCTAGAGGTCATCCAACGCAACCAACCTACGCTGCGTCAACTGACACTCTGTAGGGTTGCTCATGGTCTCATCCAGTCAGGGTTTTAGTATTTTCATAACCTCTTTAAGTAACCCATCCAAGTTTTTGATCACCCTTTTGTTGGAATTTTTTTCATAATACCTCATGAGAATTTCCTATTTTCTATCTTGTGCTCATTGTCTCTTGTCCTGTCACTGTGCACCTGCCATAAGAGCCTAGGTCCACCTTCTCTGCACCCTCCTAATATGTATCTGTAGACAGCACTAAGAACCTCCCCTTACTTTCCATTGTCCTGGCTGAACAACTCCAGGTCTTCCAGCATCTCCTCATACACCCTGTGCCCCAGTCACACAGCCATCCTGCTTGCCCTCCACTGGGGTCGCCCTGCTTCAGCATGTCGGCATCTCCCTTGCACTGGGGGAGCCCCAAATTCGATGCAGTATTCCAGAGGCAGTCTCAAAAGTGCAGAATAGAAAGGAATGGTAATTTCCCTCATGACATAAGGCATATATTCTCTGTGACGCTAGGGAAATGACTTCACTTGTCTCTGTGCCATTTTGTTGTCTGTAATATGGGGCTATCCCTTGTCCCACAAGTCTGTTGTCCATATAAATCATGAGGTGCTCAGATAATGCAGTAGTGAAAGGTGTAAGGGTAAGGGTAAGAATGACTATTCCCAAACTTATGTCATGACTCTTGTCATGCATTAGTTATTTTACTCCAGCATGTTGTGAAATTATTCCTGTTGCTCTTTCCAAATCTATTTTCTTCTTCAGAGACTTTCAAGTGAATTTGCAGGATCCTATGTAGTAAACATTTTAATATTAAATTGTAGGAACAACAGTCATTTAATCCTTAACCTTCTTCCTTTATTAACATTAGTGAGCCATGACTACACCCCAGAAGTGGGATAAGCCTAGTTGCAGAGATAAAACCCACATGGAAGTGAAGCAGACAAATCTCCTGATTACCCTCGCTGTGCATACTTACTTTGGAAACCTTCAGAAGAGTATTTTCTGCCACTCCAGAGAGATCAGACCGGTCACTGAATACATCTGTGACACCCATTTTCTCAAGCACGCTCTTAACATCATAGGAGCCTGAGATGGAGAATTTTGGAAGGTCCAGGTAGATTTTTCTTTTCAAAAGCAAACAAAAAAATGTGAGTTTATTATTGCAAGATTCCTCAGTGAAATAGCTGTTGCAGATATATACACATCCCAAATATCCGTGGAACTAAGACTTGGCTTTCAAAGACAATGATAAATCCCATGCTAGAGAATCAGAGTTTGAGGAACCTGTCCCAACCAGCCACAGTCTGATCAGTGGTGCAGGGACACAGTGTTGGTTTGTGAAAGTAACTGGCTGGAATATATCACACAGACTGGTGAAAAAGAAATTGTATTTTCTTTTAAACTGGATTATTCTTACTCAGAGCAGACTCCTGGGGGCCTGTGTGCAGGATCCTCATAGCTGATTGCATTCCCATTGCTGTGACTGTGACCAGGATTCCCCTTAGGTATGAAATTTTTTGATACCTTGTCTGATTTAAATAAACAATGCAGTGCTTGTTTCTCAGAGCTGTGCTTAGCAACTAATTGTGGCAACCTAAGCTTTTCTTTGCCTGTAGTTATGGAGTAGTTATGGACTTTTTGATATTTAAACAAAGCAGCAGTTAAAAGATTACCTTTTCTCAAGGGATTGCATCCAGTTAGATATTGTTTCTTTTAGCAGAGCTTCCTCCACCTGCTTCATTGTCCCTTCATCGGGTAGAACAAACAGTGCAGTAGCATTTCCTTTGTATGGAATATCTACTACCCAGCAAGACAACTTCTCATCTCTATAAATTTTAAAGACTTTGCTTTGATGCATCATTTTGACCTTAACCGAATTCTTGGCATCCAAAAAGAAGTCATCCTCTCTGGTATTCAAAGTTTTAAAAGGTTTTTCCCAGTAGCCTGTTGACAAAAGAATGAGTATAAAGTTAAATAAACTAAAAAAATAGACCAATAAATTACATCACTTGAGTTGACACCACACTAGATGATCTTTAAGGTTCCTTCCAACCCAGGTCATTTTATGATTCTGTGCTTAAAATACTGTATTTGAACTGTAAAGGCAACAACAAGCCTATCTCAGTTTAAGGATGCTTGTTCCCCGGCCATGAAAAGAATCTTTACATCATTTCAATGTTTTCAATAAAAAACAGAAAAGAAAAATATAAGCCAAGGCTTGCCATGGAAAAGGCATGAGCCTTTGCTTGCTAAAGCAATGGTAAAACTTCCAGACTCCAAATATATGGGCACAAGGCTTACTCCTTTTATACACGTCATCTGCGTTTGACCATGTCCTGCACAGCCAAACCCTTATGCCTTTCAACAAGTGACCATAAGCTCTCAAGTTCATCCCTTCTGAATATTTTAATCCCTTAACTTGGTTTAAATTGAGGCAACATTTATCAGTACTTCTACAGGTTCATTTCTTTTTATTTCTGTTTTTGGGGTTTTTTGGGGTTTTTTTGTTATAAATAGTAAGACACTCAGAGCTTATGTGTATAACTGCTACTCATGTTTTCACTCACCTTTAAAGAAAATGTAGTTAACCAGGACCATCACGGTATCTGGATCAAGACTCTTCAGTAAATTAACAATTTTTCCATGGGTTTTTGTTTCTATGTAGTTATTGATTTCCTTTAAAGCCTCTGCAGAATTTTGGAACTTACTAGAAATAGCTTCAGAATAATAAAAATTTGTGACACCATCCAAAAATTTTTGGAGAAGTTTCAGTTGATCATCTATGAACAGGGCGTTGCCCATGCTCAACTGGACTTCTCGGTGAGGATCATTGAGCAGCTGGAGGACATGCTGAAATCCCTCATGGATCTCCTGCTCTTCCATCTCTGTCAGGTTGAAAGCGAGGCCTTTGTGCAGCTGTCTGAGCGTGTTTGCTCTGGCCCCCAGGGAGACCATTGCAAAGGCAGTGGAGATGCTCAAAGGAGAGAAGAAAATGTTCTTGTTGCCCACCTCCTCTCTGACCTGCTTGTAAAACCTAAATGCAAAGTCAGAATTACTCGATGCTATCTTGACATGAGCCAAATTTTCACTTTCAGCCTGGGAGTGATCTTCTGGGAAGTGGGGTAGTTTTTGTTTCTGCTGTTCATCATTGAGGATGAAGCTATGTTGACCCTTGACTTGAAGTCCAAGAAGCAACAAACACAAATGCAATGCAGACTTCATTTTCCTTCTGAACAGTTCTGTCAAGAAAGAATAAAGCAACATTTAGATCAAGAGAATTGTATTGTTTCTAGATATTGATTTTTGGATGTCAGTCAATAGGATTACTGCTTTATTTAGAAATATTCTTCTACTTGGCCTCCTGGGTAGTCTCTTCAGTTCTGTCAGTTTCGTACAAATGAGCAAAGGAATGTATTAATGTGAGATTGCCAGGAAAAAATTGATGTTGTATTGGCTTTTGTGAAGTATTATGCCTGAAACAATTCCCACCTCTGACCAGCATGGTCTCGTTGCTCATCTAAGTGCCTTTCAATGCATGCTGAGTTCACCTATTGGCCCCCATGTATTTGGTAAGTACTTTGTTAGAGGGACCAACTTTTGCTGACATGTTTCCTTAGTATCCATGGTCTGTTATTACTTCGGTTTTCAAACACTACGGTCATACAGAGATAGTATCAGTTATAGCTGTGAATAAAATCCATCTAAATGCTCACCCCTTAAACTCTTTTTATCTTTTTCCCTCTTGTGTAGCAGCTCTGAACTCATTATTAGCTCTGAACTATATTATTTCAAAATGTTACCGTAAATGTTTCAGCAAATTGAGAATAAATCAAGAAGGGTTATAAACTCTGCTGTGCATGAATGATCCGTAAGTTTGCAAAGCCCAAGACTCAAGAGCTTATGACTGCCTTGTGTGTGTGCAGTTCTGCGACTTTTCCTCTTCTTCCTTTAACTGACATAACCAAACTCAACATAATCCCACATCTCTCTTCTACCTTTTTCAGGGGAAGAGCCATCAAATTTATTGGAGAAGTATGATCTCCATAGGGGACCTCACCTAAATTATCTCAAACGACAGAAACTCAAAAACACCAAGTAAACAGTGACCTGCAGGAATATAGAGATATTCTGAATGATGCTCATAGAAGTTGTATGCTTATTCTGGAGCATGGGATTCTGCCCCAGGCTCTGCCTCAAGCTGGGTGTCTAATGCCAGGTTTAGGTGTCATATCAAACTTTTAATGGGCTGTTGTTAATTCTGGGTTCCCCCTTGTTCTGGCTGCCTAGTATGAAACACTGGAGGTACAAGATGTGGAAGTACTGAATATGGGAGCTGAGCTCAGCATGTCTAAAATTCTGGATAAAAACACTGAGTTTGGGAAAAAAAAAAAGGCATTCTAAATGGAGGCAATTAATTTTGTTCTGTTAAGTACTCTTTCCCTAATTCCCCAAATCTTCTACTGAGAGAGAGTAATTTATATTCCATGCCACTTGGCTAAAAGCAGCCTGGTCTTTATGCACATTGGAGGTACAGGGACACTGGTCCCATTAGCCCTGCATCAGCCTGGAGTAGGCGGGCCGCTGAAATTACAAATAAATTTACTCCTCTGTGAGTAAAGGAAAGGTTTTGTTCTTCACCTTGATATTGACGGTTGAACAATCACTTTAGACCTCATCTCTTTGTCATCCTGCCTCTGAATCACTGACTGAATCCTTCTCACAAAATCTAGAAAATGCTTCCAGAAGCTAAAATAACTTCCAATTACTGTACAAAATAAATTAACCTCAGAATTAAATATTGTGCAATAAATCGCAGAGATCACAGGCAACATCAATTCAAAGACTTGTAAGGAAGTATAATATGGTACTTACAGTGCTGGACCTCTCTTTCACAGTGCTTCTTCCCTATTTGTCATTTTACTAGGCAGTATTAAGTTAATGCCCACTGGTAAATATTAAACAGAACAAATAAGAATTATTTGCAAAGCAAAGACTGAGTAAGCTATTTTTTTCTGGACATCAAACATTATGTCTATTTTTCTGTCATATAGGCAGAAGGATGCCAGCACATAGGGTTCTGAGGAGAAAGAAAGAGCAGGGCCTTGCTCCTCTTGGGCTTAAACTAAACTGTGGGCAAAATAGCTTTCAAGGTAGTTTGGCATAACCATGGTAAATGAGCTTTAGAAAACAGAATATTAGAAGAACTGGAAACCTAAGATACGGCCAAAGCAACGTCTGTCTATAAAACGGATGCTGTGACCCACTGAAGTCTCTGCATGGGATATCCTGGTGCATCTAATTGAGTACCCAAGGCAGCAGCAAGTTTGTCACTATCTCTATGTATGCCCTAATTGACATTACTTGAAGGGCTCATTATTAAACAAAGGATAGTTGTAAGCACTGGTTAGCTTTTTGAGAGGTCTTTGATGAGTATTTTAGAAACTAATAAAGTGAAAAGCAAAGTATAAATAAATATTTTTTAAAAATAAAACAAATGGAAGAATTAAATGGGCAATCTTTACCATGGCAAAAAGTTAGCTGGGGGGAAGAGAATAGATTTTCTTAACCCCTTGCTACATACACATAGGATAGGTATGATTTATATGCATATTATATGTGACACACTAAGTTTCCTCTCAGAGGGAGCTCGGAGGAAAAGGCACAGTGCAACTATTTAGGAGGTTAAGGATGAGCTGCATGGCATTCATCCTAATTAGCAAGGACTAATTATTTCCATTGAATGTACATGATTTGACTCATGGTAAATTCACAGTTCACCTACACGTAGGAATCTATCCATTATAGTTATTGCTATGTAACTACTATCTCTTACAGGACAGTGGCAGATTTGGTCAGCACGAGAGGGGTTTTTTTCATTTTGTGTGCAGGTAGCCAGAAATTTTATTGTGGTATTACGTAAAATGACCAAGGTTCAGCAGCAGCAAGTATGCTGTTGCTTAACTCTAGCAAAGACAAGCTATTTTTCTCAAGTCTAGGCTTGCCTACCTAGATAGCATGAATCTTTCAGCCCAGCCCTAATGCTTGGCTAACCTGAAGGATGCTACTGCTTTCAGGGAGGAACTGCTGGGAACAGCAGAGCTTCTGCAGTGATTCCTCTATTTTCTCACAGGACATGCAGCAGCACCCAGTGTGTCAGGGAGAGAGTTAAAAGTTGCTGCTGTCCCTGATCACTTCTGACAGGAATGAGCTGTGTCTTCCTAGGCAAGGTTAAGGCCAGCAGTTACATCACACGCACAAATGACCATTTTTTGTCTGCAAACTTCAAAGCAATCAACTTGTTCAGTAACTTCAGATAGATGAGCATGGCTAAGGAATGCCTCAGTCACACCTTGTCCTTTGAAAGTCTCCCTTAGGTCATAGGTGCCAGAGATAGAGACTTGGAAACCTGGGGTCTCTCCTTTTTGAATGCAAGGGAAAATGAGGGTGAATCACCATGCATGTGTATCACTGGCATACCTGCCAGGTGCCAGCGTCTGTAAGAGCCCAGGGAGGAGAAAGCATTTTGTTACTTCTCTTCACATTCCTGTTGGTGCAAATGTCTGTGTCCCCAGAACAAGCATCACTATGAAACAAGCTAGACTGGAAAGCTTGTGCAGGGTTTTGCAGCAAGGAGATCCATAGCAGCGAATTTCATGGAGGAGGGTACGGTGCTCTGGGATGCTTTTAGATAAGCAGTGGCTGTGACAGAATGACACTGGGCAGTCATAGAAAGGACTAACAGACAGACATGGTTTTCCCATTGGCGTGTCTATATGGAATGAATTAAGGAATAATTTAATTATGTCTTTCCCTACTCTCTGCCAGTGACTTTGTTCAGTTGTGCAATATGCCCTGGTTCCTCCTTACAGGAGTTTTTTCCCATGCCATTAATTTAGTCTTATTGCATCTTGGTCATCAGATCATTATATGCCAGTTTTGCAAGTTACATTTCTGGGTTTTCAAGGGCAAAGGATGTCTGGCTGCAGAAAGAAAACATCAGCAGGATGATAAGGATTGAGCAAGAGAAATTTTCACTTTGCATGATAAATCCTCATGCAGCCATTTCTTATTGCCTTATAAAGTTGCAGCACTCAAGATCTGTCTGCGAAAGTTAATGTAAATAAAATTATTGTCATAAATAATTCCACTAAAATCAGGAGACTGGCATCATTGCAAAATTGCTGTAACTGGAATAAAAAATCACGTCCTCTGTAGTTTTATCTGTTTCTGAAAAGGGTATTCCAACTATGATCTCTGTGTCTTACAAATATTCATCCTTTTCTCCTTGGGTAAAAAAAGTTCTGGTTCCATTTAAAAAACCAGCATGACTGACAGAAAGAAAAACGCTAAAGGCTAATAAAAAAGTCTATGACAGACCTGGGAATAGAAACTAGACCTTTTCTGCTTTGTTTTCAGCTTCTTTCACCAATGCAATAGGAATCTCTAAAGTAAAATCTCATATGCACTCATAGTTTGCTAGATGAAAGCTGTATAGACAGAATCAAATAATCTTATTATTTTTTTTCTGTTATATCTCAGAAGGAAATAAAGTTCTTCTTTCACCAGGGTGTGATTCCATTTCTCATAACAGACATTTCACCTCAGATGATAACTTTCACCAATTTGCAGGAAACAGTATTTTAAGCTTTCTGCTTTGTCTGTACCTAGTCTCCTAGAACTGACAGAAAATGTATTTCCAAGAGCATACAAGCATTTAAGGCCTGATGCTGGAGTCAACCTGCCAGCATTTTAATGTTCAAGATAGGTGATGTCTCACTGAGAGCTCATCTTAGATTTCACTGATTTATTTTCCATAAAGTTCCCAGGTGAAGACATTGAAATTGTAGGCCTGCTTGACACTGACAAAGCTTTTCAAAATTAGTTGTTCCGAGTTTTTTAAAAATCACTAGAATTAAAACGTGGGAAAAGCTAAGTAATAGTAGATAGACTGCAAGACCAAATTTTGCTCTCAAATTGCAACTTTATTTTTTTCTAAAAGATACAACAAACTGAAGTAGTTGAGACTACGAACTAAAAACTTCAGTTAAGAACTTAAAGATGGCACATATAACTTCCATAAATTACAGTAAAGGGGTGGGTCTTCCCAAGTGCCAGTGAGGTTAAAAGCCAGCCCTTCCAGCACCTGAGCCTGGTTGCTGGCTCTGGAGCCCAGGGCCACCACGGCCAAGGCAGCAAACATTCTGACCAGAAAAAGAAAATGCGCTTGGCAGGTTCTTGGGCAGTCACTTGCCTGTAAACCTGGAAGAAAAAGACCATGTTGCTGGAGAGTATCCACTGGCAGGACTCAAAAGGATGTCCCCATTAAGATGTTTTACCTGCAGTGCTTAGTTTTCTTATATTACTTGTGGCAGCTGGGCTATTGACAGCCAGACACAACAAGCTATCAGCAAAGTATTGCACGCAGTCATGGGTAAAGAAAAAATAAAACAATATCAAGGTTTCTTGATCCAATGGTAAATAGCTTTCATATCTGTGTACCATGCCAGAAACAACTCCTGTATTTATCTATCTGGACCTTTGAGAATGTCTGTAGTTACTGCTTTATCAGGTTATAGCAACATTTGTCTTCCTGATCTGTCAGTAAAAACATTTCTAAAAAATGTTAGCAATAACCCCCCCCCAAGTTTCCCTTTGGTCTGGCACTGTCTATGAGAATGAACGAGTCACAGAGGACCTGCTTACACCCCTCTGTTTCAGCACTAGTTTGGCAGTTGTATTACTGCAGTCATGATCTGCTTTGTTTAACACCACTGTCAGATTCAAAGCGCGAGGAGCTGTGCACTTCATCACCTTCATCTCTGCCTGCCTCTGTGCAGTCATTGGAAGGAAAGCTGCATGACATTGACCTTGGGTGCTCAGCCTTTCTCAACAGGGGAATCCAGCGGTCAAGGGAGATTCTCCAATGGCCATTTTCCTCTAGTTCATTCCAGTTTGCAGAGTGAGAGCAGTGCCTGGCAAGAAGCTTGCACCATTTTCAAAAAAATCCCAGGTCCCTGAACCAGTGACAGACTTTCTAGTTCATAACTGTTGCAGTTTTGTGTAACTGTGCTGCTTCGGTGGCTTTTGTAAGCTGCAGTTACAGCTTTCCCCAAGGCCCATATTTTGAAAACATTGGTCCATTCAAGGCCAAATTTGAGACTAAGCCTACCAGAGCTGGTCATAGCGCCTCTGTGAATCACATATAGGAGAAAAAAAACTGCTGGCAGGCGCACTTTGCCACCAGAGCGGGAGTGAGAAGATGTAACAAGCTGCACAGACCCCAAGGCCAGGCCCGCAGGAGAGGGGGGTGAAGAATGTGAAAAAAGAGTTTCCCCTGCAGCTCGTGGTGAAGACCATGGTGAAACGGGTGTCCCCCCGAAGCCCATGGATGAGGATGGGGAGCAGAGAGACCTATGCCCTGTGAAGATTGATCCA
>VZTU01005542.1:78530-99681 GCA_013400835.1 Zapornia atra | reverse complement strand
CAGAAGTTCGTGGACATGACTCTCGCATGGGTGGGACCCCACGGTGCCACAGGGGAAGGGTGTGTGTATATGGAATGCCCCCCTCCCAGCCCAGCTGAGATGGAAGACAGCTCGGGAGGAATGGACTGAAAACCCCCACTCCCCATTCCCTGCCCCTCCCCGCGCCATGTTGGGGGGGGAAGAAGGGAGTAAAATCGTGATGAGTTTTAAGTTTGCTAAGAAGGGAGGGGTGGGGGGAAGGTGCTTGAAGATCTGGCCGCTTCTGATCTCGTTCCGGTTCACTGGGTGTAGTAGTTGTAGTAAGTAGTAATAAATCACTTTTTCTTTCCTTTATTCTGTGCTGCGTCTGTTTTGCCCATTGCACTAATTGGAGAGTGAGCCCTCTGTCCTTATCTCAAGTCCTAAGCCTCCCAATATCTATTTTCTCCCCTTTTCGGCTGAAAGAGGGAGTGAGTGAGAGGCTTGGTGGGGATTTGGCCTCTAGCTAGGGCCAAAACCACCACAATAACAAAAAGCTTGGTTTCAATATTTTTAAGGACGGGGGCTGGACATGGGTGATGGACAATGGCTCTGTCTCCACAGTAAGTTATATCCCATTTTAAATTGTATTTAAGTTCATATATATTACAATGCTATAGAATTAAACTTGCATATTTTATGCTTCATTATAGTTTCCATGTGCTCAGATCTGAAGCGTTTCCCAGCCCTCAGCCAGTCACTCTGACTCTGTTTATACTAGCACATCCAGCAGTGCTGGGGCACAGGCTGAGCTGTCAATTTCAGTCACTCACAGTCCTATATTTTTACTGTAGTTTTAGACACAGGTATCATTCATGCCAGCTACAATTCTTCCAAACAAGTCTGAAGGCTGGTTTTGGACTTAGCACAGGGCAGGGGATATTTCCAGTAAGCAGCACAGGTGTCTTGCAGGGTCAGAATTAAGCAACATGGGTATGAGCTGTGATGAGCCAGTTGACCTCATGGCTAGTGAAATGACCTTGGAGAACCTTATTTACTGGCATAGATGTAAACTCTGTGTTTGTTTTACCCCTTCCAGGTATTCATGCCCTATCCCTTTTGAGCTTCAATTTGGTTTTTGTTGCCTAAAATTTGTTGCCTAAAGCAACACTATAAGCACCTTTTGGGTGTGTAGCCAACCGAAATATTCTCCAGCTCTGATTTAGTGACTGCTTCCAAATAGGATGTTTGTGGGAATTTGTTACCATAAAGGGTGACTCAAAGAAGCCAACACAATGTGGGTGGATGACATCAGCTGTTGTGAAGGAGAATATGGCAAAAGACTTGACCTTCAAAGGAAGTTCCTAGGCCTGGTCTGAAAGTGACTGACTCCCTCAATATATGGTTTGAAACTATGCTTTTCTTTTCCTAGAAGCCCTACCAATGTCACAAGATATCATTACTTCAGCCACCACCCACTCAACAGTGTAGTTTGCAGACAATTCATTAGGATTTATCTACCAAACCTATTTTCCATCCAAGGAAGGGCAGACCTGGTTTTCCATCTTGCAGGCAAATATTCTCACCAGCACTCTGGGTCCAATGCTCCTCTCCTTTTGTAGGGGTCAGCCTGACCAGCCTGGAGTTTAGGATGTTTGAGATACAGGATTGTTTGCCTTCAGGAAAGGAAGTAGTCTGAACATGAATGTTCCTGAATATCCTGTAAACAAGGCAAATGCTCTAACTGCACAGATTGGTGTGGGCAGTTAACAGTTTCCTTGGAGCTACTCTGGAGACCTCAACCTCTCCTTCTCAGGTACTAATTTGTCTATTATCAAATTGATCTCATGACTCTGTAGACTCAAAGCTCTGATTAAAAAAAAATTAAACTCCTGAGCACCTAGCCTGGTATATTTAAAGAAACAGAATGAGGTTCAACACATTGAGAAGGCTCTGGGTTTTTTAAACCTAATTCTATGATGCTGTACCCTTGAGCAGTGTTAAATTCTGTTAAACATCTGCTGTTGATCCCACAGGATGGAACGGGAAGGCAGTCAGGACAACACCACACCAGACTGTGTGTTGGCATGCATGCCTTTTCTTAGGTGATCGAGATCCTCACAAGTGCCAAGCCTTGGCTCTGGATTTTGACACTACCTTGGATCCATAAGGCTGTCTTTAGGAGAGACATCATTGGCACAGACATCCTCACAGAGGTGAGCAATCATTTTCTCATGTAAATATATGACCTTTCTCCACCAATAACATCCATGTGGAAGAGAAGAACTAAGATATTCCTGAGTGTACTGCATTTGTGTTTTAAGTTCCCATATGTCAGCCCTCAAACACCAGGAGTTGGTGAGAGCTGGCAGCAGCTGGAGCAAACTTCAGGGGTTTTTTTCCTTCCTGCCCACAACTCAGGAGTGGCATCTTTGTTTAGTCTTTATTTACTTAAGATGTTTTAAACTGATTCTCTCGGATGGATACTTACCTTGTTTTTCAAAGGTGGCACACACTGGTCACTAAAAGGTTGATTTACAAACTTCTCCATAAGTCACTAATAGGTATTTCTCTGGTTACTTTCTACTGGAGGAGGAAGCAATGACAGTTATTTGTAAAAATGACCACACTTTGCCTCATTTCTTTGTAAAAAGAAAATAGTAACTATTTTGATATAATTTTAATGACATTGAATGTCATGAAGAATTCAATTCAGCCACTGATCTATCATTTTTCAGTTGGATTTACAATTTTTCCCATGAAGAGGACACTCTGAGTATTTTGATCAATTATCAACAGCAAAAATGGACGATTGAATTTAACAACAGGAGGAACAGAATGAGGAAGAAAATCTGTGCCAGTGACTGCCGCAACCTCTGTGCCATTCTCATGAATCTTCAGCAGGGCCTTGTGAGCAGCCTGCAATGAAACACAGCAAAAATTAGTGTACAGGGAGGACAGAAATTAATAAAATTATCACTAACTTAATTTGACTACCGCCTTTCACAAAAATTGCTGGTAGGTTGGAACCACTA
Organism: Zapornia atra; assembly: GCA_013400835.1. NCBI lineage: Eukaryota > Metazoa > Chordata > Aves > Gruiformes > Rallidae > Zapornia > Zapornia atra. The sequence continues at coordinate 96,688 of VZTU01005542.1, read as the reverse complement.
TAGCCCATGGTGGGTCTTTAAGCAATGTGGTCTCAATAAACAAGTGTTCTCACAGTTAGTATTCCTCACCGTAAGTGTATCCAACACAGACTATAGGATCTGGACAACTTGTGGAATAATTGAAAGTAGAATTTCACCCTAATTCACAAGGAATAACAATTTCAGAGGGGAAGGAAGCTGGGCTCCAGAACTCCTGTGTATGTATCCCTAATAGCACCTGCATTACAGTTTATAGAAATTCAACTTTGATACTTTTTTTTTAGCTAGCTCCAAAATGTTAGAATGTTGCTGCTCTCAGAATGGCTGTGAGGATGCTAGCCTTTCTCTTCACTTAATCTATTTTCTGTACACTGTTTTCAGGAAATTGGATGTTTTCCTCAAGTCTGATCCGTCTTACATGATCAGCATTCATCGGGGAAGCAAAAGTTTTAACATTATAGAATTATAGAATCACAAGTTAGAAAAAGGATGTTTTTTCTGCTAGATATGCTAATGCAAGGCATCCCCAACACAGACATCCATGTGCACGTCTTTCACATGCAAAAGACAGCTAAGTTTAGTTTCTGGGACAAATGCTACACCCCTCTCAACCACTGCCTGTCAGATGGAAGACTTTGGAGAAGTCTGAGAGAGTTTTAAGTTTCTTTATCAGTAAAAGTTTCCAGCCCTATGAGTCCTATCACTCAGAAAAATTCCACAATATAGCTTAGGGGAAACAATTGAGTATTGACAAGCTTACTTTTGAAACCTTTAAATCAGGTCTTCCTGTGATTCCAGAGAGATCAGCTTGGACAGAAAACACATCAGTTACACCCATATTCATGAACATCTCCTTTAAATCATAGGTGCCCGAAATTGATAGTTTTGGAATATGCACTTCTATCCTCCTGTTAATTCAAAAGAAAATTATAGTAGTTACTACAATCAAAGTATGCCTTGGACTGAAGACTCCCAACTCACTGGTGGCTTGTCTGTGCTAAAATGTTGGTCTTTTCATCTGGAAAATATGGCAGCAAAAAGAAGATGGGAAGAGAATGGTCTGGAGGATGGGAAAGTATACAAGAAGATAGATATCAGTTGGGGTTTCTTGTATGATTCTGCAACAGTCATTTTGATGAGACAGCAAGCAGCTGTGGTGACAGAAAGCTTCTGACCACATTTGAATTCACTTTCTAGCTTTGAAGGTTTTCTTTTGGAATTCACACTATTCCCTCTGAGGTATCTGATTGCTATGTTGCAGTATTGCCACTCAACACATTATGCCTGAGACAAAGGAAATGGAGACACTTAGCATCAACTAGAAAATATGTGGGGAAAAAAATTAAATTTCCCAGCTTACAGATTTCTTCCCTCATCACAATGCAATGATGTTTCTAATTCTTGCTGAAAGTATCAAATCATCAAGTTACTTTGTCTCTTTTTACCTCTTGCATTGCTTAAATCTCCAATCAATAGAAAACCTAGTAACTATAAAACCTGATCATAGCATTCAGCCTTTGGTTTCCAACTATCTTGAAGTGTCAAATCAGAAGTCAATATTACCGTCTTTCAAGTGATTTTTCCCATTTAGACACAATGTCTCTTGTTAGAGCATCTTCCAACTCTTTCATTTTTCCTTCATTAGGCAGGATAAACAATGCTGCAACATCTCCCTTGTAAGGAATCTGCACCACTTCAGAAGACAACTTCCTGTCAGAGTATGTTTTATAAAATCCATCTCGAGTCATCATCTTCACTTCAACTGAGGTCTTCTCATTCACATGGAAATAATCCTTGTGAGTCCCCTTAATATTGAAAGGATTTTCCCAGTAAGCTTAAAACCGAAAGGGAAAGAGTGCAATTAAGTTCTTATTTCAAGGAGGATATATTGATATAGCCATCAATATACTAATGTACATCAGATAAATCCCTATCTGAAGATTTACACTCATACTTGAAGATACTATTGCGAGTTTATTAAAGATCTTGTTCCCTGTCATCTTTGCTGTAGTGTGTTCAGTAACAACTAAATAACCCAGGCTAAATTTCATATGGATTTGTACAACACCTTTCTAACTCAATAAACTAAGTGAAATAAGTTCATCATATTAGCTTACATTTTATTTGAAGAAAATGAAAGCCGAGCAGGATCCAACAAGTTACTTTCTGGTTTCAGAATACTGCTTGTAAAGCAAGTCTCACAGGAGGCGATCTCTGCCTTTTTTAAAGTAGCGTGTTAAACATCATGATTTTTCATAAGTTCTTCATCTTTTAGCACTATGGAAAAACTTACAAGCAAGAACCACACAAACTTTTGGACCTGATCATAACCTCATTACAGTAAATGAAATAGCTCTTCGAGGGTTTTAATCTTCAAAATGGGTTGCTCTTGATGTTTATTCAACAGATTTTTAAATTATATTTTATTTTATATTAAAACAGGTCATTCACTGAACAAATCATAGCTTGCTATCCAACATTTTCTCTTTTTTAGTAGAAATAAAAAAATAATGGGATGTAAACTTCACAGTACTCTGATGACTTTATGTTTGAGCTTTCATTGAATCATCAAGGTTGGAAAAGACCTTCAAGATCATCAATTCCAGCTGTTATCCCTACACCACCAAACCAGGAAACCACCTCCCAAAGTGCCTAATCTACCTGGTTTTTAAGCACCCCAAGGGATGGCAACCCCTGGGCACCCACTCTTTCAGTGAAGGAATTTTTCCTAATATCCGATCTGAAACTCCCCTGACTCTCCCCTATCCATCTCAGTAAAACTGGGATATGATACTCTGGGATATGATACTCCGGTATCATAAAGAAATGCCTCAGACTTGTGCATCTGAGACTAGGGTACTTAAATTTAATAGAGTACTTGAAATAAAATCTGTTTTGTTTAATACTCATCTATTTCCCAACATGCCTTTTTGGCTGGTAAATTCCATGTATGTCCTTCATACTGCTTCAAATGGATGTAACATCTAACAGGAAGTTAATCATTGCCAAAGCAGTGCATACGTTAATACCTTTTGGGATATGCATAGTGTGATGACCAATTGTAGAGCATGTGGGCTCCAGAGGTACCTACCCATTTAATAGGCATAGACTGTAAGTAAATTAAAGTGTTTGACAACTTGTGTTAATCTGCATCTTTGGAATTTATTTTTCTACTTCATACAACATGTGAAAACATTGTGGAGTAATTTTCTAAATAAGTAGATAAAGTCTGACCCCAAAAAATTACAAATGCATAAATTGTTGTGCTCTGGAAATTCTCTAAAGCTTGAAGTTCACAAATAAATGAACTTTTATAACTAGGATCCCAAACATACTAGAAAAATGTAGATGTGGAAGAGGTTTCAAAGCCTGAGAAATTTCAATATTTCTTATCACAATAACTTAATCTTAACACAGGGCTTTCTTTTAAAAAAGAATTCGGACATAATCTGGAGTATTTGTTTTAGTGCAGGTGGAACTAAGGCACGGCAGTAATATCTATATAACTTACCTTTGAAATAAATGTAGCTGACAATTACCATTAGAGTGTTTGAATCAAGTTCTTTAAATATTTCATTTATGTTCCCATGGGTTTTGTTCTTTATATGATCATTTATCTCTTTTTTAGCTTCACTGGAATTCTGGAAGTTACTAGAAACAACTTTTCCTATGTAGAATTTTTTTATGTCCTTCAGAAATGTTTTCAGTGGCTTCAGGTGTTTATCTATGAACAGGGTGTTCCCCATGCTCAGCTGTACTTGGTTGCCAGGCTGGTTCAGCAAGAAGAGGAGATGATGAAAGCCATTGTGTATCTCCTCCTCGTGGGTATTGGTAAGGTTAAAGGCTAGTCCTTCTAGCACCTGAGCCTGGCTGGTGGCTCTAGAGCCTAAGACAAGCAGGGCAAAGGCAGTGGAGATGCTGACTGGGGAAAAGAAAATGTTCTTGCCAGGTTCTTGGATGTTTGCTTGCCTGTAAAACCGGAAAGCAAAGTCTGTGTTGATGGGGACTATTTTTTGGTAGGACTCAAGAGGATCCCCTTGGGGGTGAGTTGCCTTGGGCTCATCATTGTGGTGGTCAGTCTGGGTCATGCTGTGGACAGTGAGGTGAAGCATGGCTACTAGCAAGCATAGTGGGAGGGTGGCCTTCATCGTCCTTTGCAGCTGCTGTGTTGACAAAGAACAAAATGGTCATGTATACTACATGTTAGTTGTGTCAACATCTCTTTTATGTCTATCTGCTACTATTTTCAACAACTATCTGATAATCATTGTTATCTCTGCACCTGCTCCTTTATTATGGAAGTGTTTTTTTAAATCCTTATATTTCTGAGTTTAGCTACAATTCCCTTCTATTGCTACCTACTTCAGTTCTGCTTTACTCTAGCTACAAAAGAGAAAGAAATATGAATAAATAAATGAGTACTAAGGAAAAATAAGAGTCAGAGGGAGAGAACAAGTGAAAAGGCTTCTTCTCTTTTGATCTCTATGTAGATCCATTTTATGGTGAGACAGCACATCAGGAGTAACTCTTAATTCGTTTATGTTTGTCTCTAAGAATTCTCAGGATTATAATGCTATTAGTGATTGAAAGAGCCTTACGTCAAATGACAGTGCTATGTCAATGGAAAACAATACAAGATTGCAGCACTCAGAAGTGGTATTCTTTCTCTCATTCCTGACTCATTTTCACATGTGAAGTGACTAATCACAAGAGCTGGTAAAACTTTTCTGCTTCAATACCAGATTAGATCAGAGCACGTTGCTTTATTTTAAGCAAGCGCATGTGATGCATGTCTTCCAGATGGGGTCCTCCTCTGTGTGTACCCAGCCCCGATCCCAGTCATGGCAGGGTGAGGCCACTGTTGTGGGCTTGGCTCCTCCTGTCATTTCAAACTCTGTATCAGCAAGAAAGCCTCCTTCCATAAGGCTATATAACTCCATGGCCAGAGTAGTCCTCCACAAAGAGCCTGGATTGTGGCATCTTGGCCCTTTTTGATAACTGTGGCCATTTTTTTGGTTTGTTTGTTCATTGCTTTTTAATTTATTTGTAACACCAAGAACATATTGGTATGATTTGTAGTGTTTAGGATGCTTAACCTGTCAGGAAACAGGTAAAAGCTATTATATTTAAAAATAGTACTCGTGACTAGAAAACCAACTCCAAACAGCCTTCACCTAATGCCCTACTTGAAGTGGAACAGCTTCAGGGAAAAAGATCGTGAGCTACCTGCTCAGCACACCCTCCCCCCCAAGTCAGTGGCACAGGCACTCAGAGACATGGGTTCAGTAGAGCAGAAGAAATTTTATTGGGATTTTTTCTGCTCAATATCGGCACTTTGACCACTAAGATCTGGGTGAAAAGGAGCCAGCTTTTCTTTATGTAGCTTTGCTCTATGAGATCTGAGAAATCAGGACTTAGAGGGGAGGTTGGTATAGTACAATCCATTTGTGAATGCTGTCTGGACAGCATTGGTGTAAATAAGACAGCTCATTGATCTCAGTTTTGGTTTTCTGGTTGCAAGCTTTAGGGAACACTAGCAGTGATTAAAAAAACAAGATCAACAATTGGGAAGTCAGAATATCTTCCCCTTGTTAATGAAGCCAATTTCTTCTAGATGTGAAAGAGCTATTTTGTATGTATATTCAGAGCACAGTTACACTCTGTGGAGCTGTTTTAATGTATCCCCATGATTTGCTATTCAGTATTTCTTGAAATTAAGTTCTGCAGTCATTTCTGTGCTTAGAAACCAGGCTTCATCCTTGAAAGCTGATGTGCTTCATGACTCGCTAGCTAAATGTCATACAGCTGCATCAAAATCTTTAAGGTAAAGTTAACTGGGTACTTACATTACATTCAGAAGGGTCTTGCTCTTGTATGGATTGTGCTGATTCCTTCTGCTTTATTCATGCTGCTGTTTTCCTCTGTTAAACATTACATAGCTTCAAATACATGTTACCTAGAAGGGCAAAGCTGAATGCTGATAAGCTAGTTTTCTTGGACATCGTAGTCACATGTTCGCATCCCTCCAAACTGAGAGCAAAGACCATCAGGCCCAGCTGATACCAAAGGGTAGCACCCCAAAGGCTATGCAACTCCTAAGCAAATATTTATTGGAAATTAAGTTCTTGTGCCAAGGGTAGCTACTTTGCTTTATATGCTACCTGAGATGGATATAATTGTTCAGCTGTAGATACAGTTTTGCCCAGGTCTAACTTCTGACAGCCAGGGTCAAGGTGCGTGAGCTGCAGAGAGACCATTTAAGGTGAGCCGTGCTTCCCAGCTGACTGGACTCAACATCTCATCTTTTGTTAGTACACAGCAGAGACCCCATTAGTCACTATGAAGAAGCCATTGAGTCCTCCTGGCCTCATTAATAAAGACAATACCTCATTCATTCGTGTAGCAGTAGTGAATTTTATCTGTATGTAGCATGGTAATCTTGTCATCCTTTAGACATGTTGACTCCTCACAACTTAATAATTCTCTCAATGTCTCTGTTGAGAGTGATCTAATGTATCAAGGTCTGAACAAGTACATAAGGTAGATTTTAGCACTTGAATAACCTGTCTAAAATCTATGTGCTGTCACTGCAAGTTGCACAAATGCAACTATTGTAACATGTAAACTGTAAAGCAAGGTCACAGTCTCAAGTCTCTCAAAGAATAGCAAATAACAGAATAGAGTAACCCAGTAACATTAAGCAGTAGCAAACCAAGGAATTTTGTTTCCTGGGAATTCTCTGAAGGAAGATAAGTCGTGTGAGGCTAGTGGACCAGCAATCACAGCTGGATGAACCGTTTAGATGCATGGTTTGTTTAGCCACAAGAATGCCCTCTTAGTTCCTCTGTGCCTCTGCTGCATGCTGCAGGACTTGTGCTGCACATTCCTAAACAGACAGTAACAAGTTCCTGGATCCTGAAGAGCCAAGGAACTGCGTAAGTAAAAGTGTAAGCACAGCCATTCCCAATCCCCAGCTCGCTGCTTTCAGAGCTACTTCATCTACTGGCATCCATAGCCTTTGTTAGGCATCCAAGCTCCCTGCACAGTTACCTACAACTTCAGAAGTTGGGTTTTTTTTCAGAATATAGCTGAACTCTGTAAGGTTGTTTTACATACAGCCAAAGTTTGCTGTTAAGTATGTTACTTTTTGAATTTGTGTTTTCTTACTAGAGTACTACTTGCTGTTGTCCCCTGAAGTGTTCGTGTAGGTCAAGTAAGGTTTGATGGAGCAGACTATTCTCTTTTGCCAGCCACTAAACCACTGTGTTTGAATTACATGAATGTATAAACTGGAATGTTTGATTACACAAATCCAGTCTTTCAGGAAGAAGTGCTCACAGTGCTCCATGAAAGACAGGCTGTTGGCTGTTTGGTGCTCCTCCATTAGTCATACAGTTGAGCAGCGTTAAGTATTTATGCTTCTGTTAAACATTACATGGATCAAAACAAAATTATCTGAGGATGCAGATAAATTCTGATGAAACTATTTTCCACCCACATGTAGCCATGCAAAGCAGGTAGAAGTCAGTGATCGCAGGGCCAGTTGCTTTAATATTTGCTGTTCCCAAACATGCGTAATTGCCCTAGGCAAACATGCTTTGGAGAGAAGAGGTCCATGGCCATGGGTAGTGTCTGACTAGGTATACCTTCCTAGCCTATTGCCAGCTAATGACACAAACACTAAAACACCTGAGCTGTGTTAAGGCCTGCTTTGGGGCTTTAGTCTCCTGACCATGCAGTTCAGCCGCATGCTATGACATGCTAAACCAAGCTAACTTTCTCTTCTATGAAAAGCAGAGCAGAAGGGATAATTAACAGGCTTTTCTTTTTCTTCTTTTTTTTTTTCCCCCTCCCAAAATTAATTTAGCATCAGTTCAGAAACAATCCCACACTCAGGCTATCTTTGAGCCTTGGTTTAGTCATACTGGAAGAGGAAGCCTGAGTAGCATAGTCTACAGTGCAGCTGCCTGGCTGTAGGAAGGTAGCAGGAGAGAGACAATGCTGTAACAAAGAGTTGTACACAAGGGTTGGGAGTAATTCTGGTTTCCTTGCGTGATGACTCTCAGGAGAACCAAAGCATGCCTTGGTACAGCAAGAAGACTGTGGCAGAGACACAAATGCAGATGCTTTTGCTGTTCAGACATTTTCCTGTACTCTTATTGCAAGTCAACATGGATTGATTTTGAAACTCCACCACAGGGTTTGCTTCTGGTGAGGATAACCTGTAAAATTTGCCTACGTTGTCACATGGACTTACACCTTAGTTCATTCCTAACCAAGTGACTGTACTCATACTTTTACTCCAAGCGTACAAGCTAACTAGCCCCTTTCATCAGCAAATGCTCAGCAAGCCTTGCAACCTCCCTGCTGAATGCAATGCCCACCTTCAGCATCTCTCTGTATAAGCATTTTCTCGGGCTCTTAGATAACTCTCCTGTTACTTGGGACGCTCTGAAAGAAAAACAAACCAAAAAATGTCAGTATCTCAAGGCAGCAGAATGTCAGCCTTACACTCAAGATTTTCTTTAGGTTATTTTAATAGCTACCTACGTAAAAAGCATACTCAACAAAAGTGCAGTGAGAAACACAACTCAGTTATAGAGATGTGCACAAAGGTTGTGTTATAATTTTCATGGTAACACCTCAGTAAACCCCTAGTAAAAAAAGGATCTGATCCCATTTTATTTCAGTTATTAAACCGTAAAAAGTCTCCAGTTCATGTATGTTATTGCCTCAGAGAAAAACTGTAGAATCTGTGTCTTTTATAGAATAAAAGTTCTATAAGAATAAATTGTTTGATTTGAGTACTAATGAATGGCTTATAAGAGTCTTCTTGAAAACTGAAGCCTAAATTCTTACATTAGACATGTAAACAGAGGTCCTGGATGCATTAGTGTCTCTCACTGGCTTCCTTCATTTTTCAATGTAACACATTTCTTGTGCTTCTTAAAAAATTAATTGTGTTTCTTAAGAAACACAATTTTGCTTTGAGCTCTAATATAAGCACAGGTTGTGTGCAAGGTTGTTCTGATTTGATATATTGTGTTTATACTTTAATGGGAGACAACTGTGAGGACTTTTGTAATAGATATTAAAGAAAAGTCTAGCCTTATGTTTTTGCTTGATTAGAACTTTAAGAATTGGAGAATTTCTGTGAACAGTTACATGGTGGCTGTTCAATGAGCCATGCCTAACAAACTAATAAGGTTTAATTAGCCCAACCTAATCTGACAGTTTGCTGCTGGCACACTATCTGTTAGTATAGCTGGCTAGTGATGCGTGCGTGCATATGAAATAAAGATCATTCCTTACAAGTTTTCTTTATTTTTCAAGTATTGTACAGATGAAATTTCAAGTTGTCCTCTTATGCAAACTTTGCTTAACCCCATCCAATTTAAAAACAGTTCTCAGTAAGATTAACATGGTCTTAATTTTGAGCTTCGATAGTGGCTGCTTTCAAGTTAAACATTGGCAATACCTATATGGAATTCCTGTTCCAGTTGTTTGGGTATGTCAAAAGCTTGGATCACCCATGAAACCACAATACATATGGCCAAGCCTTCCATGCCTGTAGTATCTTCAATGTGTACCATTATGTCAGAGTGTAAAAGCCCAGACTGTAGTATCTCCAGTATGTTCCACTGTGTCAGAGTGTAAAAGCCCCAGGTACAGCACAGAGCTAGGCTTGAAAAGGCAGTAGAAAGGCTGAAAGGAGAGGATAAAATGGGTTTTTTAGCTTCCTCTGCCATGACCTGCTTGTAAAACCTAAATGTGAAGTCAGCATTGCTGGTGACTACCTTCAGATGAGCCAGGTTTCAGCTACATTGCTGTTTTCCAGGAGATGTTGAGGTAATTTACAGTATTCACAGGGGTGATCAGTTAGTATGTGGGAGTGAAACCTAATCATGCAGTGGACTTGTTTGCTGGCTGTCATTTACAAGATCATGAGGAATGCAATTGACATCTGAGTAAGAAAGCCTCATGAAAATTACCCAGCTCTCCATAGAATGCCATTGATAGTTGTTATCGATCTACGACTGAACTCAAAGATCAGCATGAAAACAAGGAGAAAAAAGGGTTTTAATTAATGTCTTTGAAGTAGTTTCTAAAGAAAGACTGGAACACCCATTAAATCCACAGAATGCCAAAAATAATTCTTCATTTTTGCCCACAGAAATGAGATACAAGGCTTAGGTCTCAGTGGTTAGTTCATGGTTGCCAAAGTCCTTGAATACTGAAGTGTTTAGAGAGGCTGTTTTCCCCTTAAACTTCTCTTGACCTTTCACCATCTTCCCCCACCCAAATTCCACCTCCATTCAAAGCACACATGTCACATCCAACTGGAGCGCTTTGGAAAGAAAACAGAGCTGGATTTCCTGGGAAATCATGGGAAGAACCTTTTGGGGATCAATGTCAGAAAAGAAGAAACAAAAAAACCCCATAGTCTTTACTATTAAAAAATGCGAAGATGGGACATATCAGATGCCTTTTACTGACACTGAATTAATTTGCTTTTTTGATTTTGCTGTGCTGAATTAAATGAAGTTGTCTATCTTTGATACCTTAGTCTGTAACACAACTGCAGGAAGTTTTTTTTTTAAAAAAAACAGCAAAAATTAAAACTACATGCATTTACCCAAATTGTGGTTTGGTCCTCTTTTTCTTCTTTTTCTTAATTTTTTTTTTCTTTTTCTTTTTTTTCTTTCTTTTTTAGTGTAGAAAGTGAATTATATCTTTAAGGAGCCTCTACACATTATACTATCCAAAAACTGGCCAAAAAGTGAGTCACCTCAGGCTGGAATAGCTCTTTCATTTATGATTCATAGGACTTTACTGAATGAGTTCGGTGAAAATGGATCTAAACTACATCAGGTTTTACTCCACTGTACCAGATCTACAAAATCAAAAAGAGAGGGGTAACCATCACCTCATTGAGCTTGACAGGGAGCAGTCTTTGAGCAGATACTGAGGTGGCAATTTCTCACAGTTAGAACAGACATAAATATGTTTCAGGAGAGACAGTCCATTTGCTGCAGATGCTACACATCTTAGCACAGGGGGAGCCCCTTGTACTTTCAAAATAAGGAAGAAGTGATTGTGTCACAACAGCAGCCAGGTCCTACACGCAAGTTTGCCTCAGAGAAAGTTCAGGGAACCTTCCCCAAAGACTCAGGGTTATGTAAAAGCTGGAGTAAAAACCCTAAAAGAAAACCTTGCATATGCCATACAGTACCTAAATAAAAGACAATGCAAATGAAAGTGTCACATAAAAATGACACAGGACTGGAAATTAAACAGAAGAGCAGAATCTTTATTATGAAAGTTTTGAAGTTTTAAAGCTTTAAGGAGCTGATGTGGCCAGAGTGCAAGGTGTAAACCCCAGCCAATTTTTGGACTCCAAGCAATGGAGAAGCGATAGTGCAGATGCACTTGCACAGGTCCAAGCCTGTACCCTATGACTAAGAAAACTCTAACTGATGGAGGTGAAAAGTTCCATATTATATCTTCTCTCCTACAAATGTTTCCTTAGATTCTCTTTCTGTTGGCATTACTTTCTGTCTTAGTTATGCCAAAAGTTTTAACATCTGCTAATTAAGTTCCAGTCAAACCTTAGAAAGACTCGGAGTCTATGTTACATGGTGGGCTGCCCAGACAGATGAGGTAATTTGCCTTATCATACATACTGCCAGGCTGCTCTCGCTTCCCTGCTTCCCTCTCTCACGGCAGCTGCGAGAGGGGCCTCATCTTGTGCCTCTCTCTCTTGCAGCACAATGTGGACATCTTTGCTTATGGAGCCATCCATTTCTCATGGACAGTGTTCTTTCTCAGCCCTTTTGCCCCAGCTGTAATTGTTTATGACTGAGATTGTTTGTGTCTTATGAGATTGTTTCTGGTTTATGACTAACTTAGATTTCTGGACATTGAAAAATGCAGCTATTCCTGGAAAGGTGAAGTAGGAAGATCTACTGAGACAGCTCTGTAACTTCAACCTGAGGCCATGGTCTGAAATCAGTTCTCAGAAATCAAACTGGTTCTCAGGAAAAGCATTCTGTGCATCTTTTTCTGGAAGGCAGCTGCAGCCAAAGCCTAGGACCAGGTAAACTTCAGCATTAACAGAAGGGAAGTTTCAAACAAGAAAGTAAAGGTGTACTTACAGTGATTGACTTGCCTGTGTGCATCAACACTTATCATAATACTGTACAGTCATCACATATGTTTTCTTAACAGGAAAAAAATATCATGCTACATATAAGACAAAAATTACTAAATCATGTTGTATTTGAAGAAGAGAAATACAACTCTTTGCCAAGCCTTTCCAGGAGTCAAATAGCTGCAGACCTTCCATTCTTCCCTGCTGATATTTTTTCTCCTGTCCAAATGACAGAGCACGAGCCAGGAACCTAATATATAGCAGAATTACTGAGTTAACATTATGGCTTTCCATTACAAAGGCTTGGAAATATTTGAGTGAAGTGCATTCATTTGTTTTGGTCTGGCTTTTGCAGTCTTGTAGCAGCCAGTTGTACAATTAAATGCACTCCATTCCAGAAATAATTTTCTAGAGCTGTTAGAACAATGAAGCTGTTGATGCCTTCAGACCCCTCTTTCTGAGCGCCAACCATAGATCACATAAGTGACTATGCTGCTGGTAACTCAATTTGACATATGCTAGGGGTATGCATTTGGTATTTTGGGTTACCAATGCTCAGCGAAGGCTGCAGAAGAGCACTGCCTTGAGCAATACTTCTCTTACAAGGGCTTCCTGAGCCTGGGGGTGATTAGCAGATGATGAATACTGGCTATGTGGATCTCTGCCACAGTGCTTTCCTAGTTGCCAAGTTCCTGGTGGCAATAGAAGGCTGATTTTCGGCACTGAATAATCACCAATTTATTTGAGAGCTGAGAAATTCACATAGTATTGCCTAGGATAATCTGTTAATTACTAATTGTATGACAACTGTTAGAATCCTCATAATGCAATTTTGAGAAATTGGACACCTCCAAGTGATGACTCTGTGGCATGAATGGCAGTATTTTCCTGCAGGGGTAACTATTTTCCTATTAAGATAATGATGTGGGTGTGCTGATCAATGATAAGCACCAGGAAAGGCATGCTGTCATTAAGGGGAGACTCTTTCACCACTGTCTCTGAAGTATTGTGGGGTCAATCCCCACCAGAACTTTATAAACCTTGCTAAAATTTTTCTGCATCATTATGTCCTAAGACTGACATGCAGAAAGAACAGGAATTACAAGAACATAACAGGTTATTCAGTATCAAGACAATACTAACAAGATATGACTGTTTGATCATTATATGTATTTAGTCATTATATATTAGAAAACAAATTAAAAGCTGATTATTTTGCAAAGGACCTAAATTATGGTATCTCCTGTTTGATGAAGATGCATTGGCATCAGAACTATGCACCTCTGCTTTGTCAGGAATTTTTCTCATTAAGCAAACAGTGCCTTCTCTCATTGTCAAAATATGGGTTCTTATTTGTGCTTACATTTAACAGAGCATTGCTAGCTATTTCCTACCAATGCAATTTGTCTTTCAGCCTATGACCTTTAATGTTATTGCTTATGTTCTATGCCTTTTGTTTCTTCGTACCAAATGCTGCACAGCACTGGAACAATGATGGACCTGTGTACTGGCACTAACCACTGGCTGTTTGAAGTATGTTATTTTCCTTGATTTATTTCAAACATATTATTTCCCTCTATGTCCCCACACCCATATACACTGCTTCTTTTTGCTTGTTCCTTCTTTTACGATCTTTAGCACTACTCAAAATTGCTGCTAGTTTTCTTCCAAAGTGTTTTGAATTTAATGTAGTTTGCAGGTAAGGGCTAAATCTGTCTCCACCATGGATTAATCCTAGATTCTGAGCTCCTTGCTTATGCTTGTAGATTTTGTTTCATTTCTTCAGGTAACTCCCTCCTAGTTATGACAAAAAATGCACTGTTTACTGCTATTCCCACAATGCTTGTTTTCCTTTTCTCCTTATTTCAGAGAGCTTCTTGTTGTGTGCTGTTCCAAAGCTTCTGCTGTGCTGAAGCTGTTCTGTGGCTGTTGGCCTAACACATCCTCTACAGAATCCTACTTTCAGCCACACCATCACAGATTTCTTTTAGGGTCCACAAAGTTAGTGCTGAGGCCACAGATCCTGCAGATACATGGTTGCACGTACCCCCACATTAGATTTGTGTGTAGGCTTCAGTGCAGGCTGGGTAGAAGATGTCCTTGCACTTTGTCCCTCAGGTGGTTCATCAGCCCAGCTCCATTCTCCAGCAACGTCGATGCATTGAAGTGACACACCACAGTAATTGCACACAGCAGCAGAAACTCTTGACTAGATAGGAGGAAAGTTCATCCTCTGTTGCTCTGTGGCTTCTTGGTCATGAAACTCAGAGAGCTAGTCAAGAAACAAAAATCTGGGAAAGAAGTAAAAATCCAGCAGATTGAAAGAAGAGACACAGTCCTGAACAATGCCTGCCTGCACTGGATTTGTGACAACCTTAAGGGCTGAAGGTTTCGGGGTGGAGGGTGGGGTGGTGGTGGTGTACAATCCTTCTGTACTTTTATTTACCGCACAAGTTTGCTGTCTGCTGCACATTTCCTGTGAGGGGCATTCCCTGATCTATGTCAAAACAGAAAGAGAACCAAGGCAAGATGCATGTCTGTGGTCTCTGCTCCCATTTGAAGATGGTTCCCTACCAGTAACAGTTTCTTTGTATTTTTTGGTTATCCAGCTCTTAATTCAGCTTGGTTTTTCTACACTCAGTTTCAAATAAGTTAAGCAACAAACTTACCTCTCAAAGTGAGATCTGATTCGCAAAATATCATTTAGATTTTTTTAATCTGTTGAAAAAAACTGTTGACCTGGGGGTCTGTGAGGAACAACAAACATATAGGCTCTTGGTATTTGCCTGCAGTCATTTCTCACTGCGAAGCTGGACTTTTGTTATAAAATCCTGAATTAGCCAAGAACTTTTAAATGATATTTTGTAGAGTCAGTATATCTGTATTATACCAAGCCCAGGCCCTTATATGTTTAGCAGTATGAAGCCCACTGTTTGTTACTGATACTGGGCAGACCAAACACAGTTATGAGTAAGGAAGTTATGACACTGATTTAAATGATTTTAAGGAGGGCTTTGTCAGTAAATGTCAAGGGTTACATCGTTGGCAGACAGACACAGAAAGGTGCTTATATTCCTTATTGGTATGCATACAGATACCAGTATTCATAGTATTAATCTAATGTCAAAGAAAACAAAGATCAACAAACGAATCAAGATAAATATATTTTTTATATTTTCACCATAAACTTAAGTTATACTTTTCATAGATACTTTAAGAGACTGAAGCCTAAAAAGTTGCTGTTTATTTTTTTCTACCAAATTGAGATATTCTATAGGAAAAGATTTGATCAATCTGTATTTTCAGTGCTTTCATTGGCTTTCTGTATTTTAATAAGGCATGCTAACAATGTTGATTCTTTAAATAAGTTCTTCTTTGTGTTTCTTTCCTTTCATAACCATACAACTATCCAGTGTAGCCAGTAAGTTAAAATTTTATCAATTGAGTCACTATAAAACAACACAATAGCAGTAAGTTAGACACATGAAACCTTAAGTGAAAGGGTACAAATGTCAAGTCACAGTATGTTTTTATACTACAACAGCAATCCATTCTAACATTTAGAAAGGTGACTTCCCAAATATTGCCTGTGTTTTTTATGTGTGCCTGTGATAATTCAAAGCAGATCAACAGGCCCTAGGAAAGCTCTACTGTTCCTAGAGAGGAAATACAAACTCTCTGGAGTTATGATTTTTCATTCCTTCTCTTTTCTACCAGTCTGACAAGTCGAGCCGGAAGGTGTGATAGTGAAGGTGGCGTCAGTAGGAGAAAAAAGAAATGACAGTGACAACTAATCCATACAAAAGAAACCAGTGCTATGTCATGGACTGCTCCACCATACTTTCATCTCAGGGCATTGGCAAGAAGAGCTATATTAGTAAGATAAACCAGAAAGTCTTTCTGCTGGTATGGCTTCCTTCCTTCACAGAATAAATATTATTTCTAAAGCAAAACCAACCTTCTTGTCTTCATGGCGAGGGCTTCCACTGTGGAGGAGACAGAGGGAGACAAGCTAAACCAGCTCCTTTACATGGGTGTCCCCTCCAGTGTCCCAGTCACTGATCCTGCAGCTTCATGCCATCCTTAGTTAAAAACCAAAGAGATTAATGGAAATTCACTCTAGTATTAAGGGAATCTGCATTTAAGACTAGTCATCAAAGGTTAGTGCATTAAACAGATAGGACATACGTCCTACCTCCTTCTCCTTGTTTCCCTTCTTCTGCTGTCCCGTACACACATTATGAGTGTACAGCAATTGCTACATCATCTGGAGACTTCACACTATCTCAAATACCTCACAGGAGCACATCAGGAAGGCCTCCTTACAAAACCAGTGAAAAATGACTTGCGTTTTTTTTAATGCTACAAACTATACCTGGCTGTAGACTGGGGAAAAATACCAGTGACTTTGGGACAAGGAAAAATTGGGTTTGTACTTTAAGGGATTATAATGTATATAAGGATAATGGTTGAAAGATGAGCACTAGTCCGTAGTGGTATGTATGCATAAATGTTTTTCTGGATTGCAGAAATTTCTCCAGCAACGTGCATAAGTGCATGTCCTGTGGTCAATCAGTCATTTCAGAGGATTTACAATTTTCCCTATGAAGAGGACAGTGCGGGTGTATTTATCGAGAATCATCAGGAGAAAAGGCCTGTTGAATCTGACTCGAGGTGGATGAGGATACTCGCCGGATCTCCAGGTAACCTCCATCACTGTGGCTCCTGCTGCTTCAGTGCCATTCTCATGAACATTCAGCACTGCTCTGTGGATCACCTGCAAGGACACAAAGCAAAACAACCTCCAGATAATAACCCAACAAGATGGGTAGAAGCCTGCCACCTCCCCACTCTTGCCAAAGAGAGCCCTGCCTGGCGTGAGCCCCAGCAGGACCATCCCTGTGGAAAGTCATCACCAGCTACTCCCCACTGAAACACAACCAGCCATCAGACCGTCTTGCTAGCCTCCTTCACTGTATGTGCAGGGAGGAACCCTTGAACAGCTGGCAGCCAAAGAACGCTCAACATGACTGATGGCAAGAAACTCTGGAAGCAAAGAAACCTGGTAATTTAGCCTCAACTTTGTGTTGCCTTTTGGCAGCTTCATGTATTATTGTGAATTGACCCTTTCATCTAGCTGAAAAAAATAACTTTTTGAGAGCAATAGAAGAGTGGGAATAACAGCCTTTTGCCCTCTGTAGGCAGAGTAGGAGGAAATTTTACCAAAGCTAATGTGCTACCTTTAGATAATTTTCTTTAGTAGCCAAAAGAACATTTGATTATATGTATGTCTTCTTCCTCATCCTTGAACCATGCATGTATAACCCCATATAAGGATGTTTGGCTTCAGGTTTAGGAAAGATAGGGCTTGCATTGTGTCAAGATTGACAGCTGTTGGTGATTGAGTAATGCTTCAGAGAGATTGGGATAAGCTTTCATGGGATATTAATGTCAGGTTCCTGGGAACAGACGAATCCTGTGGTCGCTGTGTTTCATGTGCTGACTTACTTTTGAAACCATCAGTCCAGGCTCCTCAATAATCCCTGACAGATCAGCTTGTTCAGTGAACAGATCAATCATACCCACTTGTTTGACTATCCTTTTCACATCATAAGTACCAGAAATAGAAAATTTTGGAATGTGCAGATGTATTTTTCTGTAACAAATAACACAAATAAGGACAAATTGTCATCTAGGTAGCACTCTTCAATGGCTTCACATTTATTTTTCTAAATGTTAAAAGCCTAGTCTCAGGGTTCAGGTAGCACTTCTGAACAGGTTAATTATCCAGCATGGGGGGTTGGAGCAGAATGAGCCCATGGTATCCCCTGCTCCTATGGTGAAGGAGTGGGGTGGAAGACAAAGAGGTGATAGTAACAATGATGTTTTGTTTGTTTGCATGGCTCTGGTTCATGAACCCGCACCAACAGAGACTCCCTGATTCCTATTCAGAAACTGATTCATCAACTTTGCCAACTCTGTGGCAAACAGAACTCCTACTTCCAGGTAGCAGATTTCCACCCCCCCC
>VZTU01005542.1:0-78501 GCA_013400835.1 Zapornia atra | reverse complement strand
CCCCCCCAAAGAACATAGCTAGATGTCCTAAGGCTGTTTGAATATACAACAGGGCCTGGGTCACCAGAGAAACACCTGCAGTAATGCTGAATGAATAAAATTTCTGCTTTTACATACAATGACCTCAATACCCTAACACCTAATAACTCAGAAACAGCTGCTTCTTTGTAGTTTCATAATGTCCATGTGAAACAAGGGTCTAACTTGATCATGGTGCTAAACAACTTGTGGTTGTGCAAGGAACTTAACCCAAGATAGATCCCAAGTCCAATGCCCTATTAATTCACTAGCCATGTCTCTTTTTCATTTTCCAGCTAAGGAAAAGGAAGTCCTGCACAGAGAGAGAGGCCATTAATAAAGTTCAGTAAAATAACCTGGACTTTAATGTTTTGTCTTGGTGAGATAAACCCTACTAATCTATAGCATGGTTACCTCTCATCTTACCAAAACCATTTACCTGTCTTGGAGGAACTTTTCCCATTTAGACACAGTCCTTTTCAGGAGAGCATCTTCCACCTGCTTCATCTTCCCTTCATCAGGCAAAACAAATAATGCTGCAGCATTTCCATTGTAAGGTATCTGAACCAGCCAACATGACAGCTCTTCATCAAAGTAATTTCTGTAGTAACCCTTTCTATACATCATGTCAACTTTTACAGATGTTTTCTGATCCACAAAGAAGTCCTCCTGTTTTGTATACGAAGTGCTAAAGGGTTTCTCCCAGTGGGCTTATGACAAAAAGAAAAATAATTCAGTGGGATAGAAAGAGGAATAGTCACAGTAAATAAGACAGGATTTAGTCCTACAGGCTTCCTTTGATTAGAACAAATATTTTATTCAAGTTACTGCACCTTCAGGTGTTACAGCAGTGCAGCTTCTTTTTTTCTTTTCACATGATTGAAGAGAATTAAAGACAGATAATACTGAAAACATCTACCATCACATTAAAGAATTTACCAAACTAAACAGTCACTTGTTTAAAAAATCCATTCTTTCACTCAATCAGGTGAGGACACAAACATTTATATTGACAACAAATATAAATTTTTTTTTAGAAATATTTTCCAGACACTGAATAGGGTTTCCATTTAAAATATTTAAGCCATGGTTTCTTTCTTTTAGGCTTTCACTCTCTGTAATAATCAGAAAGCAACTATGTTACAGCCGTCACACCCTTTGATATTACTTACCTTTAAAAAATACATAGTTAACAAGAACCATTGCAGTGAGAGGATCAAGGTTTTCCACTAGTTTGACGATTTTCCCATTTGTTTTTTCTTCAATATAATTATTGATCTGATTCTCAGCACCAGAGGAGTTGTTAAAGTCAGTAGAAAAGACTTCAGATTCATAAAAGCTTTTGACATCATCCAAGAACTTCTGTAGTGGTTTTAGTGTCTCTTCTATAAAAAGGGCATTGCCCAAGCTCAGCTGGAGCTCACTGTCTGAACGGTTCAGCATGTGGAGGAGTTGGCAAAAACCTTCATGTATTTCCTGCTCCTGAGTCTTTTTCAGGTTAAAGGCAAGCCCTTCCAGAATCTGCGTCAGCGTCGCTGACTTGGCACCAAGTGCCAGCATTGCAAAGGAAGCGGAGATGCTTATGGGTGAGAAGAAAATATTTTGATCGGTTGCTTCGGATGCGACCAGCTTGTAAAATGAAAATGCAAAGTCAGCATTGCTGGGAACTAGTTTGACAAAGGTTTTGTTCTTAAATGGATAGACTCCATCCCCGTGAGAACTGCGTCCTGGGTAATGTGTCCCTTTAGAATCATCATGCTTATTGCGGTGACGAGGATGTTTATGACTCTGGGTAACAGCATACAAACCAGCCAGCAATAAACACAAGGAGAAGGTGGGCTTCATTTTCCTTTTAACTGTTCCTGGAACAGAGATACACAGACAGAACATTGTATGGAAAATAATTTTATCATGCTGTGTGCTCCAGCCAAGTAAAATGAGGCTCTCAGAACACACCTGTTCTCCAAAATTCCTCACTTTTATATTTCACATTCCTGACACAAATATACTTCCTAATAAGCTGTTTGTATAACTGCCTCCTAATAAACTACTTGTGAAACCACGTATTCTCTCAAAGGAGGTAATTTTGATCATAGTAACTTGTAAAAAATAGGGTAGGATTGATTATTATTTTTTTTAAATTTGCAAATAACTGGAAGCTTTGGACATTTTCCCAAGAGTGACCGGTGGAAGTTGTTTTTGAAGTTAGTCCTGCAGGTTGACTACTGCAGCCCTGTTAGTCTTCCTTAATTCATCAGATAATCAGAGAATTAAATCCGTGTTAAATAAAAATGACAGAAACACAGATTATACCATCTACGACCAAAATTACAAAATCACTTTTACTGTCTTCAGAGATAAAATACTGGAACACTGTGAGAGCGAAGTCTCCATTTCTATTGTTTCCAAAACATTGGGTTTTAATCAGTTATGTAAAATATCTTCTTTAGTAGCAGCTAGTTCTTGCTGGCTTTTGGCATGTTTTGATTTTGCATAACAGTCATACCCCTTTGTTTACATGTAAAAAGGTACCCTTTCTAAAAACCAACATAATCCCAAAATGAAATGCCCAAATGATCCAAGGAGTAACTCAAAGGATACTTACAGTGCTACAAAAAGGATCTTGATATGTCCATCTGGTTTTGTCTGCTTCTTCTTTTCAGTACCACTGAATAGGATTAAGCAGAGCACCCCCGTTAATCATTAATTTGTTCAAATAAAATTTGCCAGTGAGGATGCAGTGCAAGCAGTAATGACTGTAGATGTTCTGGACAGTTTGTCCAACCCAGACACAAGCTAACAGTATGTACTGGTTTTGATTGGGATAGAGTTAGTTTTCTTCCTAGTAGCAGGAATGGTGTTCTGTTTTGGATTTAGTATGAGAATAATATTGATAACACGGTGATGTTTTAGTTGTTGCTAAGTAATGCTTACAGTAAGTCAAGGACTTTTCAGCTTCCCATGCTCTGACAGTGAAGTATGCTGGAAGATATGCAGGAACACAGCCAAGACAGCTGACCTGAACTAGTCAAAGTATGCTGTTCCATACCATGTGACATCATGCTCAGTATATTAACCGGGGGAGCTGTCCAAGGGGGGGTGTGTGCTGCTCCGGAAGAGTCTGGGCATTGGTAAGCATGTGGTAAGCAATTGCACTCTGCACCACTTGCTTTCTTTCAAGAATACTTCACTTGATATTCTATTATTATTATTATTATTATTATTATTATTACTACTACTACTACTACTATTATTATTATGCTATTCCATCTCGTTCTTTACTTGTCCTGTTAAACTGTTTTTATCTCAGTTTTCTCACTTTCGCTCTTAAAATTCTTACCCCAATCCTGCCAGGGGGGAGTGAGCAAATGGTTGTGCAATGCCTGGGGCTAAAACCACAACACTGGAGGACACTCCAGATAGCAGCCTTCCAGTACTTAATGGGGTCCTCCAGGAAAGACAGAGAGGGACTCTTTGCAAGGGCATGGAGTGATAGGACAAGGGATAATGGCTTTAAACTGAAGGAAGGTAGATGTAGATTAGGTTTTAGGAAGAAATTCTTTACTATGAGAATGGTGAGGCACTGGAACAGGTTGCCCAGGGGAGTGGTGGCTGCCCTCTCCCTGGAAGTCTTCAAGGCCAGGTGGGATGGGGCTTTGAGGAACCCGGTCTAGTGAGAGGTGTCCCTGCTCATGGCAGGGGGATTGGAACTTGATGATCTTTAAGGCACCTTCCAGCCTTAGCCATTCTGTGATTTAGGAGTCTGAAAGAAATACTGGAAAGGGAATCACACCCTCTTCCCCTCAAACTAAAGCTCTTATCCCATGGTTGTCTAATATGGCTGCATAGTCAAACAACAAAACAGAGCAGGGCACACCATTTTCTTTTTTAACTGAATGGTACTAATTTTTTGTTTACTAACCTAGTGACTGGAGCACTTGATCACTGGATTGGGATACAAGATCCCCAGTTCTTACAAACTGTTCAACTGAGAGAATCAGACCCAAATAATTTACTTGGCAGGATAATAACTCATCTTCTGGATTCAAGAGGATGATGAGAATTTGAAGGGAAAGACAATTCCCAGCCTTCCTTCTGGGGTTTAAAAATCAAATAAAATATAAATAGAAAAACTACTTATCTGAGATGTGTAGATAATTGTGTGTGGATAACTGTATGTGTTTTTATCTATGTGTGAAATATTTATGTATGCAAATCCACACACACACCTATAGTTATTTGTGATACTGGAGAAAGATCAACTAGTATGATGAGTTAGCCTGATAATGCAGGCACAAGCCTGGGAGACAGGAAACTTAGGTTTCTCTCCAAGAATTACTCCAGCAGAAGAAGAAACAAAGGCCCTAGGAATTGTTTGTGAATGTGATACCCGATTGCACAAGATGTGCAAGTGTTATTAATTCTAGTCATATGAGTAGTGTGTGAGTAGTTCCGCTAAAGATAATCATTACCTTTGCTACATAAGAACCTGTGACAATAATTAATGCATTAGAATTTGAATTGAGGGGAAAAAAAGAAATTTCATCGCAATTTAATTGTGATATTTTGATAACATAACAATAATTTCAAAACGCTTTTTCAAGAGCTTTGAAGATCTACATATTTATTAGATTTTATATGCAGAAATTCCCACAATGTTTTAAACGAACTTTTGCTAAAAGATAGTAATTGAGGTTTTCTTTTTGCATCATGACATGAAGTGATATAAAAGTACTTTATTTACCGATTTTCTTGAAAAACGTGACAATCTATGTCAAGTGTAAATGAAAGGGGAAAACCCCATAATATATTAAAAGTGAGGCAATGAAATAACTTGATGAGATTATAAATAACCAGTCTTTGAGACATTAACTCTTTCAGAGAAGCTCTCACCAGAACAGGTATGCCATTAGCTATTACTAATTTATTATTTTATTTTTAGTTAAATGTAGACTCCTTCCAGCAAGCTATGGTGAGGAAGAAACTGTCTTCACTTGATCTTGAAGTATGATTATGGTTTTGTATCCAGCTCCTCTGTAGGCAAGCTATCCTATTGACTTCAGTACTGTCCAGGTAATAAACTGGTCTGAACCAATAAATGAGATAAAAAATCTGAGTCTGTCCTTCCATTCTGGTTTAATGCAGATTAAGTGCATTATGTCAGTGCATGCTACTGATTCACATCACAAATGATGTTTCCATAGTGCAAGCACTCATTAACTCTTTTTTTTTTCTTCCCCAAAATGCACTCCTAGAAAAAAACAAAACCCAACAAACCTAAAACTGACTCAGAGGAAACATTGTGGCACTCACTACACTCTGATAGAGACAGGACAAAGAAGAATGTTTAACAAACTTTTCTGTAAGCAGTGGAGTTAATAAAGCCTAGTTTCCTAATGTTTTGTAACTTTCCTCACCACAACAACCACAGTTCTTTACTTCACAGCCTCCAGGACAACCAGGCAGGAGAGCTGGGCTGGAGCTGGAGCTGGAGCTGAAGCTGGGCCTAGACCGAGGCCTAGGCCTAGGGCTAGGGCTAGGGCTAGGGCTTGGGCTAGGGCTAGGGCTGCCTGATAAACACTCATCACCTGCTGCTCCCAGAAGCTTTTAAAGCAGCTGAGTTCTGTTTGCTTTCTCTGCCACAAGCAAAAAACAAGATTTCACTGATTTTCAGGGTAGCATAATGGTTTCCTGATCTCCTACCTATCCGTTAAGCCTAACTGGAACTTACATTGTTATGGAGGGTCACAGACAGAGGGCAAGTGGTTACAAACGCAAGCATATGATGCTGTTTCCTTTGGAAAATAAGCTGGTGGTTTTATTTTCTTTGCATTTGAGGTTATGACAGTCATGGTTTCTCAGTTTTCACAGTTCATGTGACTGTGTTTCTTACTATCATCAATATTTTCATCATTCTTACATTTAATTATGAAAAGAAGACCAAATATATAATATATTACCATTCAATAATGGCATATCTCTATTTTAATCATTAGCTTTTCTCTTATGTCATCTCCAGGAAGAACTTGTGGACAGCCCAGCACTCGCAGGAGTGATTTAGCAGTTCAAGATGGATGATGTGTATGTTTAACACTAAAACTCTTTTATAGCATTTGATAACCAGACTGCATGTTCCAGATCACCATATCTTTCAGCTGAGATTCCATGTCGTTCATTCATAATTATCTTTGGAAGTAGACAACTTTAAAAGCTTAACATACCTGAATCTCAGCTTTACTCTAGTTACCTGATAAAATCTGTTAAAGGACTGTGACAAAATTGGTTTGAGTGAATATTCAGTTAGCAATTCCTGCAAGTCTATGGAAAAGCATGGGATATAAAGAACAGTTGCTTAGATTTAAATAATACTGACTGGGAAGCATTGTGATCTACAATCCACCTTGGTAAAGCAGACAGGCTATATCTCCATATGTAATCATTCTGGAACAGAGCAGCTCATCAAACCTTCAAACTTAAATAATTGTCTGACTATGAATGAGAGACTTTGAGCCTTAACCTGGACTCCTGCAGAAGCAGTTTTGAAAGGTTTTTTTCAAGACTGGACAGTGAATTACAGAACTGGAAAATTATTAAATTATACCTGTTTGATCTGTTGTTCCTCATATCTTTGGAATTAAGTCTTTTGCTTACCAGAAAATGTAGTTGCCCTAAGTTTCCATTCAATAAAAAAGCTACAGTTACGGATATATAGGACTAAACATTCATTTGGCCCATGAAGAGTTATGTTTCTAAGATGGAAGGCACCTGCTTGTGGGTTAGTTTTATCTTAGGCTAGTGCCTATGTAGTGGCAGATGGACACAACACATTGGTTTCTGCAGCCCGTAAAAGGGAGCCTGTCCATCACATCTGAGTAAGCACAGGTCTTTTCCAACCTTCCTATTATATTAGCTCACATCTTCCCTCAATAAGAAAAGCCTTAGTCTGGCAGTGCAAGAGATGGCTGAGAGCTCAAGAACTTTGATTCCTTGGGCAAAGGCTGAACACTGTCCCCAGAGAGTTCTCTCAGCCCAGGTCTGTCTTGCAGGGAGCAAGTATAAGTTCCTTCACTCTCCATCATATTCACAGGTTTTTAAATACAACACTCAATTCCTTCCTCTCTATATTTTGATTAGCTTTTAGCACCTTTTTTATTAGCTTTGAACCTGGCTCCAACTTGCTTTATGTGATGGTCTGTAGCTCTGGCATTAGATGTGGTAATGATGATCCTTGTCTCCATTCACCCAATCGTGTCATAAATAATTTTTGCCTTTTTTATCCTAAGTTGTCTCTTTTCCAAGCTGAAGACCTTTCATCTTAAACAGGAGCTGTTCAAGAATTTTGATTAACTTTACTACCCTTTCCTAAAGATTTTCTAGTTCTTATTTATAATTTCTGTTATTATAGGACCGGAATTACATGTTCTAATCCACATGTAGAGATTTAGACAGTGGTACAATCTTCCTATTATTTGTTCTTTTTTCTTTCCCAATAATTTCTAATATTTAATATTCTTCCTTTCCCACTGCTGAGCTGATCTGTATAGGAACTACCTACTATAACACCAAACCCTTACTCTTGAGTGACAACAGTCAGCTCAAGTATAGCATCTCACCAATCCTGAAGCTAAACTTAACAAGAAAATTAAAATACCCACTGACAAGTGTAACAGCAAGTCAGAAAGCTTCTGTGCTTTCTGGTTTCAAAATGAGAATTTGTCACGTCCATTCCTTGATTTTACCAGAAGATGGTGGCACAGGGCTCCTTTTCCTATAACCCCCAGAACTTGAGGCTCCATACTCACACATCTACCTGCAGAAATCAGTGTATCAGAATCACACTAAAATCTTGGTTTCTTGCAAAGATCATAATTGGTATACTGAAATGATTACATTTGAGAAGTTGCATTTGTCCTACAGACATTCTTCTCTTGGTGTAAAGGAAACCTTTTTATGCAAAAAACTTTTAGGGTGACATGTTCACCAGAGAATAAAAGCTCTTATTTTGGAATTAAATTGTCTATACAGAGAACCCTCTTGGATTTATTAATTAAATTTGAATTGATGCCTTACATTATTTATCTTTCTCTTGCAGCCATGGCCTTAAACAAACACTAAGAAAAGCCCTTATATAGATATTTAAGAATTACACTTGAAGGTTTTTCTCCCAAAATAGGATAGAAAGCATTAGTGCTAAACTTTGCAAAGTATTACCATTTTTTATTTAATAAATTAAAAATGTTTGTCATAGTGAAGAAGCAGAAGGCAGATCAGCTAGCTGAATGACTATATTCAATAAAATGAAGTTCATTTTATGATTCCATTGCTGATATCCCTTTTTTAAACAAGTCTCTGACACTGTAAGCTTTTGAGCTGTTGACGATTCTGGTGGGTCACTGGTATAGTTTAATGCAACCACTCTCTTCCTTGTTCCAACAGAGGCAAAGGAAGAGGCTGTATGGTTGCCCTTAGCCTCTGTTTCCATCAATGGCTGACATCAACATGTCTCTGCAAGGCACTTTGATATTCAGTCTGAAAGAATGCAGTGTGCTGCACTACTTGCACCACGCTTGGAATTTAACATCTGCAAGGCACTTTGATATTCAGTCTGTACTTACGTAGGCTTTCTGTCATAATTGCTGCACCATCTTTCCCACCCTGACAACCTAGAAGCAGCTGGAAGGGCTGGAGCATATTTGCCTCTATTTGATGCCTCTTCTCAGTTACCCTTGATACAACTGTGAATACATCAAGACTGTGAAACAAAGCAATGACACAATGACAGGCATGCTCATGAGGTAGAAATTTCTGGCTGAGGAAACTGGGGTCCAAGATGTCTAAAAATTTCATCCTTAAGGTTTACCAGAGCAATAGAGCTCAGACTTGATAGAAGATACAAGAAGAGAAAATAAATCCAAGACATACATTCCAGTCTCTGTCCCTTGAATATGTGACGCTAGTCTTTATTGATGGCTAAAGAGTTTGCATCACTGTGATCAGAAAATCGAAATGAGGTCTAGGCATATCCTCTCTTGCATTCATTTACATTTTAGGATCTATTTTTCATTACATATTTCATCTGCTCTGTGCACAGATGTTTTCTCTTGCTCTGAATTTCATTTCTGGTAGCAACCGAAGTTTTTATGATAACTACAACACATAGTGGATTTTCCCTTTCAAACATTTTTCTTTAGCACAGCATCTTCCACATGGTCTATGTTTCCTACATGAGACATAGCAAGCAGGGTAGCAACTTTTCTTTCATAAGATGTTTGCATAAATCAGCAAAGTCTTCTTCAGACCTTCCATAAAAGCATCACATTGTTGTTAACAGAAGTTTTCCAACCATGAAGGATACTTAATTGTTCAGTAAAGTAATAAATCATAAGTATTTTTTTCCAGATGGCTTATGGAAAAGAAACTAAATGCAATCAAAAGTAAGAGAAATAAAGACTCATTTTATAAATCAGCCTAATTCACCTCTAAAAAATTAATCTCCAGGGGTAGGATTGATCTGGAAAGCTATTTTCATCATGGAAATTCTCTTTTTCAAGAAGTCAGCAAAGTTATTTGCAGCATCAGTGCTGAGCTGAGTTTGTGTAACCAGAGTATTAATCTTACTCAAGGACATCTACATGAAATGAATGAATTATATTATGAATTATATATTCTTTAAAACTGTTAGTCTGAGGAAAGCAAAATGACTTTATTTTTTAAAAAATGGATTCTCTGTTATATGTGAGACTGGGAACTTAATAAAGGATATTTCCAGATTGGTCTTTGCTGACTAAGAGTTTACAGGGAATTGATGATAATCATACATGTGCTCAGTTTAAACCTAATGAAAGCAGCCCCATGTGGGTAAGGGCAGAGGTATACTGCTGAGCAGGGTGTGTTCGATGGATGAGTAAGATTCAGAGGATGTGTCACAGGACTCAGAGATACATAGCCCATGGTGGTCTTCATACTCCTTTGTCTCTTGAGAATTTGCACTCTTTAGCTCCCAATGCAGTAAATATTTAGAGCTTTCAGTGAAACATTTTAGTTTTAAAATGTTTGTGTTCCTCTTGCACATTTTTCTGCTAGGAAACTAGTGTGTCTGTGCTTTGGGGCCAAGATTTCAATGCTGAATTAGGAAGTAACACTGTTAAGAGGGGTTTTTATACCTCCAAAGGTTTCCTAGACTCATGTCAAAGATGAGCTGGGTTGTGAGACGTTGAGACTGCCCTATAACTGCCATGCCAGTACTCCTGGTTCTCAGAACCTACAGTCAAAAACCACCCAGCTCAGGAACTACCATAATCACCTGGGTTTTAAGAGGTTAGTGATTCTCTGCTTAAAATGAGTGTGAGGACAAGGGAAAAGCCTGCTGCTTTTGTTGTATTCAGTCTACTGAAATAATTAGAATAGGTTTGGCTTACATCTGGGTGAATTCCCATTTTCTTGAAATAGTAGCAGCAATCAAGGGCTGAATGGATGACATCGTTGTAAGAGGAAGGCTGGTGTGCCTATTCAAGGGCAAGTTCTCCAGACACCAGGGTTGAGGGTCAAATCGTCAGTCCAAAGTACTGGTAGCATCTGAATAGCACGGCTTATGTGAGCAACTGGTGTTTCAGTGATTGCATGATTGTTTTGTGCCTTTTGGCATTGAGTCATCTCCTTTCCTTCCTGATGAAAGGTAAAATGCATTGTACGCATACCATATTAGACCTGAAGTCCCACTGCTTTGTGGTTTGTGACAACATGCTACCTGGACTCTGCCATGGGACAAAGCAAAGAGCTTTACTGACAGCAGCTATCTCATGAGCAAACAGAGTCACTATAGACCATAAACAAGGTCAGATAGAACAAACTTGCTGCCTCCCACATGGTTTAGAGGCTGTCAGGAGAAGTCTGGCACTCAGGTCTGCTGGGGCACCGCTAGGCTGCTCTTCAGGGACCCACCCCAGTGGGTTCATATTCCTACAGAGGAGTCCTCAGCTGAAATATGCTTTCTTTAGGTAAGTCCTTTTCCTCAGAGCTTTCTGTAAGCATTTCTGGTAAGTACTAATGGACCCACAGCAAGTCAGTTATCTTGGATGTTTATGATTGGGGGTTACATACTCCACCCTAAGCTGTGTTGTCCCTTTCTGGTGGACAAAACTTAGTAACATATAAAGAAGGTCTAGTTCTCTTTGAAAGCTTAGCTTGGTTCCAGCTGTTCCATAGACAGACAGCATTCATGTGTGGGATTAAACTGTCCTGGTCTGGTTTTGTTGTTGTGGAAGTCTGAAAGGTGTTAATAAACTCACACGCAAATGAATGAAAGACACCATAAAATACATGTGTTTACCACATATAGAATGAATACATGTTAGCTTATGTCTGTCAGAATCTTTCCTTTCATTCTCTACCATTAATACAAATTGATAGCATAAAGAGGAACATTCCCTGTCACACATTAAGATAGACATAACCAATAAGGACAAATGATGCAATGCAGACCAACGCAATTAGATTTTCTTGGAATTAAGACANCACACACACACAGACACACAAAAACTTTGCAGAATTACCCAGTTCCTAAAGAACATCATCAGGACTATGCTGAGAATAGCATCAGACGTATTTGTTTAGCCCCCAGGCTCTATGGATCTCCATACTATGAACTATAGGCAGTTTTATGCCTTCAACTTATATACAGAACAAGAAGAATTTGTTTCTTGCCATCCCATCTTCCCCTTCCAGAATGATTTGCAACAATCCCTTTTCCCTCTCCAGTTTCTTGCCACAGCTCCGGCCAACCTGTTGACTGAACATAAAGTTCTTCAACTGGAGGACGACTGTGGTGATATCCCATAAGTTGGTAGATACCTTCAAAACTCATCCAGCATCCAATGGTTTGATACTCTTGCCAGGAGCAGTCACTCTGAACACTCCAGTGTCAAAACTTCCAGTGTAGGTTTCCTCCTGAATTTCCTTGCATCCACTTTCAAAAGCAAAGGCCTGGAGGGTAGATGAGGTGGGAAGTTGCTCCATGTGTTATTTCCCAAAGCCTCTGCTCTGTCCTAGCAACCCTGAGATTCTTCCTTTAGCAATAGAGCGAGAACCTGTTTTTCTGCAACCCCTCTCTGATAAAAATCTCGCCATCCTACCTTCTAATCAGTACTGGTGCACTGATTTATTTGGGTGGGATGTGACCCGAGCTGCTCCCAGCTCTTGTTGAGTTTGTACAGCCACCACAGAGAAGGCTGCTTCACACCACTCCAGGTTATCATTGATCTCAACTCTGTAAAAGCCGCTGCTTCACACAGTCCACTGAGTGATGGTATCTTGCCCCAGGAGAAGCAATAGCTCAGGGCTTCCACTGAGTTCTTGAAGCTCGGAGCAAAGGGACTCAGACAGCAGTCTCCAAGTCGCCTTGAGTAAGAAGCACAACCACCCATACACCAGACCCCTGCTACAAGCATTGAATGGTCTCAGTAAAGCACCTCTGTGCTAAGTGGACCAGATTTTAAGAACAGATTAGAGGGCCAGAGAGGTGTCAGGGGTGGGGTGCTTGCTTGTTGATTTGGGGCTTGCATTGTCCTCACAGCACATTACCAGGACCACAGTAGAAATGAGCAATATACATTCATAAGCATCATCTTCCCAGAGACAGGGACTAAATTCCTCATGTAAAAAAATTATCCAGGGTATATGTGCAAGCCAAAGCAATTCAGTGGGAGAGCAACTTCCAAAGCAGGAGTCAGCCTGAGGCAGCAGCTCCAAGATAACAGATTTTGCTATAGAGTTCATCAAGGCTGAACACTGGGCCCCAGTGCTCCACTTCAGTAAGTGGGTGATATGCAGACCCGCAACAGCAAGAGACTGTTCATGTATTTCTTAAAAACAGGTTTTACCCAGGTAGGTACATAAGGAGAGAATGCAAATAATCGCCATCTCCATATGAGAAAAGTTGGACTCATAGAACAGCCTTTAAAACATATTTTACAGACACCCTGCGATGTCAATGGAAGTGACTGAAAGGCTTTTTTTATTTTAAAGCATTTATAGAATGATAGCAAGAGACTGGATTCAGTCCTTAAGTGATGGATTTAAATAACAATGTTTATTTTATTCATTAGCCATAGAAATAATTCATGGATGACATTGTTTCAGGGCAATTCTTTTATAGTTTATGCCTAATATCACTGTCTGTCTCAATTTTTTTGCTGAACTTGCAGACTGCAAAAAGTCCTGCAGCAGAGTAAATCTATTGTCTCAGTGATTTTCTCTTTTTCGTCAGCTTTTTTTAAGATATCCTATGCAAAGAGTTTGAACATGTGAGGTTAGTTGAGGGTAAACAACAACAATGGTGGAAAATGTTACATTTAAAAACTGACAGTTGATGGGCTTACTGGGATTTTTAAAAAAAATTTGATGAGATAATTCCTCATTTACTTCTGAATATTCCTAAATCAGAGAGTAGTTAGTAACACTAAGTAACCCACGTGTGTGAACACTGTAGCCATTGTAGCTAATGCGGAATAGCAACATGCCCAGTTACTCAGCAATTATTTCACAGTAGGATTTACAATTTTCCCCATGAAAAGTGTGGTGCCAGTTGCTTTATCAGAAATCAGTATAATGAAGGGTTTATTGAATTTGACAGTAACAGTAGGACGAAGGAGTCTGTTCAGGATTATGGCTGTGGCTCCCGCAGCCTCAGTTCCAGCCTCATCAACTTCCAGGACAGCCTTGTGAATTGCCTGCAGGAAAAAGGAACAAATCAGTGGTTTGTTATGGGACAACAAGCAGGAGGTGGAGACAAACACACTTCTTATGGAATGTTCAGGAGAAGAAAGGAGTGATAAAATTCAGTGGACCAAACTTTCTTGTATGGTTAATCTCCAACAGCCTGCAACAGGAGTGTTTTCCACATCGGGACTGAATGAAGAGGGCCAAAAAGAAAAATGTACGCACTGTAGATGCAGCCTCACCAGTGCTGAGTAGAGGGGGATAGCAACACTCTATGCACTTGCTGTCTAATTTTCTGAGATGGTTTGGACTTCCACTAGCAACTCCTTCTGTTATTTCAAGGTTAATGGAAGAATGCTATTCAAATACTAATACAATATTTGGCAACCTTGCCGCAATGAATGGTTGCTTAAACTGCCATGGTGAAATTCTGCTACTGCAACTGGAAGCTTCCTGGAAAAATTGAGATTATTGAAAAAATGGGTACCAATCAACACAAATATCACAATATACGTCTCGTTTATAATTTACTTGACACAATTACATGTCAAAAATCATATTCCACTGCCAAGACATAATTTAAAATCTTGTCCAATTTTTCAGTGTACTTAATACCCAGCCTTTTAAAAGCAATATTGAAATAATCAAAGGTGAGACAGCTGACCCTCTCTGTAGAAAAGTACAATTACTAAGCAAGCTCCTACGTATCACTGTGAGTTTTCTTTATAATTTCAGTAGAAGGAGGGCAAGCAAGTCTTTAAAAGCCCCAGATATCGTTGATCAGAGCAACCAACCTCCTCCACCCCCTCATCACCTCTGTCCACTTACTTGTGAAACCTGAAGGTTATGGCTGCCACTAATTCCAGACAGATCAGCATTACTAGAGAACACATCAGTAATACCCATTTCCTTGAACAGGTCTTTAACATCATAAGACCCAGTAATAGAAAACTTTGGCAACCGCAGATCTAATCTCCTGTTGAACAAAGAAAGCGAAACAGCAATGAAGGTTTGCAGCCTTATTTCAGCCAGCAGGCTGGATAGTATGCAATTCAGCTGAAAACATTTTGTTATTACTAATATTTTTGATGGTAGCATTCATATTCCCTGAGCAATTCTGGCATCCAGCCAGAATCTGCCATCTTCTTCTACCTATGTTTTCTCTTTGATTTTCGAAAAACCAACTAATTTGTTCATTGCCGCTTTTACATCCCAGTGCCAGTGCATGCACATCTAGCAGAGCTTTGGGGCTAGAGCACTACAGAGAGTAAGGAGACCAGCGGTGGAAAGGCTAAAATAAGGAAAACCAGGGAAAATGAGGGTAAAATCTAAGACAAAATGAAACAAATTAATTATGTTAGCATCATGAAAGAAGAGGTATAGTGGCCAAAAGGTAGCCATCAAGTCTCAAAGCAGTTACTACAATGCTGTGTGCCCTTCTGTCAGGTCAGAGACCCTATGGTTGCTTATCAGTAATGCTCTGCTCTGACTTGTCTTGGAATCACTTAAAAATCCCACTTTATGAAATTAGGGCATTATGTCCAGGAGGAGGAGATTTGAAAGTAATGCTTTGTCTTAAAACTAGTATGTCCCCAAATATAATATTGAGAATATTGAAAAAATCCATCTACCTAGAGTTACCTGCTCTCAAGTTGGCTATCCCATTTGCAAATGGTTTCCATGGAGATAGCATTTTCCACTTGCTTCATCTTTCCGTCATCGGGCAGGATGAGCAATGCTCGTGCAGTGCCCTGGTAAGGCAGCTCTACCACCTCACAAGAGAGATCCTGGTCATAGTAACTGTCATAGTTACTGTCACGCTGCATCATGTTTACTCTAACAGATGCATTTGTGTTCACAAAAAAATCATCCTCATATGTACGTAAAGGATCAAAATGCTTTTCCCAGGCAGCTAATGGGGGAAAAGAGAAAACAAACATATGGTGATCATAAAAAATGTGAGATAAAAACCAGCCCAACTTATATGATAGGACACTGTAGGGCTGTTTATGGGAGAAGAGTATCACTAAATAACTTCAGTCTCCTGCATAACACACAATGAAGTATTTCAGGTGTGTGGTAAGTTCAGCATAGTTAGTTTGAGTAAGTCCTATTCAACTGAAAAGCAACCAGAGGTTGATGAGGACCAATCAAGGGAGTCCTTCTCTTGGAGAAGTATGTTCCCATCAATTGTACCTTTTATGACATTGAAATTCAACCACTTAAATATTCAGTCACAGGATCTTGTTGTGTTTCCTGATAGGCTGTACCTGATGCAAGCTGACTGCACTCAGCCTGGTGAGGAATTCATCAGCAGGATAAAGGATCCTAACATTCAAGCAAGGTTCCAGAAGAACAGACCCTCAAAGTGCTATGTCTCAAGTTTTCATGCAGCATACTTAGTAGATCTATCATAACACTGGGGACCCTGGAAGTGCAAGGACATCAGTCCAGTAAGTTTAACTGGCACATACAGTCAGCATAGAGATCTTGGAAATATCTTTAGTCATTATGTTCTCAGACCAGCAAGGCTGTGAGTCCTTGGCTATGAGGCAGTCCACGAGAGTGGGACAATATTTCTCAGCAATTAGATACCTGCTTTTGGGTACATATAATCTTTACTTTGAAGGTCCTACACAGGCCATTTATTTCGTAAATAGTCACTCTTCTAATAAGTCATGAAGGGTTCCCTCCAATTTTTGTTTTGCATCAAAATGACCTATTGCAATATTATGTTAAGTATCTTACCCTTAAAATAAATGTAGTTAACAAGAACCAATACAGTACTTGGATCAAGACGATCAATTAATTCAGGAATTTTCCCCTTGGTTTTCTCCTCTGCATATTTATTTATTTGCTTTGTAGCTTCTTCTGGTTTATGGAAATCACTAGAAAAAAATTCTGCATCATAGAATTGTTTAGTATTTTGTAAAAATTTCTCCTGTGGTTCATACCCAATAGCTGTAAACAGAGCATTCCCTATATTTAATGTGATGTTAACATCAGCACAGTTCAGTACTGCTAAAACTTTATGAAAACTTTCATGTATATCATGTATGCGAGTCTCAGTCAGACCATCAAAGCCCAGTCCTTCAAAAATCTGAGACAGAGTGGTTGACTTAGCACCAACAGCCAGCATAGCAAAGGCAGTGGAGATGCTCATGGGAGAAAAGAAAACATTTTCATCAGCTACTTTTGATATAGCTTGCTTGTAAAATCTAAATGCAAAATCTGTGTAGCTTGAGCCTTGCTTGTCACAGTTACATGTTAATAAATTTTCTCTTCCATCATGCAGGTTCGTATTATTGACTTCATGGCAAATGTCTTCTTGGTGGCAATGGGTTAAGGCACAAAGAACAGCAAGGAGTAAACACAGGCACAGGAGATACTTCATCTTCTTTTCAAATTATTCTGTCACAAAACAAACAGTAATTAGATGAGCAGATGGTAATGATGAGTTTGGTAGTAAGAAATAATGAATAGTTTGTTAGCATAAATATTACATAGTGCAACTGTGAAAATCTAATATACACGAGATATATATAGTGCCCGTGGAGAGAATGTAAAATGTCATTAATAAATTCAACCAAATTATATATTAAAATGTCAAGCATAATAAACCCATAATATTTCTTGTAACTGCCCTGATAAGGCAATTCTCTTCTTTGTTCAGAATGAAAGTATAGAGCCAAAGTCCATAATAATCTTTATTAACAACGATGTTATCTTCCTTGGATCATTGTTTCCTACAGGGTATATCTAAACAAACAAGCTGCCATGAGGCAAGACAGGGTGTGGGTTTCAAAGACATCAAATATTCCACAGTACCTGCCCAAATGCAGTTTGGGAAATGTCCGGAAGTGGGAATAATTCCTTCACTTTTATCAGGACAGCAGCACACAGACAGCTATCATGGACTATCCAGTTCTTGTTAAATTCACACCCTTATTTATTTATTTCATGCTTACTTACTCACATGGCCAATCACTTGCCACAGATGACAAGTGATGGATGAAAGAAATCTACATAAATTTCAAGGCAAAATTCAAGGCAAAAGCCTAAAGCATCCTGTGCCATGGCAGCACAGCACTCAGAGGTAGGCATAAAGGCACAAGGGAAGCAGCAGGTTTGCAACGGATAATGAGGTGTATGTTTGGAAAAAAAGGACCCTCTTTTGGGGGGCTCCAGTAAGTGTGTGTAACTTGTTAAGTGATGGCTTGCTCCTAACCACAGGCTAACCTGTGTGGGATGTGTGGCTCCCTCCAGAGACAGAAGAAAGACTTGGGTCCAAGAGGAAAAGAGCACAGGTCACATTTGGAAATCCAAGGGCACTCACATTAATCCTCTTGGAAATGTCGAGTTTCTTTGTTATGCTTGTTCTCCTAATGTCAACAAGATACACTTCACATGACCCTCCTACCCTCCATGGGAGTTGGAACAAGTCTCTTCACCTCCCTACTATTCTGGGGAGGCATTCATAACAACCTATCTATGAAAACAAGCTTTTTGCACTCACAGCTTCTAGGTGAAAACATTTCTAGAACTATTCTACTGTAATGGCTCCTCTTCTACTGCTTTCCCACCAACACAATTTGTCTGTATCCTTCTCTTCCAGGACTGCTTTTTCCCATTTCCAGACAAGGTGAAGTTCTCTAGGTCCTGTATTCATTTCTAGGTATGAAGGATGACTGTATCTACTATCTAAACAAGATTTAGAGTTTCTGAGGACAGCCCAAGTTCCGTGATTCTTGATGATTATCCAGCTAATTAATTTTTTTAATTGGTATGGTGGTCTGTCTTGTTTTTATTGGAAAGGAATATACAAGCTGTGTGTCCTCATATTGCTAGGATCTGCGTCTGCTGGGTATGTGTAAAAGCAGACAGTGACTACTGCAATGAACTGCAATAAGAAGGGGTAACCCTAAATAAAATTTCATTTCCTCAACCAAAAGATGGAGTAGGGCCCTAGATTGGAGTATCATACACTTGTTTGCATCACTTTTAAGCGGAACACTCCTTCTTCCCCCAGCCAAAAATACCTTTACGTATTGCAGAGAAACAACCATATAGTACAGTGCATTTCAAAAGTACTTGCTGTTGAACATCTCATAGACTGCTTTTCTCTAGTTATTTGAGATATTGGACACTTAAGTTAAAAATAGAATATTTTTCATCTGTCCATGATCACTTCCAGTGTCCAAACAGAGATTAACCTAAATTTCAAAGAAATTCTAAAGGATAGTATTATTTGTCTTCAGCAAGCTTATATTAGGCATGGCTCTGAAGTTCTACTATAACAGATCAGTTAAAAAACTTCTTTTAGTATCACAGTTG
Source organism: Zapornia atra (assembly GCA_013400835.1). Lineage (NCBI taxonomy): Eukaryota > Metazoa > Chordata > Aves > Gruiformes > Rallidae > Zapornia > Zapornia atra. The sequence continues at coordinate 59,433 of VZTU01005542.1, read as the reverse complement.
TCCTTAAAAATATTAAAGTACTTCTACCAGGAGCTGGAAAACACTGAATATTGTCATATGATTTTCCCCACATACTTTTCCCTTTATGGATGTTAATGACAGTAATTTCAACATTTTGAAATTAGAAAATTCCTGACATGAATATTTTTTGTTACCATGTCAAAGCTGAAGAAACTGGAAAGGCTTTATTAAATCTGGGCTGTATTTTTTATATGCAAATTGGAAATTTAGAAAAAAATTCTTTGCCAAACCACAGATTAGTTTGCTTATGGGAATAAAAGGGGTAATTACATTTAAATTGTGGCCTTCCACCCATCCCCTACACTCACCCCAGTCCTAATTAGAGAGCCTGGCCTTAGCAATTGAATGGTTGTTTCATACATTAAGTCACCAGAAGAGTTTATAAATCGGACCTGGTTGTTCAGTCACTAGTGGGATATGCTAATTTCAAGTCACCATGAAGGCTGTTTCCTACCTAAAAAGTTATTTCATCAGCATTCTGGTTTACCAACTACTTAATAAGTCCACATGACTTCAAGGGTTATTTTATTCTCATTTCAAGCTCAGTGTATTCCCCCAGGACAGCAGGTCCCACAGGTCCCTTGCATGTTTGCTTGATTAATATTCCATGGCAACATTCACACACAACCAAGTCACAAGCACAGAAACTAAATTACTCTAACATGAAAATTCCACCAACCGCAGAAAGCATCAAGTGCAAATTTCTAAGAAAAATACATGTGCAGTACTTACACAATCAGAAGCCTTGCTGCATTCAGCTGACTGTGCTGTTCTCCATGCTTACTTATACTGCTACATCATCTTCTGCTTCATTTCCACTGTTAAACATTAAACAGACCTGATAAAAATTGGAACCAACAAAAAAAGAGGAGGAAGTAGAGCAAATATTGATGAAATAGTGCTTCTGAGGATCGCCTCCACAATTCAGCCAACAGAGCTGACAATCTTCAGCCATTTCAATAGTAGCTGCAACTTCTGCCTGTTGTCTCCAACCATATGGAGGAGGTTAGGACAAACATTGTGTAATTAGGACCCTACCAGAAACCAGAAGATTGTGCCTGGAGCCACTGGAAACAGATGCTAACTCTTGGTGCCAGAAATCAGACTTTCTGTGCTGTGCAGAAGCCCACACAGAGCTGACAGATATGCATCACAGCAGTTCAGCACTCTTCCAAGGTCTGACCAGAGCCAAGTCTTCCTCTTCATCCTCAGCTTGAATATGGACTCCAAATTAATTGCCTTTAACTTCTCAATCTGCTTGTGTTTGCATGCTGTTGAAAGGATATGTGGTAGACATCTTTCCCTGATGGGTTCCTACTCACATGAATGTGGTCCCTCAGTTCTATGTCCATCTGAATTGCTGCCTTGGGCAGATGGTGGGAATAGAAGATGCAAGCTGTTTTCTCTACTCCCACTCATGCACAGACTGCATGTGTGCACCCACTTCTCCGAATTTAAATTGTTAGAATGAAAAAAGTACTGCTTCTTTCTTTTATCATTCCAACAGGAATGAAAGGGAAGTGGATTAAGCTGACTGAATTTTTCCACTTAACAGCAAAGACCATGATAGAACGGTGACATGAAATACATTTCCCCATTTATGACGACTCCTTTTCCTTTGTACTTGTTTACTCACATGTGCAATTTTTTCATTACAAACATAGATAAACATGGAGACAGAACATCGATAAAACCTGTTTTGACACTCCTTTATTTTCCTCTTTGTGTCTTTTTTCCCTTTCCTTTTCACTTGTTCCTTCTAATTCTGGTTGTAAAAGGTCACAAACACAGATTATTTTACTCATCAAAGCCTAGGTGAATGACAGGTCATGGTGGTCAAAGACAAACTGTGTTACAAAATGGTCATAAGCCTCTTGTTTTCTTTTTCATTTGTGAGGCCTTGTAATTACTGTTTTGTTTTTCATAATGTTAAGCTACACTTTAACAAGGCATTTCCCTAGCACTTCATTATAGCAGCAGTAGCAATAAGGTGCTACGTCAGCTTTAAACTAAAAGGATGAATAGATGCATGTGTGCCAGGTGTACTAGGCACTGTCACAAGCCATTTACACCTCTCTACTGACCAGTTTCCAACCTAAAACTATGTCATGAAACCACGTTAACCAGATTCATACCTGTCATTCACCTACAGTACCAGATCTTGCTTCTCTACTACATCTACTGATGATTTTTAATATGAATAAAAGTCCAGAATGCTCAAATAACCAAACAGATGTGGCTTACTCCTTCTGATAATTAAAACCATGGGTAATACAAAGTCTGCATTACCCAAATCTATGTTACTGCTGTGTACTTAATGTAGGTCAATATCTCTACCAACTCACAGTTTGACTTCTTTAGAAGAAATAAACCATATAATATTTCATGCATTTATTAGCATCTTGCAAACAGCCTCCTGCCAGTGTGTTTTGTGTTGAACATATTATTCTGAAGTGGGTTTAAGGAGGTCTTAATTAACCAATGGAAGATATATTCAATGACAACAGAACCATTCAACTTTTCCAATGTTTTTGTTGTGCTTCTATACTTTAGGCCAGAATATACTTTCTGTGTCAGTTTAGCAACAAAAATAGCTGTTCTGGGATTATGGCTCAAAGACACACAGGTGACTTCAAATATCAATGAAACCCTTTGTCCCTATATATCTATTATATCGCAAGTAACACAAAGATTTATAAGTGTAATCTACATCAACCACAAGTATATTGACGTAGCAGCAATATGAAGGAAATGGAGTGTGGAATTAGTAAGGAAATGGACATTGTCTTGCCCTCCCTTAGTCCCTTAATAGTCTTTGAGAAGAATCAGGCTGGCAGAGTGCAGGGAAAAATGTTAAGACTGAAGATGTATTCATGTCTGGTGAACTATGGTTCTTCTAGTCTGGATGAAGTATATAATGAAGAAAAAAAGGCCAAATCTGCACACAGTCATCACTACATGCTTTCAATACTTGTTGGAGAATCTCCACCACTGTCCTGTCAGCAAGGTCAGATTCATGAGTTTAGAAAGGAAATGTGAAATGGTGATGAAATTCAGTCTGTGTATAGTGACAAGAACATTCATGAGGAGGGGGAAAGTTCTGCTCACACACCTGCTTTTCATTTTAATTAATATCATCAATGATATGTATGAACTAAGTAGAGCAAGAACTAGAATTAAAAACCAAACCAAACCATAACAGGAAAAAAACCCAACAAACAAACAAACAAACCTATACCAATGACAATGACCAATAGTTATCATTCATTACCATTTTTGCTGAAAACCAACACTAGTTACAAATTACCTACCTATTGGTGCATGAATAGTAACTAAATCTCCCATTGCTGCTTCAAAAGCAGCCAAGTTGGCAGTTATGACTCAGGACCTCAACTAGACTTGAGCCCTCCTGAAAAAGGGGTAGGAGAAAAGGCAGGTTGCTCTAACATTAGAAGAAGGTCTGGTTTTCATTATATCTGCATATAGCAGTTTCACCATGGAGGTTCTTTTCAGACCTGAGTGTTTCTGTAATACTAATATTAGTAACAACATAGCTTTCTGAGAATTTCATATGAGAATGATTTCTGACAGAATTCTTATGAAAAAATATTATGTATTCTATCTTGTTTTCCTTCTAAGACCAGAAATAGTTGACCAAATAACCATGTTGCAATATTACTGACTATATTGATCTCCAATAATATTTTCCATTTCCCAAATACTGTTCAGGATGATGGAATGGCTTGAGGATTGGATAGACTGCATGATGAGAGAACCACAGCACTGAAAATTCAGCACTGATTGCTAGCTCTGTTGAGCAGTTCAGTTTTGACCTTAGGAACACTGATCAGTTTCAGTTTTCTTATCTACAAGATAAAGATGAGACATCTAACTTTCTCAATGAGATAAGATAATGTGAAAATTAAAAGTTACTTTCAATGACCTTGAGCATCATTTCAGTTCTTTATTGAGTTTACTGAAGAAAAGATAATTTTTTAAAATCAGTTTGATACCATGGCACCTCCCTCAATAACAAAAACACAGAATTTAAAAATCTGTGGTCTGCGTGATGCAGCTTTATAGAGCTTCAAAGTGAAATTGGAAGTGTTCCATGGTTGCAAGCTTCAATAAAAAGCCCTCCAGATGTTACAGAAAGTGTCTTCTTTCCTGGTGTGCTTAGTACTTGCATCCAAAAGGTGTTAGCTACCTAGTTATATTACAGCATGGGGAGAGGCAACAAAGCACATATAAATTGCAAGTATTAGTAATCTGTATGCACCACATGACACTGTATGAGCCAACCCTTTTACCAGAATGTTTTTTTCTTTCATGAGTAGAAAATGTATAGATCTGTTGCCAGTACTTACAAGGATCTTATACAGGAAAATAGAGAACATAACGTCACTGTGTTCATTAAATATTTTTTTTCACCTTCCAGTTTGACCCAAGCACTGTGCCAACAGGGATCGATTCACCTGAACCTCGTCATCTACTGCCAGTCCAGTGTTGTGTTTTTGAAATCATACTATTCACCTAAGGTAAGGTACCTGAATCCCACTCTAAACCAAAAATGGAAGGATGATCATCCTGAGTGGATAGCTATAAGCAGACAGGAAGCTAAGTTTATGTAAAGTGAACCTGTGACTGAGCTGGGAAGTGAAGCAGAAACTCCCAAGTCCCAGCCCAATGCTGTGTAACTGCTGGCCCATCCTTCTTTCCTAATAATCTTCTTGCGTTAAAGAAAGAAAGAAATTAATCAATTAATTATGGGGTTCCAACAGCAATATAGTATTTAAAATTGTAATAAATATGTGTCTATACAACATGAAAATATAGCTAACAAGAACCATCCCAATGAGTAATTCAAGACTTAAGCAACTAACATTATTTTGAAAGCCTTCATTAAAAAGTTCTTCTTCACCTTCCCATTTGGTCCATTGACCCTGCTATCTGGGACCATCTCATCTGAACTGCTTTCTTTACCTCCTCTGTACTCCTGAGCGATACTGAATCGAGTACCTACCTTTGATCACACAGCTGATCAAGGAAGGCTGATCAAAGCGGATTGAAGTAAACAATAATGACATTATTCTGTGACTCAGAAGTTCAGCTGCCCAAGCACACAGTATGGATTTTGGCGAATGCTCAAAGAAAGGACCCAGAAAGTGGTCCTGCAAGCCACAGAGGCAATTTACCTTGTTTATTACTCCTCATCAGTCTCTCTACTCATACAAAACAGCCCTGTTGAAAATGAGGGTACGAACACACGAGTCCCTCAGGGAAAAAATGAAGAAGGAAGGCATGTCTCAACTTCATTTTTAATGGATTAAGTTTTGTTCTGGCCACTGCTTTTAGTTATGTTGGGAAAAGATTTAGGCCAACACCACACATATTTTAAAAAGGTACTCTAGATCAATATGCATAAGAGTAAAAAAAAAGGCATTTCTCCAAGTAATCAGCCATTACACATGAATTTCAAATTTGTTAGTTTTAACAAAATACTGTTGGAATTGTGACTATTTCACCCCAGACTAGTCAATACCCTGTCTAGTGTTGGCTCATACATACTGGTATCTGCTCGGACATTCTTTTTCTGCCTTTCTTCACACACCCGCAGTTACTTGCAGACTACTCTCATCTTCTTGGCACACCATACCTCTACCCCCTGCTCCCTCCCTCGGCCTGGAGAGCGATGGCCAATAGAGTCTGTTGAAGAATCATGGAGGAAGGCATTCCCAAAGCAGCCACAGCAAGATCCTTCATCAAAACTCAGACTTCGGGGACCAGGAAAAGCCCAGACTGATTTTTCATAGAATACCCAGGTGCCTTCTTCCTTAAAGCAACAGAGCTTTATGGCTCTCCTAGGGCTAGGGCCAACAAGAATGGGGCTCAGCCGTAGAGAGCAGAGGTTAATCAGGTCACAAGAACTTCTAGGTGACAATGTCCTGCTCTCAGGTTCATTGATCAGCCAGTGAGAGTAATTTTTTTTTCCTTGATTATGCAACATTTTTAAATTAATGCCTTTGGTAGAACTTAGGTGGGTGGGGATTATGAAAACCAGTTTGAACTGGTCTCCAGCCTTTGTGAGTGCTCCAACTCTCCTACTAATGATGATTGAATTAATCTCTTAACAAACACGTTTGTTTTTCTAATTCGCCTCCACAGTCATAATTGCTATAACTCCAAACCCAACACCCAAATATTACAGCACAGATGACACTTAGCATCCCCTGCTCTTAGGAGATCTCTGACCTGTTGAGATCCCTTCTGAAGTAATTTGTGAAGTACAATGACTAGGATCTCTTTAGCCAAAACAGAATCCTGCAAGCCAGGACTAAGCCTAAGAGGATTCACTGTCCCCAAAGGAGACAATTTTAACAGCATGTTCTAAACACACTTCCCTTCATAATATATTGTAAAACCAATTATTTCTACTATTGCTCCATGAGCACTGAATGAACAGCCAAAGTTAAATCCACCACCCCTCTGAGCTTGGGGTATCACTCCATCCCATTTCACCTCTGATGGTAGTAGGCTTGTAACTGAGATACAATTGGAGTGTTGTATTACTTACAAACAACATCATTAATGTTCACTTCTATTTTTTCCTGCATCTGAAACCGAAACTTTCCTAGATTGTGCAAGTACCCAGCTTCTTCTTGCAGCCTTTATTATCCCCCTTAAAAATCTTCTCTCAGAAAACCTCCTTGGAAGTTGTCTGAGAGAGCAATTTCTGTGTAAGAAATCAGAGTCAGAGAAATCAGAAAATTTTTAGGAATGTGTTGGCTTTGACGACACTTTCAAACAGAAATGATGAAAATGTTCCATGCTAACTTTTATTTTAGAAGATTCCATCAAGATAGAAGAAAATTTAAAAAACATTTTCAGGAAAATTTTTGAAATTTTATATTTCTGTCACAACTTTAGAAAATTCAACACCTCGAAACTGAGAAATGTAATTTTTTGTATGCAAAGATAATACTAATATAGGACTATGGATATTATCTAGAGGCTATTGTAGAAAAGAAGACTGACCAGAAAGAAAGCAATGGCGTTTCTCATCTAGTAATAATCCCATTTTAAAAAATAATTTTGATAGAGAAATAAAAGAACAAAACCCAGAAATATTAAATAAGAGATATGATCGATCTGGTTGGAGTCTTTGTGATGATACACTGGTAAACATCAAGTCATACATGAGACTGTAAAGATCAATGATTGTAAGAAGACTGAAACTGTAGATAAGCATATAAAGAAGTGATTAAAAGACCCTTGTGAACCTCCTAAAATGGCTTTTATTTTTTATAATGGACGCTCCTAAACTACTGAATCATGTAAGTTGGCTTTGATTCTTAGCTATTTCCTACTGAACCTCTCAGCTGATCGAAGTGTTGCTGTTAATCGAGGACATAAAAATGCTTTTACCTGCCAGCCCCATACTGTTGTCTCCGACACCCTCAGGCATAGCAAAAGGAAATAAACACTTAGGCTTTGGCTCTGAGTTGAGCCAATAGACACAGTGTATGCACAGATAACATTATGCTATGAGCCATATAAATGGCCAGACTTAGCTTAGACTAAAGGTTCATCTAGTTCAATAACCAGAGCTGCACGTAGTATTTATGGTGTTGGCATACAATGGCACAGGGCCCCCTGTTGCTTCATTTCTGTCTCTCTCTCTCTCTTTCTTCATATCTCCCACTGCTTGGTTTTCTTTTTCACCAGCACTGAGCATGGAGATGACATATTCAGTGCTCTATCCAGCATCACTGCAAAATCTCTACCCTGGATGGCAAAGCCTCACTTAAGGGCCACGATGCTATATACAGAAGCCAGGCTTCTTTCCTTGCATTCTTTGCTTTGTATTTATTGGCAGTAATTTTCCTCTGCCATTTTATCAGCCAGTCACTGAGTACCATGAAGTTCTTACTCATGAACAAGGTGGGATGATCGGGAAAATGTGTCATCTCACAATTCATTAAATTCCCTCATGATCTCTGACTTTTCTGAATAACACATGCGTGAACTTATTTCTTCTCCTACTGGCTTAGTTTTTTAAAAGAAGATCAGTCTTTGGGGAATCTTACCTGCTTTCTGAAGTATGTGATGTATGTTCAGTATTTTGTCCTACTTATACACACAACTATAAATTCTGCAGTTTCACCAAAGTTGGACTAACTGTTCTGCAATTCACCGCATGCTCATTTGCATATTTTTAAAAAACTTGTTGTGTTACTTATTGGCCTGGAACAGAGACCAGTTTAACTGATGCATCGCAGTGGACAGCTTAACAATTTTTTTCTTGAGACAGCTAAGGCTCTTGTATGCATTCTAAAAAGTCCTGGCAATTTGTTATAATATGCTTTTTGATTTTTTTTCCTAAAAATTCTTCTATTGTTAGTTCAACTTGAAATAGTTGCTCAGGCTCAAGCACTGCAAAGGAAGTACATGTGCAATGGATTGAGCTTTTCTGTTTTGCCATTACCCCTTTAAACACTCCTTTTACACTTGGAACATCTACTGATTCCTCAGGCTCTCTGACAGGTTTCTTTGAGAAAGAATCTACTATTCCATGCCATGACTTCTGCAAGGCTTTTTTCTTCAAGTTCTCCTTATCCTTTCTTCTAACAGTTTTAGATTAAATTTTGTGAGGTAGTTCTTTTTGGCAGGGGTGTTCCCTGATTTAATCCTGACTTTCATTTTCTAAAGTTTTTCATCTTAATTCTAATTTTCTAATTTACTTTGCTGTGTCAACAAGCCTTTTTTTTTTTAATTTACATCCAAATTGAAATATCTGGTTATATCAGAAAATTATCTGTGACCTAGAAGTATGTGCAGGGCCTCTAGATCAATATAAATTACAAAAATTTGTAAGAACCTGTAGAAAAGTGTCCTTTGTCAAAGATTGCTATAGATCTAGTGATGTAATCATAGACAAATGAAAAAAAAATTAATGCATCTAGTTTTAAATTTGGGAACCGCTAAATTTCTTCTTTTTATTGCCCAATTTGAATGCCACAAAAAATTAGTTTTTCTTCACTGTGATTTTAATTTGGAAGTAGGTTACCCTACAAAAAGCTGATAGCTTATAAGCACTTTTCTTGCTTTCCTGTCATAATTTATTTTTAAAAGTATGATCCAGATGGCCCATATTTTGTTTATGGAGTAACAGGAACCGTAGCTCAAAGCACATGCCAAGACTGGTAACATAGCTATTAGAGGGAGTCAAGAGAGAGCTTTTTAGAAGCGACATGGTGAGAGGCACATACGAAGCTATATACTCGATAGATAGACTAGAAGCAGCACATTTTCTACAGCCTTTGAAATAAACCTCTTTGCATCAAAGAAACACCCGACTTTCCCAAAAGTTCTCCTAACAGAGGTAACCAACTATGTGCTGCACAGGGATTTACCGTGCTGGCCAAAGGCAGAGGGCTTTCTCATTACTGGCCTGACTGTGCTGATCTAATGTATATGAACAGTATATTAATAGCTGTTGACATCAGTTAAAAAAACCTGCCTGAACCATACTTAGGACTTAATTCTGAATTATAGAAATAAAGTAGCAAAATTAGAAACTTTTTAATGTCATGTTTATTCATTGTCGTTCTTCTACCATAGTACATTTGTCTGCAAATTTCAAGGCTGTACAAAGACTGGTGTTAATGCTTAATACCTATTAACAGACTAACCCATTTTAGTCAATAATTTACCCCTCCTGCAACCAGAGATCAGATATATACCATGAACATGAGCAAAGAAATAAAATACTGCTAGATATTGTGGAAAATAGAAGAAAAAATAGATAGGAAAGTAAACAAGAAAAAATAAATAAGCATGTGCATTATGAATGTGACATTTAGTATTGTGTATCTTAATAGTGAAAACAGATCTTTATAATATTGTGGCTATACTAACCATGAAGCAGATGAGAAAGAGAGTACCAATGTTGTATTACTGGACAGTCTGGGAACAGAAGGGGTTATGTCAAGTGACACTGTAGGTGTCACTGATAGGGTATAGGTGTTACTGGTAGGGTGCTTGATCCTACAAACAATACTGGAATGGTGCTTACTACCATGGGTAATCTCCCAGGGCCAGATGGTAATGGTACAGGCACTGGCACCAAGGGTAGATGGCTTGTGTTTCCTGCTGCTTGGGGGCTTCTAGAAGCTGGTTTAGGTGCAGGCATAGGCTAGAAGTAGTTTTCTGTCTGCTCTGAGCTGCATATATAATTCACAAAAGCTGGTTCCAGGGCACTGAACTGCAGAGATCTGATCTACCTCTTCTTTTCTTAGACCCAATTCTTAGAGCCTGTAACATTTGCCCTGGAATAAGTCTGGATTATAAACTCTCACAGGAACAGCGGGCAGGCCAGTAAATATCTGCAGGGGAAAAACACACCTTCTTTGTGACCCTTTTGCAGTAGCCTAGCTGAAATGACAGCTGAAAAGGAAGGATGTAATAGACTCACTGGACAACAATGGTACTATGCAAGGTAGTAAGCATTATGCACGTTAAGATCTATGCTAGATATGAACTTCATGTTGGTAGGAAAATGGGCACAAGTAATAAAGTGCCGTAACTTGTACCCCTTTGTCAGTCAACACAAATATGGTGAGAAGGCAGCCGTGAAGGAAGAAGCAGGCTTACACATCCCTCTCCACTCACATGCTCCTCATCTTCCCTGCTAGAAGATGTATCTATGCTGTCAGTATTACACAGGCCTTTTTTGTCCCAGATCTAATGACAGTTTTGCCTGAATGCAACCTTCTTTAAAAAAAAAAATTAAAAAAAAACGAGGCCCAAACAAACATGCAACTATGACAAACTTAAATTGATGAAGAGTCTCATCTACAAAAAACAGTGAATAACAGTTAAGAGGTGGAGAGAGACCTCTGTAGCCATGCCATACTCATCAGGTCAAACACTTGATTTAACAGTGGTGATCACCTCATACCTAATTTGTACATCAACTTAATCTTTTTTCAGAGGGTTCACAACTTTTCCCATGAAGATTATATTGTTATCCATAGTTATGACCATTAGGAAAGGCCTGTTGTATCTAATAGTAACTGGAACGGACATAGGGACTATTTCCATGCCTGTGGCAGCTGCTGCTTCAGTGCCAGTCTCGTCCACCTTTACCACAGCCTTATGAATAGCCTGTGAAGAAAAAGACATGTTACAAGTCAAGGCGGTACAAAAATAGTGACCTAAATAAATAGTGTCCTGAAATCATGTTTCCCATGTTCCTTAATGCCTTGGAAAATATGGGAGCAAAGAAGAAGGGCTAGAAATGGAGGGCTAGGGCAGAGAAACACGTACCTTTTAGTATGCAAAATCAAGATGATCATAGATGCTAATTCATCAGCTTCCACTTGAGGTTATGAAGGTAGTTGTTTTGTTCATATTAGACAATGAAATTTGCAGTGATTGCCAGCTTTGAACTCTAGATTCATTGAAGTATGACTTATCTGTAGCTTTTGCCTGGGCCTGGCACTGATGAGAGTCACTAATTATAGGCTTGAAGCCAAATGTCTTTAATAACTGCATCTTCCTTTCCCCCAACAGTTTAAAAGCAAGTAGTGCTTTTCCTCTCCCCACCATAAAACACAGACAGCTCCCTGCTTGCCCACAGACAGGCTAAAGAAGGTAGACATGAACAAGAGCAGAGATGTAATGACTGTAACAACACACTGCAGGAGGGTTCAGAGGTGTGTAAAGCTGATGATTTGGTCATGTCTGTTTTATAAGGTTGCCTCATGCAGATCAAAAAGGCCTCCTAGATTAAAAAATTACAGACTTGTAACCTGCTCCAACTCAATTGCACTGACAGTGCAGGTAACATGGGCAAAATACTCTGTATGCCAACAGCTGCATTTTCCTATGAAGCAAAGCCTTTTTACATGAGTTTCGCATCATGAATAGTTGTAAAGAATGTGATGTAACCATGGGCCCATAAAACAAAGATTTGTATGTCTTACCTGGGAAATTCTGTGCTGGGGCTGCCCAGTGATCCCAGATAGGTCAGCCTTATCAGTGAATACATCCATGATGCCCATTTTATATAACATATTTTTTAGGTTATATGTCCCATAGAGAGTGAATTTTGGAAGATACAAATTTGCTGAGCTGCCAGAAAAGAAGAAGAATATGTTGAAACGTTTGATCAGATATCACAGTACAATACAGACTCCCAAGACATGAACTCATTTTGCTGTCTCCCCAAAGACAGTTTGGAGGCTCTCTCTAGCCTACATGGAAGATGTATATTGACATTAATTTGGGAAGAAAGAAAGAAAGTTTGGAAGGCTTGTTGAGAGGATAGGCTTGTAGGTTGCTGGCTCACAATCTGCAGTAAGCCAACGCATGAACAGTGAATTGACCCTGTGATCATTCAGCACAACAGTACAGCTTTAACTTCCTGAGGATCTTCATGACATTTTCAGAAGTTAGTGATATTTTGCACTTTCTGCAGGAAGTACCTTCCTCATGCCCCATAACTGAGGATGCAGAGGATTCTCCTTGTGAAAAAATAACTCTTTGAGATGTCTCGGGCTGGAGACAAAAAAAATCCAACATATCCCCAACTAGGGAACCCAAGCTCCCTTGTTACAAAACAAAACAAACAAAAAAAGGGCCTTCTGTGTTTATCATGTAAAAGAGGACAGAAAAAACAAAAAGATATACCAAAGAAACAGGAAAATACATGTATGGTGGTGATTGCACCGAAAGCACATTGACAGCATATAGCTAGTAAATAATTATTTTTCTATGCCAACTCCAGTGGCTGATTTATTAATTTTTTTTTTAAAGTGAATTGTTTGCTGCTTTCTATAAATTAATAAAGCTCTATATTTCTGACTCCTTTCTTCCTTGTTCTTTCAATAAAGATCTAGTAATTCCTTTTCAAAGGTTAAAACCAACATTTATGGATAGAAGCAACATGAGACAGAGGTTAGTGATAATGCAGCATGTACAGCAGGTACTGTTTTCTGCTGAGAAACCAGAACTGTACAGTGTTTCAGGTCAGGGAGATGTGGAGCACTTAATGAAGCTGGCCAAAGAGGAAGTCATTCAGCAGATAAATGGGAAGGAAAGGGCTCATACCTCCAGCACAGCAAAGCACAGCATAGCATTTAGTGCCAAGTCTGTCTGGTACCCAAAAATGGGTGTGCTAGTGGATTTGTAACAGGTTTCTGATCTCTTATGCCTAATTTTTGACTGTGCTGATTGCTGTCTCAAGCGAGGAACCAACTATCATTGAATTATTTGTCTTGCTAGTACATAAAACCACTCATTCACAGGCTCCCACTTGCTTTCAACGTGTAGGAAAGGGAAAGCTGTAGGCACACAGCAACAACGACAAGCAGGCAGGAAGCACCGGGATGCACTTTTCCAGAAGAGAAAGTTATGTTTTCTCCACAGTTCAGTCATTAAATATATCTCAGCTGCCTGTAGTGACAATATTTGGACACTACCCCCAGTTCAGCAGCCAACAGTAATTAAAAATGTTCTTCACAATTCTTCTCAACTTGTGTCAACATCAATTTGCAGACAAACAGGGACAAAAACCACTTTGTCCACAGTCCTTAAATCATTCCATATCCTATACCAAATCCATTTATTAAGACCTCCCAGAGACTCCAGCAAATGCAATCTGTGGCTTTGAAAATTGGAGGGAACGGGGGAATCTGTGTCATCAGTCTGCAGGAGTGAATGATGAAAAATGAGGAGCTTCATGAAACAAGCTCGTCTTCAACAACAATGCCTTTTATAAGATTCATGCCTATTAGGTAGATTATTCCGGTTTTGGGAAGGGAGAGAGGATGGAGAAAGAAAACATAAACCCCCCCCCCAATTGTATTTAGTGCCTTTCTTGATGATTTTAAAGACACTTGTGCTTCTTTGACAAAAATTATTCATATCTTGATTCACGATCTTATTTGTCCAATAGTGATGTTAATCACAGACCACATAGCTGCTCCCAGAAGTTTAAAAGTTGTGAAGGTATGTGGATAATTACATTACTTTTTTCTGCCTTTTTTAAATTAAAACAATATAGATTCTTTTGATATGGTTTAGCAGTGAAAGAGAGTTAAGAACATCACACCAGTTTTGCTTTTCTGTATTAGGATGTCATTTTTGTCTTCAATATTGACAATTTTCAAATGTGCACGTGTGAAGGTCTCTAATAACACATCATGTTCATGAATGAACACAAGGAGTTGACTCTGTACAGATGTTGTGTCTATTCTTGTAAGCGTATTTTGTCTTATCAAAGGCTAACACTACACGTGGCACTAAACAGAGGGAGCCTACAGTTGGTTTTAGAAAGCATATAAACTTTCTGACTTCTAGACTCAAAGTTACCTTGACCAAAGTGTTGTTTATTTCAGTTTTACCTTTCTAAATCTTCACAGAGCCTGAATATAGTGGCTCTGTGATGTGCCAGCTGCTCTATACCCTTATTATTGAGTTTCGTCCTCATAATTGCTAAAGTTTTCATTTCAGAATTAAATGTGAAAATTCAAAACCTGCCTGGATGCATTCTTGTGTGATTTAGTCTAGGTGATCCTGCTCTGGCAGTGGGAGTGGACTAGACATCTTTTGAGGTCCCTTTCTACTCCTAATTTTCTGTGATTCTGTGAAATATTTCTAACTATAATAGGCAGAAAGGAAGCAAGACTCAAGAGTAAAGGCGGAAGGTGGGGGTTTCCTTGCAAATAGGAGAGGGCAGAAGACCTTCCCCCCAAAAAAAAAAAAAGTGAGAAGATGTCTTCAGACAGAAAACGGGGGACTATGAAGAGTGGAAGGTAGGAAACAAAACGGGGAAATGGCAAAAGTCCTAAAGATTTGAAGGTTTTCACTTTGTACAGTACTAAATGTGAAAACACAGGGACACCAGAGAGACATGTATCAACTTTGGTCAGTGGGAAGTCTTCAGTACATTAAAGCAGAACTAAAACCAGTATCCGTATTCTGTGCCTATCATCTGAACCAAGAACTGCAGAATTTTACCTTTTTGAGACTAATGTCCTCCACCTTGACATACGTTCACAGGACAATCTTTTCTCCAGCTTCTTCATTCTTCCTTGATCAGGCAGAATAAAAAATGCTGAAGCACCTCCTTTGTAATCCATTTGCACCACAGTCGAAGACAGCTGTTCATCATAGCCATGCTTGAACAGGCCCATCCCAAACATCATGGGGACTTCAACAGCCTTGTTCCCATCCACATAGAATTTGCTCTTTTTAGTGTATTTTGGATCAAAAGGTTTTTCCCATTCAGCTTGAAATATAAGAGACAGAGTTACAGGATATGAAACTGTAGGACATATTACCATAGGACATATTAATATATGACAGAAATTGGTACAGCTGTAACAGCTTCAGAGATAAACCAGTTTGCAATAATCTTACTGAATACTCAGAATATTTCAATAGCAACATGCAGTAGGTAGAATATAATGTAAAACAAACCCCTCAAATCTTACAGCAGGCTGCAATATCCTTCATTTAGATGAGACACCAAGTCTTCTAGTGTCCACTTTTCCTCCATGACAACAATTTTAAGGATCCTATAAAGCCATCATATGTTGCAGCATTTAAATGACAGCTCAGAAGAAGAAAGATTCTCTCCTTTCCCTATTCCCGCATCAAAATAGACTTGTGAAGGGTGACATGATGGACGAATTCTCCAGAGAAATAAAGGGATTCAGGTTGCTTGCAGAGAGAAGGGGTTTATATGCCACTTTACTTTATGGCTAAAAAAGTCATGAAGAACTTAATTGTACCAGACTTCTGGGTAAAGAAAAAAAAAAAAACCAAAACAAGCCAATAAAACAAAGCCTTTTGTACTGTCACGCTCACAATGTTAAATTTCCAAAGACTCTTTGCTTAGTCATAGTGAAAGAAATTATCTACATCGAAACTCCGAAAGTCTCATCCTCAGCAGAGAGGAATTGCTAAGCCAAATTCCAGATATCCACCTCATCTATTTCAGAAGCTGAACAGATTTAAATAAAGAAGAAAAGTGTGTGTGAGTGGGGTGTGGTTTGCTGTTTGTTTTTCCTTTGCTTGTTTGTTGTTGGGTTTTTTTAAGAAAGAGGTGTCGCTCTGTTCTAAGTTTTGCCATCTAGAATAAAACTAATTTAAAATCAAATTTAGTGGGCAAAATTAGAGCCACAATGCTAAGTAAAGTAAGTACCATCAAGAAAATATGAAACAAGATGCAACACCTTTTAACTTCTGATTTCTAGTTGAGCAATGATTACTAGGCAGTTGGTACAAATGAAATTATTATCATCTGCTGTTTCCACCATCTGTGAAATAGACATAAATAGCACTTATTTAGTATTTGGAAAGTGTAAAATGAGACTTAGTGCATGTCTTGGGCTTTGAAAATATAAATTGACAAGTGTCAATACTCTGAAGATGGGAAAAGTTGCTACTCATTTTTCTTCATCAGCAGTGACTTCTTCTATCATTAGATATATAAGAGGCAAGATTTAGGCCTTGATATGCTTAAGGAAAAAAAAAACCCAGACAGAATTGCAGAAACATGAATGACAAAAGTCCTGAAACACTCAAATATTCTTTTTCTAGTGCTCAACTGAGGTAAAACACCCACTGATTTCAGAAAGAGCTTTGCTTCAATAAAAACTGAGTAGGATGTAAGGATTTAGGACACAGATTAGACAGAGATGATATTCACTAATCCTTTCCTTCTGTTTCAGAGAAACTCTTACTCCTATGCTCTCCTCTCTCTTATGAGGCTGCCTTCAAGGGATGGCACCTTTCTCAAATGCTTCACAGTGTCCAAGTGGAAAAATGAACCTTGAAGTATGATACTATGTGGTGATCAGCTCAGCGAGGGCATGATAAGGGACCGGTGTACTGTCGTGGAATAATATGTCCATTGAGCAAAAGCCAGGAAAACACTGACAGACCTTTGTCCTTAGGGAGGGACTTCTACATTACACTGCATCACAGAAAAGCAGGGTGGGAGAGTCACCAGGACTGTGCAAGGAAGGTTGTAATGCACAGAGAGTGGACAAGAGCCTAGAAGTACAGGCTGGTTGTAGAGATACCTGAGCTTTTGAAATCCTCTCCAGATTAATCCTAGCCTCTAGATCAACTAGCATTAATCGACTCTCAATTTCAAGATAAAAATCCTTACTGCTGTTATTAATGCTATTCTTTAATCCACTTTCTTCAAAATTTAAAAGTTAAAACTGAATCTCCACCATCTTTGGAAGAGCTAGGAAATTGTGTCAGTAACAAGAACAAACACCTAATTTTAAACAAAACTCATTTTTAGAACATGTAAAAGTTATCTGTAATGCAAAATGATATTTAATACAGAGTTTCTCAGGCTTTTGTCCCCCTTGTGCTCCTGAATCTATTGTTCTTTCTCCAAACAGCTTTCAGTAAAAGAATAATCTACAGCTTTTTTGCCCATTTTGAAATATATGTCTGATGCTAAATAAAAGCCTGTCTTGAAAACATATTTGAGACTAACAAGTATGTATTCCAGAGAATTAAGCAACATCAGTTGTCTGTATGCCAAACAGCTCCATTTAGCTGTGGTGAAATCTTCAGAGACTGACACAAGGAGCAGAGACACAGATGAAAAGCAAAACAAAACCAAAATATGGTTTTGAATAACCTTTGGGGGAAGCCTCATATTGCAGAGAAGGGTGGAAGCATCCAGGTTAATCGTTTTAAAAGAACAGCATTTGCTTTACAATACAGTATTTCTAATATGGCTCTCTGTTTCCATTAAAAAGCTTAATAATATTTTATCAGAGAAATTATGGAATATTATTTTTGTGAACACAATTGCTCTGTTTTCAGAATAGTATAAAATGAAAGGTTTGAAAGAAGAAAATATCTGTTATTAGACCACTGATTGACCCTTACAGACTTGCTCCTCATTACATCAGCAGTCTGAAAAGCTCTGGGAAGATCTGTAGACTGTATCTAAGCAGACTGCACAAGTTAATTAAGAAAAACAAGCTTATTGTCATTAAGCTTGTATTTGATACTGGTGGGTCCATCTCTTCACTGGAAAATATTAGAATCTGCAAATCAAAAAAAAAAGGTTGAAAACCTATGCCTCTAGACACATCAGAACTACAGCCATACACATCAGTAAAGTCACAGTTAGTCAAGAAAAAAAAGAGGAGTATGTGAGTGTGAAACTAATGTTTATACTGTTCAATGTTTACCTTTGGATACATGAACATCTCAGTAACTGCAAAAAGACTGAGCAAAATTAATTTAGGTAAGATGTTAAGCTTCACTTTAGCAATGTTTTTTAAATTTAACTCTGAACTTGTTAAACAAAAAAAATAGCTGAAATGGTTTTCAAATTCATTCTTAGCCAACAAAACATTTAAGAAAGTGTTTAAATACCACTATACTGTACAGGACTAGATGCTTTACTGAATAGAGATGTCCTCCTCAATGTGCATTCAGTTAACCTTCAGTGGGGAAGAAATATATTTATTAACAGATAGTAGAAAATTTGCCATGAATTTTGCTAGGAGTTGTCATCAGTGTCAAGTAGAACTTAATTTCCATTGTCTCTGTTTATAATTGTGAGGAACAAAAGGAAAACAAGATAGGAATCCATCTGCAAAACCATAGTCTGCGATTGACCTGAGAAAATAACATATGAAACAGGAGAATTTTATATGTATATCTTACCCTTAAAGTAAATATAGCTAATAAGGAGAATTTCAGTAAGTGGATCAAGGTTATTTATGAGGTCCTTGATTTTCCCATTGGTTCTTCCTGCTACATATTCGTTGATCTTTATCTGAGCTTGATCAGCCCTCTTGAAGTTCATAGGATAAGCTTCTCCTTCATAGAAGTTTCTGAGATTACTTAAAAATTTATCTTGTGGCTTCAGTCGGTCAAGGACAAACAGGACATTTCCCATATTCAGCTGTAACCCCTCATTCTTTCTGTTTATCATTTGCATGAGTTGACGATAACCTTCATGTATTTCATTTTCAGAAATCTCACGTGGGTTAAAGCTAAGGACCCTAAGAATCTGTGTCAGAGTGTCTGATCTGGCACCCAGAGTCAGCATTGCAAAGGCTGTAGAGATGCTCAAAGGAGAGAAGAAAATATTCCCACTGTTTTCATGAGAAGAAATCTCTTTGTAGAAACAACATGCAAACCGACAAACACTGTTCCCTACAGTCTGCTGTGGCATGTATCGGTTGTCTTGGCCTCTTTGATTTTGGTTTCTCACACCTTGGTGATTAGGCTCATAGCAATAACTGTTGGAATGAATCCCAACAATTAAAAGACACAGGAAAAACAACATCTTCATGTTTCTATATCTCTGTAAAAGAAGAAAACAAAAATGACATTTGGTTTACATTTTTTTTTCCTTGTGCTTAGCAATAAAACAATCCCTTCACTGTACAGAGCTGGCTTGGTACCAGTGATTCCAAGGCACTTGAATTCAGGGATACCAGCTTTCTATTTCAAGGAAGCAGACTCTGGGAAGTTACTCAACCTACTGAAGAAGTTATGAAAGAACAAAAATTAAAGTCAAAGAGTAGTATGAAGTAATACCAAAGACGCCCTCATTAAGGTTAGGCTACAACTCCTTTGAAACTGTTTTGTTTCCAATGTTCTGTTTTTGATGTGGCTTTAAGTGATAAAAAGCTGTAAGTCAAAAGTATAGGTCAAGGCTAGTCAGTTAGATTTAGTAAGATGAAAAATCAATGCAGAAGAAAGGCACAATATTCCTCCACTGTCAGGATTAAAACATTATGGATTTATGCATGCATACTGGCAGGCATCAAAGAGAAAGTAAATGCAGTTTTTAATGAGGAAGTGATGAACATTCACAGTGATTCCATAAAGCCTGAAACAATTGAGCACCATTTTAAAAAGCAAAACAAAACAAAACACTTCCACATAACTAACAAAAGAGAGAAATTTGCTTTGAGCTATCACGAATTTATTAAGATCCCAGAAACCGTGTTGCTTATTAAGAAAGGGAAAATGAGTGTGTACGCAAAACAGCAAACAAGTGTGTCTGCGGCATGCAAAGGCATGTTCAGCCGAGTGACTGAACCAAAGCACCTAAAAATATTTTTTAATATATTAGAGGAAACTAGAACAGCCATGGCATTCATTATCAGGAAGATAGCAAGGAGTGATTCTGGCAGAGAATGCTGGAATGGTAAAATATGAAGATGAATGAGTGAAAACTGGAGGAACAAAGATAATAAAAGATACCAATAGAACACGAAAGCCTCTTGCAGAGGATCATGGAAACCTTCCATATGGAAATACTTTTAACTCTAGAAATTCATACTGTACCATACTGGTTTCAACAACTTCTGTCAACAGAGAGAAGGAAGTAAAGATATGGAATATCTGGAAATGCAGAACATCCTCCTGTGGTATATGATCACTTTACCTACAGAATCTTTTATTAAACAAAGTACTCTCTATAGGTAATAGTAAGGGTTTTCAAAAGGGGAAAAGCATCTTAGGTTTCTGCCTTGGAATGATAAATTGTATTCAGACTCTCATGCCTGTAAAATCATTGAATCCTTATCACCTCCCACCATGAGTCCGCATTTGTGTTCTCCACTTTGCAGCATCTTGGTTCTCCAAAATCTGATGAACCCGGAATTATGATCTCTGTTTTAATAACATGTGCTATAAATATTCCTTAATTCTCACCCTTTGAATATCATGGTTATAGTAATAGTACAATCACTAGGAAGGGCCTGAGCTCCATGACAAACCACTTTCAGACAATTCACTTTCATATCTAGAACACATTTAAATCTGAGCACTTTGATTTGTGACTTGCTCCACTATCACTCTTCCTCTAATTCTAGTCTTTACATCTATTCACGGTTTCTTTTTTTCCCGAACTCTCTATAAGCTTTAGAGAGCAATCCTTTAGTTCCTACTTGCATTTCATTTCATGTCCCACATTTGTTATTATCATCCATTTACTTTATTTAATTCCCTAAAACATTTAGAGATGCAGTTTTCCTAAAGAATTATGCTATACAAGCATGCCTATCTCACAGTGGACATAGCTTTTCTATTAAAAAAAAGGTAATGAAACAATACAAAAACCTTTAAATTGCAGTTTAAATATGAACATGGTCATGTCTAAACTGGATATCCAGAAAAAGTTGTCCTGCATATAACGTTTAACAATTTTTCCACAGAAAAAAAATCATTACTTACGGTACAGTCAAAGGGTCCTGTTGTATTCACCAGGTCTGCACAGGTCCTTGCTCAGTTGTTTGTGCTGCTGAACACAAAGCAGGGTATCCTCTAGTAAAGGTTAAGATCATCTAAGGGCTGTGACTCACACATTATAATTTTAGAGATTAGGTAGTGCAAACAATGTTGAAACTAGTTTTACTGGACACCTTACTTTGCTGAATATATGTTTCACACGTGACTTTTTATTATTCATGACAATCTGATCACCCTGGTTAGATTCAAACCATTTTTTCTCAAACTGAACCTACTATTTCTTAATATCCGATATTCATACATCTCAGTTGTAGAAATCTACTATTTTATGAACAAGAGAGTCATCAGCAGTAGTAACCACAGAGAACTTGAATGTAATTTCCAGTGACTATAGCATTGCTGCCACTAAGTCAGGAGGACAAGGCTTGATGCACTGGGACAATGTGAATTTTGTGACCTAGCCTGCTTCTCTACTGCATATCCGTGCCTGGGCTTGACTGTCTCCAGGTGAATCCAGTGATGATTCCAATAGGTGCAGGGCTTAAAACACTGTTTTGCTACATTAGCAAATGCTGCTGTAAATGTGCCTGACTATCCACTCCCACACGGGGAATCCGTTGGCAGCAAGAGCTGTGATAGCGACTCCTGGGCCATTTCTGCATGGCCCTGCGCCCAGCGAAGAGGAATGCGGCTGGGATGCCATTACATGCAGGTGATCCTTGTTACAAGCATGGCCTGAGGACAGGGGGCGGAAGCCTAAGAACATGTGTGTTAAATAGAGCAGGTCTTCAGTCCAGTTTACTATCTTGTGATCTGGGTTGTGGGGAGCAGGTCCCACGGATCATACACCAAGTTCAGCTGGGTCAGATCGAACGGTCTGGTATCCTGTGCTCTGCTCTACTCTCCAAAACAAACTCCTGCAACTGCTGCTGTGAGGTGGTGGGTGCAGAATGACAGAACCATTGAAGAAGGAATCTCTGAAGACCAGGTAGTCCAAGTCCTTGCTCAAAGCAGGGTTAGTTACAATGAGTTCCTCAGGATGGTGTCCAGTTGGCATTTGATTTCCTCCAGCAATACAGACTCCACAATCTCTCTGGGTAACCTGTTTCAGTGTTTGATGACACACAAACCCCAGCTTCATCTATATTTAAATGAAATTTCTTGTACTTTAATTTGTGCTAATTGCCCCTTGTGCTGTCTCTGGATGCCACTGAGAAGAGGCTATTTCTTCCTTTACTCCTCCTTTCAAAAATGGGGTATTTATACACATTTGTAAGATCCCCACAGGTCTCTACTTCCTGAGCTAAGCACTCAGCCTCTCCTCATACATTAGATGCTGCAATACCTCAGTCACTTTTTTGGCTTTTTACTGGAGTCAGTCCAGAATGCCCACATCCTTCCTGCACTCTGGAGCCCAGCACTGGATGCAGCACTTCAGATGCGTATACAAGGGATGAGTAGAGAGGAAGCATCACTTTGTTTTGACCTGCTGGCAGTGCTCTTCTTAATGCAGCTCAAGTCATTGGCTACATTTGCTGTAAGAGCTTACTGATGGCTCATGGCCAACTTGGTGTCCACCAGGACCCCCAGGCCCCAAGTAGAGCATCTCATGTCTCCATTTCTAAAACTGAGATGATATTTTCTCTCATTTTCCTTTCAAAATGCAAGCAGTTTTGGGGAGAGAACAACCCTTACTACAGGCAAATTAGATGGAGTGCTGATCTCAATGCTATTTCTAAATACAACTGAAATGCTAACCACAACAATAACTCAGCAACATTTTCTGGGAGGCAAAGATGCAATCAAAGAAAGTTGTTGATGATTATGACCTATCAAGCAGCTCAACAAATTGCAAAAAATACCCCTCTTAAACAAGTTGCTTATGAACTAAAGCCTGAGAAATACAAGACTGAGGCAGTATACTGGACTCAGACATAATGTGTTCTTCACACATGGTGCTCATCTGAAAGAGTACTTGAGATACTATTTTCACTGCTTCTTATATAAATAAGAGCCAAGAATCTAACTTGGAGCTAACTTCTAATAATGGGCTGCAGTTTTCATGGTATATAAAACCTGATTTCTGATGAAGGAAGGAAGGAAGCCCAATTAAATATAGACGCCACGCTAATGACAAGGTGACAGATGAATGACTAAGCTAGATTTGAACACACCTAGACCACACCTCAGGACACTTGCAGGAGAAAGCCTGCTACTGAACATGGAAAAGCCTGCTCTGTGATTGGAAAGAAAGCAGAGAAAATCAATATACTGATTTATAAAAAATTCAGCCAATTCAATTCAAACAGTGTTCAATTTGGAAGACTGGGATATTCCAGAGTAATTTTGTGTCTATTGAAGATATGATATGGATAATGAACAGGAAATTCCCTCACCTGCACTGGGGACTTCTCTAAAAGCTCCCATGGCTCTTAATACAGGTAGCACTGAATTTTTTGTATGTGCTTAAGCCCCAGCTGGCAAAATTTAGTGTAAATACATCTGCTTTGAGCAAAAAGGTTGAAAGATATTTGTTTATGCAAGGTTCATCTCATTGCTATATCTAGTAACCACTGGTGGTGTGAGTTGGGAACTCTACTGCATAAACAAGGCCCCAGAGCCTCTCCTTGGCCTATGCTAAACCACAGATACCAGGTGTGTATATAGCTTCAAAGAGATGGAAGAATCTCTTAATTTGTTGTCTCACTGAAACTAAAGCACTTCCTCATAACCATAATTAAAAAGGGAGGCAACGGGAACTGGACAACAAATTTATATTAAGTTGCACTTTTCTGGACCTGGCAGTACTTTCTCCTGAAAATGTAATAGGAGAGAGTGCGTAGCCTCTGTAACCTGTATGATGTGACCCATCTGACTTAGGGTACCTGTTTCCCTACAGTAACAAAAACACAGCCTTTTATAAATGGTCCAGATCTTGAAGAATTTCTTAAGAATTATTGTTCAGTATGTAAAGCACTGTTAGAGATGACCTACAGAGATAGAAAACACTCCATGGCATCTCTGTTTAGCTATGGGACTTTTCACAATCTCTTTAGTCCCAGGATTTCCTGCCAGTAAAACCATTACACTACACAGAAAAGTGGAATAGCTTGAAGTGGGCTAGTGATGCTTGCCACCAAGTCAGCTTCACTGACACTTTCTGCCCTCTCATCCAGCATCTCCTTAAGCCTCAATGTTACACAAAGGGGAGAGGGAGAGGTGAGGATGACAAGTAGGTTTACCTCAAGGGAGCTGAAGAACCATCATACTGAAAAACAAGTATTAGTTTACTGCTCATGGCTTCTCCTCAAAGCCAGGAAATATTTTCTCCCACAAAATAGGCTCCCTTCCTCCTCAGCACACCCTTCAATTAAGTATGACTTTCCTGCTACAAAAGAAAGCTCCTTTCCTTTTTCTCTTCCCAAGTGGTCTGTGAATCATTGTCCCACACTTCATATCTCTTGCACTTTTAACAAATTTTTACCAAATTTTCTTTGCTCTGCCTTCAGTGAACTTTTACACTCTACTGAGAAAATCTGCATAATACTGCTTTCCTCTTAGTTTCAACAATCTCATTGTCCTAGAACACTAACAGCTTAGTAGCAGTCATCAATGCTAGTGACTTTCTACTGTCAGCCCTTATCACCAGCTCTTGACATTTTAAATAAACGAGGAAGCAAAAACACTGCAGAGAAGAAAATGCCCCTATATTAAAGATAAGAAAATTCTCAATATTAAATTAATAAACCATGCACAGACAAGCATCCCAAGAATATCTTCATTCCTTTTTCTTACTCCCTCTCTCTAGACTTGATTTGTCTTTCAAATGGCTTTTTCAAAATAAAGAAAACTAAAGAATTTTGTGTCTTGCACAGATAGTCAGAGTAGCAGCGATCCCAAATTATAGTACCCTTCCGTGACTCCAAAAATTCACATCTGGGAAAGAAAGAAGTGTTCACTCAGGCACCAGACACTAGCACATTTTTCATCAGTAAGTCTCAAGGCACTTCATATCATCAAAGAAACACCAACGACTGTTTTGTCGAGAACATGCAGACAGCAGCTTACTCTGTCAGAACTAAGAACAGAAACCAGGAAAGAAGATGAGAGTCATCATAAGAAGTCATCTTTTTCTTTTTTTTTTTTTTACAAGATTAATTTTTCATGTGTTTGGTTAAATGCTGAGATACCAATTATCTAAATACTCTGGAAACAGGTGTAAGAATTTAGTTACCAGCTATTGCTCTTTTGGTGCATCTGAAGTTGTTTGATCTATTAGCACTTCTTATGGGGGCAGGGAGGAAACATGACAAATTAATCTGAACTGCAGCTTACCACCTTCCCTAACTACTGCTAGCCATGCTGTGAGACCTCCAAGATTACAAAGTGAGGATGACAAGTAAGAAGCTGTGCCTCAGAAAGCAGGAAGTCCCGTTCTCTATGTAAGACTAAAACACTAAAAGACAATTTTTCACCGTGGGGTCAAAAAGAAAATAGAACTAAGAAAAGAGCTGTAGGGCTGAAAAGAAAACTTAAGCTCTCCCTTGAGATTGTTATGCTGTACAGTAGATTGCTTGGTGGTCCCAGAACTGAAAGCAAGACAACTGAGGCAGTGACACAATGCTGAAACTGTGCAGGCCTCTACTCATCTGACTAATTATGCTGATGTGGCTATGCTACTGTTCAAATGTGACAACTGAGCTCTGCACAACATGTTGCTTGCCATATACTCATGCCAGCTCATCCAGAACAAACTTAGATGCCTAGCATGACATCACATTGCAGAAATGGAACACAAAAACCAGCCTTCTCATCCAAAAAAATCTTTCTGAATGGAGTTCAATGCACAGCAAAGCTCAGAGTGAGATTTCTGAATGAACTGAACTGAGAATTAGCTCCAGGTAGCAGTTCCAACATTGCCTTGAGGGAAGTTGTGTGGTCCAGAATTAGTCTTGTAGACAGTACCTCACATGCTCTGTCTCAGACATGCATGAGAATACAGAGTACTAACAAAATGGAAATGTCCTGTACCAGAGTGCCACACTCCATTACTCCACTGCTTCTGACTTCTCACTAATTCACCCAGGGCTCCTTAGATATCTCTGTCAACAGTTGCTTTGCACAGAGTAGGCATACACTGGGAAGTAAGCAAATCTAGCAAGACTAGCCCATGATGCCTCCTGTAACAACCAGCCCAAAGCAATACAAAAGTTACAGTATAAAAAAAGAAGAAAAAGTGCAATTGATTATACAACTTTGGAAGAATTTACAAGCTATGATAGTTGTATAATAAGGTCCTTGTCCTTTTTGACTATGAATTTAAATGATTCTATGAATTTAAATGATTTTTTCATTCAAATGCTATACAGCATTGCACCAGAAGATGAATTATTGGCAATTAGAGAACAGAGAGGTCATTGCTCATTGCAAATTGGATCCTGGTGCACAGACCAATGTGATGGTTAAAACTGAAACTGCAACTAAAGAAAAACTTTGGGTTGTGGAAATGACATAAATGCAATTCAAAGTTTGCAGCAACAAGCTAGTGCACACTGAGGACATGTGTGAATTAGAGGCATAGATAAATAAATGAAGAGGAAAAAATGTACTCCTTCCTGAAAGCAGTGTCTGTAAAAATATATTATACCCCTGCTCTCCAGTCTCAGAGCAATAAACTCACTGGAAAGGGAAACAGGACAAAACAACTGCAAAAAAATCTTGAGCATGTATCCTTGATAAAACCACTCCCTGGGAATGCAGATTAAATCTGAGAGACCTCCCAATGGGACACACTTTGGACTTAAATGAACATGTATCTTAACAAGGCACATTTCATATTTCAGTAAGAAGCAACTTCCCTTCTGGAAAATTGCAGGTGAAGATTTATTACAGTGGTTAGAAAAACAGTAATTTTTTTTTTTTTTCAATTATTGGTTTCACTCCTTTGAAATAGCCTTAGGGTGAAATATTACAACTGCACATGTGGTTGTTCTACTGGTCCACCACACGAACCCATTGTTCAGGAGAAATGCTGTTTCCCGCTATGCTATTGCAACAATTTGCCACTGTCCAAAAGGCTAAAATCCATTATCTCAACTCTGACAGGCTGAAAAGCTAAATTCTGATCTGGACTTTGTGAACTATTTAGGAACAAGTAAACTAATGAGCAAAATGAGATTTGCCACATGCAGCTATTTAATTTAGCAGAAAACAATCTGAATGCCTTTAATGTCTTTAAGCTACATCCAAGGGAACTGTAGGCCTGCACAACTCTAAAGAAATGAAAATTTTTATTTGGGATGCTGGGTGCATTCATCACTTCATAATAATGATGGAAATCACACTTTTACAAGAAATTAGAGATCATAATGTGCACATGTTCAGTAATCTATGGACATCATCATCAAAAGGCAGATATACAGGGTCAGAATTAAACATCTCCAAATTTTGAAAAGCAGACTGACTAAGGACATTAGATTTTGCTGTTCTTCCTGAGAAGGTTTCTGTTAGGCAATGTTGACAATAGCCCAGAGAAAATGAGCTGTAGGACAATAAACAATGGGAACCAACAGTAATGATATCAGAAGAGGGAGCTACATGTCCAGAAGGCAAAGGACCTCAGAGATGTACTGAACTAGGTTAGTCAGGGTAACTAGCAACCCGCAAGCAATCTATCTGGAGTGGCATTTGAGGCAAACCCTCTCTCCACAGAAAATACATGACTAACACATGTGGATGCCAGAAACATGAATTTGCTAGGAAAAATTCCAAAGCATCTCAAGGGGACATACCTTCTAGAGAAAGAAAAAGAAAATCAAGTAGCTTTGTTTTCTTCAGACCAAGAGTGAACCCTCCCCCAGACACGTGTCCTCTACCTCTTCAATCAATGTACAAGCGAGTCATTGAAGACTGTATATATTATAGATCTCTGTATGTATGTATTTTAAAAGTTGCTTAATAATGGGCTGTGGCATGAAAGGAAAGAAAAAACCAACAGTTGCTCAAGAGCTGTTAAGTAAAGAGACACTCCACAACAGCCACTAAAGAAGGAAGAGCTTTGGCAACTGCAGAACCGGAGAAACGCAAAGGAACTCACATTTTGGACTTGTCTGGTAGAGGCTGCTACTTCCTAGAGAGGGCCTCATCCAAACAAGCTAATGACAACAGGAGCCCTCCTGTCTGATTTCAGCAGGGTCTGGATGAGGTCCCTGCTGCAGCACCTCCTGCTCTCCATCGGGCTTCCTGTCGGCAAGGCAAACTGCAGACTCACAGTTTGCATTATGGCAAAATCCTCTTGAGACTATGTTTTGCCTCAGCTGTTCAAAGCCAAAGCAATCTCAAGAACCACTGCAAGATTGCAGCAGCCTGGTTTTGGGGCTGAATGATAAAAGATGGGGCCTAAGCCAAACCGAAGTGAAGCGAGAAGAGAAAACACCAAATGCTGCTGCTTTTTTCAAGGCTTTTCAAGGGAATCAAGCTTCTGTCTCTTGGAGTTCCCTTCATAAATCACAAGCTTTGTTTACTTTTGCCCGTTGCAATAATTTCCTGAAACTATAGGAATCAGAACAGGTTACTGCAAGATAAGCAAGGCTGTGACTTTGTAGGCAACGGATACTCTGTGATGAGTCCAGTATGTGTGCTCACATCCTGCCATAAAAATGCACTAATCTACTTTTCTTTCATGTAGGAGCAGGTTACCTTTCATTTACTGCACAGTAACAGTGCTCACTCAAGCAAATATCTATAGGACAGTGTCCGATGAGGCGGCTCTCGTACTCCAGTGCAAACAATACAAGACAGAAAAAAAGCAGATGGCAGCTCCTGCTTTTGTTGTGAGATCAGTTCCAGGATTACTGGCCTAGTTTTTACCTGTTCCTGGGGAAAACAGGCTGTGTATTACACATAAAAAGGTATGGCAGTGCTATTTTTCACATCAAGTCATGACTAATTCATAAGTAACTCCAAGCACTAAAAGACATATTTCTTTACTCCTGCCAGTTTTGAGGTACTTCTCTGATGGGTTTGGAAGTTTAATGGGATCCCCTTGATAGCTTTTCTAAAATATCATTCCAGTTTTTGCATTTTTCTAAAAGAAAACTTGTGCTTGCCCAAGTACACATTCTCCAGAAAGAGCAACCACTGTCAGTCTCTGCAGCATGGCTCAACATGATAAACGTTGATGGGAAGGCATAAGGTAATATTTTCAGAAATGTTATTAATGTTTTCAGAGCCTGTGTCCCATTTTCAAAAGTGAATGAAGTTCCAAGGAGTCAGATTTTCAAAGGAGTTTAGTATACAAAGAAATTGGAGATTTCACCAGCATATACAAAGGCTTGTAAACAATTTGAGTGCTTTAGAAGCAGTTATGTCTATGGGCATGAACATTTTCAAGAATCCATTTGTTGAAAACTACAGCTCCAATGCTTTAATGAATTGGATTCTCAAAAACTAAAATATCTTTATTGAGATTTTGCATATCTTTCAGAAGTAAAGGAGAACAAAGAAATAAAAAGAGAAAGGAAACCTCAAATTTAAAATACATGTCCAGTAATTAGGTACCCACAGACCATAAGGTTTACTAATTAAGCCATAGATACAGATATTTCAGCACTGACAACTACAGGTGTGGATGTAATTGGATTTATTTTACTATGTTATATAATTTCAGCTCTCCTGATTGACGAAACAAAGAACACTGGGCAAGTAAATACATTTGAAGTGAAAACAAAGTGGAACCACTAAAAAGATGAGTTAGAGTGAAAACAGAAAAATAAGGGAAAAGTTAAGGGAAGACAAAGAGGAGACAAGGGGCTTCGGCAAATGAGGTTAAATGTTAGCCACACTTCACACAGTCAGTTTTATATCTATACAAAATTACATCAAACTATTCATAGTCCTGTTATTTTATTTTTAAAAATCCAATACAGAAATTTGTAAAAGGACATTAAAATAAAATAAAATCAATGAAATAAAATATCATTCTTTGGTTTAGAGGCAGGAGTCCCTCCAACTCTCTCATTAATGCATGAAGTATAATATTAACTATGTTCTTTGTCTTCCTGCAGGAACTGAATAAATCAATGTCTCTAGCTCATGTATATTAAAACATTTTAGTAAAAAGTCAACATAAAATACTCTTTGGCTAACAAACTCTTCCCAAAAAACTCACAGTGGACATTTCACCCCAAAAAGGAATTTCACAACAGCAAATACTCTACACTAAACTTAAATACAAATATACTTTGCCTCTTACTATGCCGATACTGAGTACTGGGTTGGAAGTAATACCCTTCTAAGCTCCCTTTCTGTTTGTGTACAACCTTTTCCTATGGCAAATGTATACCACACAAACAAGTTGCTAAGTGATAACACAGATTGTGAAATTATGGTACATTAGCAGCAACTGCTTGGATGCCCATGTAATCTTACCCCCATTGAGTGTAATGTAGTTTGCACCTCAACAGATGGGTGGCAAAGGCCTTACATGCACCATAAAGAGAAGCCATTGGGTGGAGTAGGTAACATGCTGTAAATCCACACCCCAACTTGCCTCATGGTAATTTGTCCATGCAAGAATTCCTTGGGTTGCCTGGAGATGGATATTCTTTCCTTCTTCAAAGAAAACAAGGAAACTGTACCTGATGAAAAACAAAAGGAAATGGTTATAGAAAGTGCAAGATGCTTCACTAATTCAGATAGCCGAAAAGTTAGAAGCCATATGTGAAAATTTAGCTTTAAGCACCAAGTTATTTGAAACAATTATCTTCTGTTAGAACTTAAAACTGCTTTTAAAGTCTTCTAATAGAAATCCATGGTCTGTTTTTTGCCTCAGTCTGTTTTTTGCCTCAGTTAATGAGGCAAATTATACAATTTTTGTTTTTCTTATGATTTGTATGTATGTGTTTTCATGTAAATGAACCAAAGACAAAACACTGAGAGGGCATTTTTTTATTTGCTTGTGGTTTGATGTTTTGTTTTTCCTTTTTACTAAATTTCATTAATCTAAAAATGTTCTATTTTTCAAATGTAGTTGTATTTTTAAGTGAAGCATTATGAAATCAACCTGTACAAACAAACATTAGTATGTTCATTAGTATATATGTTAATTTATCTGTGTACTAAACTGTGAACCTGAACTTACCTGTGTACAAGTTTTGTTGATACCACTTTTATTCAGTGTCTACTTACTTCTAAAAGCTTCATGCTTTTTCCCATTAAAGATCAAAATCTTGTGGCCAGCCTTCTGACAGTGTGTAGTTCCTTCTTATATAGTTTTTATCCCTGAGACAGCAACTACGTCAGCTAAGTGTTGCAAAAATCATCTTAAATTTTAAAAGGTATTTTTTAGGTAGAAAAGAGTAGAATCACCAAGTAGAACACCAAATGGTTTTGGCATGATGTGTTATTATGTTTTATCCACTCTTCTTACTCAATATATATCTCAGATCAAAGACATAGCCTCTATAGTATTATACCAATTAGTAGCTAACAGAAGGAGTCGGGGAAAAAAAAGTAATAAGGAACAGAGAGGGATTAGCAGAAAAGTAAAAGAGTGTTTATTGGAATGCCTGAATCTTCCAGCCCACACAGTCTTAAACTGGCTGACTAAGAACAACACTGCCTTCACTTGCTAACTTGAGTTTTTTTCTATGTGGATTCATTTTGTGTGTTCCAAGAACTCTCTCTTTCTGAACTGAAATTTTGTGGCTTGAAAAAACAAACACCTGGTCATTCAGGAAACTCCATGACACAACAATACTCAATGCAATAACCACTTTGAACTACACAGAGATCCCAGTATGGAAGGCCAAAGAGGACAAAACCTGCCATGACCTCAACAAAGCTACAATCATCTGCTTTGTGTCAATACAAGGGCATAAAGCAACAAGTTCAATCTCTACAGTTAGACAGGCAATCCCTACGTATAGATGAAGGGCTCAGCTATAACTCCCTCCTGATGCAGGAGTGACAGACACACCCACATCAATGACTGGAGAGAGATTTACTTAAGTGAGGCATGCAGGGCCAGTACAGCAGGATAGGTGCAATAGCACAGTATGCATCCCGCCAGACAAAACTCCATAGCTATTTGAAGAAGTTCCTATTAAACTCTTGCTTCATCCTCAGTACCACCCTGCAGGAAGGAATGTGTTTATGGCACCAGTTAACAGGTCTGCCCACACCCTTGTCATGGGGGAAGGCACAGCCCAAGGAGCATGAAACGAGGTCAAGCCGCAAGATAAAGCCCACAACAGAAACAAATGGCAAAAATACATGCCAATATCAACTTCAAAGTAGATAAAGCAACCTAAGGCGCAAACAACATCAAGCCCGAAGATATCATCTGATGACCATAACTTGCCTGTTGGCATTACAGTAACAGTAGAAGTATGTTACATTCTTCCTAACATGCAGAGTAACACAGGATTGCACCGTTCTCACAAGCGGTAACTCCAGAGCAATAGGGCTCTGATGGAGACTGATGTATATCTGGCGAGATAGGACGCTACTCCAAAGGCACAGAAAGCAAGACTTCAGGTCAGTTCATAACAAGCAAACAGCTGGGAAAGCAGTGCTCTTCTTCCTGTACACTCCAATCTCCACCTGCTTTTATAGCATGGTCTTTCCTGTTTCCCATCATATATTTCCTCATCACTTCCCTTTTACCATGTGTAACTTCTCACTCTCCCTCAGATTATTCCCTCACATGAGCTTGCTTTGACCACTCCCATTATAAAAACATCCCACCCTGAGCCAACTTGTTTCATCAGTATCACTCCATCTTTTCATTCTGAAGCTCTTTGAACACAACCTTTATAGTTTCAACCTGGGGCTTCTCTCCTTGTGTGGTTCCTTACCTTTGCAACTGAACCTGTTTTTGCCAGAATACTTAATAATACTCCTGAAGCCAAAAGGTACATCAGTAACCTGTGGTTTATGGAAAAGGAGGGGGGAATCTGTGTACCATTTATACATTCTAGTTGATGTTATACAGTTGTTATGAAACTTTTGAATCATGGAAGGCCTTATTATATAGGGAATCCACCATTTGTTTACAAAAGCTGCATCACATCCCTCCCAGACAAAGCACAATAATGGGTTGTTATAATTTTAATGATAACCTATTCAAAGAGCTCTGCCACAATTAGTTGGATGAAGCCTAAAGAAACCAGCTGAATAACTACTCTGTGTGAAATGCAAAGCAGAACAAAGGAAACCAGGCCTTCAAGGAAGGAAATCAGAATCGGAGGCTGGATAGAATGACATTAGTAAGGAACAGGAAACTTGAGCAGGAGTGATGGGTTCTGTGTAGCTGCAGGAACTTAGACATAAATTAATACAAACTAAGCAAAATGTGAGGTATAGGGCATCCAAAGGCTTGAGGGCAAAAGAAAGCCTTGTTATCTTTTGATTTCTGTGATTTCTTCTTGTTCTTTTCTGACTTTCTTAATTATTCCTTCAGTATGTCTCTCAAAGACGTCATCCCCTGATGAAGTCTAGCTGAACATCTGTTTTTGGGCTACTCACCGAACCAAGAGCTGAAGTGTACACTTGGTCTTTGGCTAAACAAATCCCTGAGGAATCTAGTCAATTCATCACCTTCTGAGTTCTGGTTCTAGTTTTGGGTCTTCAGACACACTTGTGCAATGCAGGTAATCCCCACAGTTCATTAGCCTGTCCCAAACGTACATACCTTTAAAATTCTTCCATGATTTTAGGCTGCCATTTTCCAAACTGTAAGGGGTTGTATGAGCATTTGAGTTTACTGTTGAACTCCAAAGGCACAAGATAAATAGAGGAGAATTGTTTTACTGTGCTCATGCACATCATTGCTTTGTTTAACAGGCAGAACCCAGAGGTTACAAATGCTAAGAAAAACTTCTGAAATATCACGCCTCTTCTAATAATTTTGGTTTCCTTGGGGGACCCAGGGAAACCATATGTGCTCTGCAAAGCTGTGTCATCCTTCTACAGTGAGCACCTGAGCAGTTCCTCCTCTAGTTAGAATTTGTTGGGAAAAAAAAAGCAATACGACCAAAACAAATAAAGCAAACAGCCATTTTTTTCTTAAATTTTTTCTTATTCATATTATGCTTGAATTTGCTTTCTGTTAAGAATATACCACTGTCATTTTCTATCATCAAAGGCAACTCACTATTCTGTCTCTATGATTAGTACTGGTTCTTTAGGGATACAATAT
The DNA here is from genome assembly GCA_013400835.1 of Zapornia atra. Taxonomy (NCBI): domain Eukaryota; kingdom Metazoa; phylum Chordata; class Aves; order Gruiformes; family Rallidae; genus Zapornia; species Zapornia atra. The sequence goes on along the minus strand of VZTU01005542.1, from coordinate 24,950 downwards.
ACGAATGAGTTGATTATTGACATTTCTCTCACACCTTGTGGCAATGAGTACTTTAGGATTTCCTGAGACAGAGGTTGTCTCCAGAGTTGACTAGACGTTGACAGAAGCAGATGATTTTTTAAAAAGTTTCTGAACTCATTTAGACTTTTGGCATTCTGTAGGAAGGAGTTTCACTGTTTGATTCTGTGCTGCATGAGGTACTATTTCCTTTTGCTTCTTGTAAACCTGGCACCTAGCAATTGACTTGGCCTCCCCTCAGTTCTTGCAGTAGAGAAAATAAAAAGGGAAAGAGATTTTGATAAATATGAGTTGAGTGGAGACGATGGGATGACTTTCAAATTACACTCCTCCTGACCTCCCACCTCCTCAAATCTTCCTCTTCCTCCTGTAAGAGGTTCTACATGAAAGACTTGACCCATGAAAGATATAGTCCATACCTCTTTACTCGTAACAGCTTAAAGAAATTGAATGCCTTTGTTGAGAAATTCTGTCACATAGTTTTTAGAATTTCAGGTAAAGTATGTTGACCAGATCTATTGATCTCTGAAACGTGATTCACTTAGAAATAAACTATGCTGGTTCTTTTACCATACATCATAATTATTTCTATGTCCACTAATTTTTTTCTTTATTATAGTTCCTAATAACTTGTTTGGTATAAAATTTGCAGTTGGTAGTGCACTGTCCTGGATCCTCCCCCACTCAAAACCCTTTAAAGAAGTCTAGGATCATATTTGGATGGAGGCGTGGTAAGGTTCCCATTTATTTTCCCCATTCGTTCTACAACGTCTTCCAGATGACTCAGTGTTCTAAAATCTTTTCCTACAGCATGTTTAAGTAAATTTGTTTTCAGGAAGATTGCTTGCTTGAGAAACCAATTATCCCTCAGAGGATCTGTTTCACTGTACAGGACATATGTTAATATTAACTCTGTCTAACCATCGTCTGTTATTGTGTTTGTACCATCACCCCTAAGAACCTTAATGCTGTAGGAATCCAGGGAAATCACAGGAAGACCATGATCTCCTCTAAGCTAAAATCAAGTTTGTAATCTCAGATATAAATACAGAGTGTTCATGATGTAAAACAAATACCTTATCTGGAAAAACTTGTCTGTGACCTCATACTATCACCCTGCTAATTTCTGATGGGGATTTTATAGAACACTGGCTTTGGTTTTCCTTCTCCTCTGTGCCTCATCCTGGGATATTTCAACCACAAAGGCAGCTACACTATTACTGAATCTCAGGCCTGGCACTCCTGGTGTAGCTGAAATCTTAGCCAGTCTCTCTGTCTTCTTTTCATTGCCCAGACTCCATGTTGAGCTCAGTGCAGCAAAATAAAAACTCTTAAATACTCCTCCAAAGGAATTTCACTACTGACTACCACGCACATATCAGAGTGGGAGCAGCCATAGTCTGAAATTCCTCCAAAGCCATGAGGTCATGACGTTACTGGGAGAAAGGAAGCAAACACCACACCAGCTAAAATTAACATGGAGATTGAAACTGCACCAGTCTTTTCTCCCAAGAAATATGTGCCTGGTTTAACCCAACAGGGAATTAAAAAAACCATACAGCTCTTCATTCACTCTACCACCCCCCCATGGCATGGAGAAAAGAACCAAAACCAAAGAAAGGTATACTTATTTTCATAGATGCCATACTGACATTCCCCACGCATCTCTTCAATCTCTCTTACTTTTAATTACATCAAATATTAACCCTTTTCCTTCTTTTCAGAGCTTTTTCTAGGCTTTCTACTTCCTAAATCTCTACTTCAGTGTCAAAGGACAGCTCTTCCCCTTGTGCCCCTCCCCATCATTCCTGCAGAACATTTTCACACAAGCACTTCCATAGATTCTCCCATCTTGACACTAATGTTTTGTGGGAGTTCCTTATAATTATTGACATGGATATTTAGGTGTTCTTTTTACAATCTTCCTTATACTTTCCTTTTTTACAGTGCTTCTATAGTAGAGCAATTACACTATTCATATGTTTTCACTGCCCATTCAGTGAACAAATCACACCACAGCGGGGTCTTGCTGCTGCCAGTGCTGCTCATCTGACTGCCTACCTTCATCTTTCCTCTCTTGTCTAATTAAACTGAAAGTTCCCAAGCACAGTCTGTTGTATGTATTTGTGATTAGCAAAGTCAAAACCACAACAGTGATGAGATACCACTACATAGTACTAGATGCAAGGCCCAAGGAGCAACTAATTTGAGCAAGTATGTTAAATACATATGGCACAAGAACCATGTCTGATTTCACTGAAGATAGAAAGGGAAATTACTGATACCAATATTGCAAGATGGCATCCTTAAACACTCGAAAGCAGCAATAACATCCAGATGAGCAAGCATCTTTGTGATTCATTCCTACCTGCCTGTTGATAAAGAATATTACAGGCAGCTATTGTGATTATCACCTTCTCCGCCAACGTGGGGAAGAATTTCATCCTCACTGAGGCCTGACAGTGAGCGAAGGACAGTTACAGGGAACACGAATGTGACAGGTTCTTACGGTGCTGCAGTGGGCTACCAAAAGGACCAGACTCCTGCACACTTTCACCTCCTCTGTGGTTTGCTAAATACTTTGTTGTTTCCTATATGGCATTTTTACTGTTTTCCAGATTGCACATGTAGATGGAGTGTTGTCATACTGATGCCTCGGAAAGCCGGAATCAAAGCTCACTAGCCTTGGTGACTGTTAAGCAGGTATCCTTTATTGCAGCGCTGGGCACACAGGGGATCGCTCCTCCAAATGTGAGCGCCCATTAAAGCCGAATTTCTCACATTTAGACAGATTAACTATACATACTCATTATAATTTCTAAGAAAAGGCAGGGTTACACAAATTATTTCCAGGAAGTCATTTACATTAACTCCTCCCAGATAGATCATGCTCAGTGACACATAGGGGGTCTTCCTGTGGTCTTCAGGGATGAAGGCTGGATGTCTTCCTCGCTCTCAGCGCATGCTCTTTACGTTTCTTCTCCATGGTTATCTGAGCTCAAAAACACATTCCTTTTTGCTGAAAACAAGATATAATCTGTCTCTTAATTGGTCGTTAGTCTCATTATTTATGACTCCCCTATCTCCTCCTGTTGCACTGTTCTGGCTCTGTTTTGTAGCTGCTTTCAGAAAACAGCTCACACAGTTACAGCCATATTCCAAAACAAATATATTCCTAAAATACACAAATTAAAGTTATATTAATTGTCTCAAGCTACCTCTACATCAATCTATTCAGCATTAATATATTTCATTGAATCAATACCCTTGTTCAACATAGTACTATTTGCTCGGTTAGATCATTCTTACAACCCAACATTTTCCAAGTTATTAAAGAAAGTAAACTGAGAGAAGGAACAAGAAGTACACATGGAAAAACTTGTTTACCACATGATCTTATTACATTGTGCTTCACTGTCATATCCCTTCATTTCCTGTTTTTTCTAAGTCACCGTGGCACCTGCCTAAAATTAGATTACAAATTCACTTGGTCGGGAATTCTGCACCTCTTTTGCCAAGTGCTTTGTGCAAATTCTATGCAAACAGTAAGCATCAATCATCACCATTATACTAATAAACGCAAATTAAATGCTGCTGCAGGAGCTATTCCCTTAGAATAGTAAGTCAGCTTTTATGTAGGACTTCCCCCCCACGCCCCCCAGACTACAAATATATTAGTTAATTAATTGAGGCTGAATGACAATGCTGTAATTAGCCAAGCCCAGGCTCCTCTTAACTGTGATGGGGCTACTAACATAATGAAAGCATTAATGAAAGTACCCATTGCCATTTCACTGGATGGAATTAAAATATTGTTTATTCACACATGATTGGTGTTCTGACAGCACCATCAAAAAAGAACCAAAAGAGCTTGCATCTTCACTCAGCAGCTGGCAACTGCTACATGTGATCTGTAGAAACATTGTCTGAACAACACTGGAAGGTTTGGTTGTTTTAGCCTTTTGTAAATGTAGGGATAACACACAGACATCTACAGAATGACTATTGCTTGTAGTACACATGCTATGGGTATGCACTTACAGTCATTAAAGAACCATTGAGGATATGCACTGCCCCTACTGTGCACTTGGAAACTTTCTGAAAACAGGAATGGTTCCCAACTCTGCTAACTGCAGACTACTAATGACAATCTATGCCAGGGAAGTCCTTTCTTTTTCATGTACGTTTTCTCATAGGCAGCGAGAGGCTAAACAACCAACAAGCTGATGAGTCGAATCACTTTTAAGAAACCAGGCTCTTTAGCTGCAAAGCTGATTGCATCAAAGGAGCTATATACAGCTGCTTGGGCTATATCAAATAGAAATTCATCATCTACTTAGAGCACCACACTCTCCAGAATCAACATACTCCATGATAAGAATGCTTATTGTCTACTGACACTATGCTCCTCCTGAAGTGAGTCTGTGCCATTCATATGTGGGAATATCTACAAATAGCAAATATCTACGAATAAGGAATACTGCAAAAGTTCATAGACAAGTGATTCATTCCAATTTCTCACCACTCCAAATGATACAGCTCGTGTTAGGGAATAACACTGACTTTGGTCATGCTGCCATCACTTTATACACTGTGCTCATGTTTGGTATGTGCATGATTACCCAAGTGCCAAGGAGGGTCATGCTATTATGGTACTGCAAAAAAAAAGGTTTCCTCTCCAAGCATTTTTTTTCAGCATCACCAACATTGCTCAGAAGCATTGATGTGGAAGGCACAGGAGCTATACGTCGGCCTGGTGAAGGTACTTGTGCGCATAAGTGGCTCACAAACCCTATTTCCTAGTTGACCCCATCACAGGCATACACAGGCAAACATTTTGAACCCAGGAGATATCATTATGTCTATGAACAGTGGGATAAATTCTATGCTATGCTTTAAACTGCTGAAGATAAGGAAAAAATGACCTAAAGCCATTACAGCACCATCTGAGTATCTCTTGCAGCTAGAGTGATCCTCTAGGATGATTAGGATGATTAGGAGTCAGAGTCCTGATGCTGTTCTCATTTGTCACAGCCTCACAAAAGCTGTCAACCAAGTGTCTCAGAGTTCACCTGCTTCTACTTTTCTTCTGATACTACTGTTTTCCTCCTGTCCCAGAGAACAGTGAGCTGGAAGCTGCCAGCAAGCAATGCGTGCCATCTCCAGACTGCTCCTAATATGAAGAAATATCCCCAGGGGTGCAATTTATCAGGATCCTTACCTATGACTTGTAGTTCAGTAATTTGATCTTTCCTCCTGGTCTTTCAAATAGACAAACATTCCGAGATTTATGAAAAAGTCAAAGCCTTGTTGTCACTGGGTCCCAAAGTGTGACTTATTTGGTCTAGTGCTTTAGCAATTGGCTGCAGAGTGTCATGATGTGGAAAAAAATAAAGGATAATAAACACTGTTAGAGAAAAGGAATATATTTTCATGTAGGTTGAAATCTCGCATACAGCGGGCAATACATCGAGCAATACCACTTGGAACGGCTTGCAATTCTCAGCATCCTAATTGCTGATACTATCTTCAAAAGGCACAAAACAAGTCAAGTCTGGTGATAAGAGCTATGCCCGTCACTAGTGAAGCATCATATAGTTATCAAAACACCGAATCACTGCCATCATCAACTGATCTTTATCCTGGGCACACCAAAACTGTTTAAGCAACCAGACCTTCTGAGCTAACCACCATGTACAAAATTAAGTTACATATTTTGTATGTGCTGAAAAAAAAAAAATCTACTGAATATCCTCTGTATACCAAAGAAAATAAACTGACTGAATATAAACACTATGCATAAATTGTGCATTAAAATAATTGGAGATTATTTGCCGTTTGTAATGGGTTTGCCTCTCTCTGTGCTGGTTTGGTCTATTTACCTTACTGCTTCACCACTGCTCTAGCTGTAGGGATAGCAGAAACGCATCATACATTGGTGGTGGTCATCTTCTCTGGACTGCTGTGTCAGAGATCTGTGCTGGCAGACAGCAGGAAGAAAAGTGATGTAAGGCAGTTTCAAAGGAAAAAAATGCCCTTTTCCTTGCTCTCAGTTCATTCCTTCAGTAGGAGAAGGTATCTGGCCATTTTCCAACATCTTACCATGTTCTGAAAATCCCTTTTGCTTTGCAGATGTTGAAAAGAGATGCAGCTACATCCAGCCCCTATCAGGTGAATGGATGATATCTGGCTCCAGCATTGGCAGCAAGAGAGTGCTATGATAGAGAGAGCTACACCAGTCTTCATTAGTGAAAAAGAGGTTTCCTATAATCATTTGATGCATGAACTTCAACCTGTAAGTGATGAAGAAGTATGGCAGTGGCCGAGGAATAAGCTGCCCTTAACAAACAGAAGCTCAGCAAGCAATCTGACAAAAAAGTAGACTTTGAAAATGATGTTGAGGGGGAAAAATAGTAAGGTTCCTCCACTCATTCCATGTGTGATACATAGTTTTCATGAAACCTCTATCTGATCTGGCATGAGAGTGTATACCACAACACAAATGCAGAGACAATAATGAAGATGCCAATCACACACATGTAGTTTGATTGCCATTTGGATAACCACATCTTTATGGTATGAATGAACTAATCAGAGCTGGGCTGTACGTGGGGATCTTGGTTATCATCAACACGTCTCCCAGTTTGCTCCTAACAGCCTACTGTGAAGGAGCAACTTCCTACCGTTGTCAGATAGCTGCACATTTACTGTTTTTTAAGTTCCTGAGACAAGGGATTCACAGTGCACTGTAGAACATCCCTGCAGCTCTTACCACTGCAATACCTTGCCTCATGGTGCTCACAGTAAAATTATGTTCTGGATGCTCTGTTCTGCATCTTGCAACAAATGCTGGAACACAGGCACACCCATGCTGGCCACTGTTGCTCAGTTTTGCTTAAGATCTCTTTCTATCTGCCACACAGTGTGTATGTGTGTGCACCTATATATATATGTATATATATAAACACACAGAGATTCCCTACAGCACTTCCTATGAGTTCTGCTGAGTATATCTGTGACATTCCCCTTATTCTCTTCTGCAAAACCTTTTGTTACATAAAGCACCAAAGGGACTTCCAGATATCCTGTTCAACTGGAACCTATGGGTGGAACAACACTCTTGGCAACAGTACCTCCTGTTTTCTCTCCTCATTTAGGCGTAGTCCCATCTCTGGTTATCTACAAGGCTTTATCACTGCTATTCCTAAACTCTGGCATTGCTCATCTGCAGGTGACTTACATGCAGTGTCCTGCTGCACAACTCTTCTAACCAGAAAGTCGAACACTATTTGACCTTACTTAACACTTCACAAGTACTAGGAACCAATGCATTTCTCCCTGGATATATGTGTTGGGAGAAGGACAACGCCAGAGAGGAGCCACTTCCTGACATATGGAAACTCTCAGCCTGATAGGCACAATCAGAGGCAAGCATGTTCCTGGTACCATGGGACTGAGGTGATCAGGAAATCCAAATGGCACATTCTGCATGTCTGATTTTGCAGGTTCCCCCTCTTCAGGACTGTCTGTTAGCTTGCTTCAGTTCCCTGCTTGATGTTCCTCCTACCTTAGGCTTCCTCAACCAGCTCTTCTTCCATCCTCATGCAATGTTCCTCTACTTAAAACCACAGAATGGTTGAGGTGGGAAGAGATCTCTGGAGGTCACCTCACCCCACCCCCTGCTCAGGCAAGGTCACCTACATCAGGTTGCCCAGGACTGTGACCAGATGGCTTTTCAGTATCTCAAAAATATCTCAAATAACTTCTTTACAGCCACCCTTCAGGTATCCCCCTGGAGTCCCTTTGCTGGATACTCTCCAGTAAGTCCACATCCCTCTTGTACTGGCGAGCCCATAACTGGACACTTTCCTCTGGGTGTGGCCTCTAGCTGAGTAGAGGGGAATAACCACTCCCTTGACCGGCTCTTTCTCACTCTCCTCTGTTCCACATACTCCCTCCTATAGGATCCATCTTTCTTCCATTATCTTTGTGTTTACTTAAGTCCTTCTTAAAGATGTTTGTACAACTATTATGCTGTCAAACAACCTGCAAGCTTTTTGAAGGTCAGTAAATTCTTCATAAATGGCCACCCATCAATACAAGAATTTCATATGCAACAAGAGACCTGATTTCAAGTAACCCAATTTTCTTGGGTTCAGGCAAGAAAAAGTAACAACATTACTATGACCCTCCATCACAACTGTTAGCAAAAACAATCAGAACCAAAACCATATTAATAACAGATTTTTCAGATAAACAACTTCTTATTTTCCTACATTTGAAGTTCTTCTTCTGGTTTTACCATACAGATAGATAGCAATGATAATGCAATCTGTTTTAACAAATACAGATAAATTTTTTCTCAAAGATTCAGAGTCCTGTATGAGAATAATGTCCTCTCCAGAGCTATGCATTACAGATGTCCACTTCCACAAATGATAACTAGAATTAGAAGCATTTGACTGTCTGATTTCTAATGAATGTTGGCAGGTAACACAGATATTATTTCCAAATAATTGTATGCTGTACTTATTTCATTAAAACTGCAATAGCACCTAGGAGGGTTTTTATGCAAATACAGGCAATATAAAAACAGTAGCCCATACCAAAAGGCTTAGAAATAAGACTATGGGAGATGACAGGTGGGGAAGACAACTAGACAAGCAATAAAACAGCATGTCTGTTCTGCTGCTGTTAGTACCAGGCATTGTATATCAACTGAGTACATCAACAGAGTGTATCAAACACCCATTATTAGGCTAGCAAACTACCTTAAAAAACACTATGTACTACTTTTGTTATGTGTAAAAGATGTAGTACTTGTATTAATTAAAAACTATTACACATCGAAAGACCAATATTCTTAAACTCAGTTGGTTAAGTATAGTGACATTAAAGCATAAACCCATAGCATTTATAGCCACAGTCACTACAATATGCATGAACATTTTCTACCCTAATTAATCCACAGATCTTCCAAAGAAGGAGTGTATGAGACAGAGTTTTAAAAGTATAAATAGAAAAATGGGTTAAAAAAAATCAAATACCATTTAAGATTAGGTAGATTAAGATTAGATCATAATTAGGAAGGATTGTTTATGGAGATTAGACATCAATAACAGACCAGGCGTGTACCTAACAGCTAAGCTATGCAGAAGCATTTTGTGTGCTAACACCATGGGAACATTCAGAGCATGTCTAACCCAAGGTTTGTTTCACAACATAAACTTGTGTAGTTTTAAACATACCAGTAGAGACTTCCAGTGCACCTCTGTTGAGCACAGTTGTGTAAGAGGCTGTATAGAGAAAAGTATACTTCTGTGCTGCTGTCAGCAAATTCTGACTTGAAATTTACCAGCACAAATTTTACCATTATTTATTGGTTTTAAATTATACCTATAGCTATTATAGCCTTAAAATATTACATATAACTTAAACCTAAGTCTTGTATATATCATAGAAATTAACAAACCAGATATTTGAAATAAAATTTCAAGAAAATGCTGCATCTGTGAAGTCAGTTCATTTTCACAAAAGAATTCAGATTTCTTTGATGACTTCACTTTTTTCTTTATGCCCCCTTTTTCTCTTTTTGCTCCTGAATACAACAAATGAGTTTAGGTTATTCATTCCTATTTTTAGGCCAATAGCTTTTGAATATTATTCTCAGTTAGGAAACTTTAAAAAACACCAAACCTTTATGGAAAATAGAAACCATTTTTAAAAAGTATAAGAAGTTGCAGAATGAGTGTTATAAATTTACTACCCCCTTACTATGCTGTATTTAAATCAGAAAAGCTTTTAAAGCATTCTTAAGCATTTTAGAAAGTTCCACAAGAAGAAAATTAAAATTAAGAGATGAGCAAAAGGAAAAAAAGAGAAAGGAAAAAAGGAAAGAACAGAAAATAAGGTCATATACTTTTAGCAATACTCATCTTAGTACAGCAACTGACATGAAGGAAAATAAGATTTCAAAATGCAGAAAATTCAAGGGTTTGGGAAAATATTCTGTGAAACAAACCTACCAACTTCACAATATCTACCATGTAAAAAGAGAAAACACCTCTACATTTATATATTTTTTTTTTCCATACAGTGTTTTGATCACATTTATAAATAAATGCTTCCTGCCAATGTCTCAAAACTCTGTGTTTTCTGTCTCTTCTGACAAGGTGAATGGAGATAACCCTTTGCTAAGTGCTGGTTCCATATAAACCTCTCATTTTGATGACAAATGAGAGAGAGAATGTATAGAAAACAGCACTTGAGTGTAAGGGGACCTGGTACAGTCCAGTTTCAAAATAAATGACCACGAACAAACCAGCATGGAATGGCTGCTGCCAGGAGGGCCTGGAAAGTCATTTAGCAAGTTGCATCTCTCTCTCTGTTCCCAGAAGAGGTCTGGTGGAGTCTCTCTGGTTGGTATTAGACTGCCTACTCAGGTATAGAGAATTTCAGAACAGATATGCCATCTTGGATGAAGAAACTGGTATTTATTTACTCTTTGATGGGTGTTCAAAGAATAGCAGCAATAAAATAACTTCACTGAGAAATCCCAGGCCAGTTCTCTGTCAATAGCACCCAGTCTGTAATAGGGCAGAAATCCATCCTACCATGATCAGATAACCAGCACCTTGATCCCTAAAGTATCTTTACCAAGGGTATCATTTACAACTACCATAAACCTGACCCAAAAACTTGCAGACAGCCTTGAGCTACAAGTCTAGCATTGCTATAAGATATCCTGCTTCTCCAGATTTGCCCTGTGGCAGAAGGCTGGACAGCAAGTATTCAAAGGCGTTAAACTACAGCTGAGACAGCATTACCTTGAGAGGCAAACTCTTTGGTTACTCTTAAGAGCTTTCCAGATGGTTTTTGGCTTCTTGTGAGGTTCCATTTTTAATCCTTTCTTTTGACTGAAGTGTCAAAGGTGGAACTTCCCTAAAGGGTATCTTAGTACCAATCTCATGCCACCCTCCAAAACTGGTTGCCATATCAGTATCTGGGAAAGAGTGGGGTTAAGTTCATCATCACTGTAACTCCATACACTCCTTTAAAATTATATCCTTGTACTAACTAGATTGGTAATATCTGAATTAACCTGACAACACTGCAAAAAAGGTTCTGTGAGTGTAACATAAGAGCCAAGGGTGCTGTGTGTATCACGGGTTCCCCTTCCACGTGTAAGGTGTGCTATGCATGAGCAGTGTGTAAAAATTATGTGCGCGCTCAGCAGCGGATTTTAAAAAGGAAGTTAGTATCTAGTCTGGATAGTCCAGCCTGAATTTTTGAACATCTGGAAGGAGAATGAAGGCAGTACTTTTAGAGACAGATGGACATTTGAAGAATGATATTCACACTCCATAGCAAAGATCTAGATGACTACGCATTTGCCTTCAAAACACCAGAGCCAAGAGGGAATCTTCCAGACCCTGCACAAGTCCATCCCTGCCTACACCCCTGCTCTTAATTCCTCCTATTCTTCATTTCCATTATTATGCCAGTGCCTCTGGCACCACTGCTTCCTCGGGAACTCCCTCTGCCTCCACTTCCCGCCTGCTCCTTGTACATGAAACTCCTTCTAGCTCATGGACAGGGAAAGGCAGACACCCTCTTTTCATCCTAATCCCTTCTAAAACGAGCACCGCCTTTTACTGAGCTTGCCAATGCAATCAGAAATGGTGCTACACAACTAATAAAAATAATTATCAAGCTTTGATGATCATCCAGGACGGCTTTTATGTGTTTTCTCTCCCCATTTACACAGTAAGCCTCATAAGACTGAATTTCATTTTCTCTGCTTGCTATGAACATTTAAGAAATTGTCCCATCAATAAAAATATCTAAAGCAGAGCACAGAAGGGCTGTTCTCATGTTTAAACCCAGTCTCACCCAATGCAGGAGTTGCGCTGTGCAGGCACTATGCGGTGTCACAACAGTAATTTGCACAAAATCCTTTACCCCTGAAGAAGCACTGAAATCCAGGCTCCACTTTGCAGGAAGGGAATGTCTTTTTCCCATCCTTAAAGATCGAGTCGCAAAAGTAGTGATGAGGGCAGAGGTCAGTCTCTGGATGTCACATTGCACCATCAGGATGAGCCAGGCAGGAGTCCCAGAACGAATCTGTTTCCACAAATGCACATCACCTCTGCCCCATGAGTGTGTGCTAGTGCCATCTAGCAGCTACCCAAAACACCCACATCACCAAAGATGAGCTTTTTTTTCACTTCCTTACGTCTGCAGCTCCTAAAACACACCCTGCCTACCTCTTCCATTTCAAATCTCTTTTTTAAGCCAAGGCCAAGGCCTCCATACCTGAGCCAAATCAGAGTCACCTTCCAAGAGCTGTGAAGCATCAATTCATCAGCTGCAGGCTGTTGTCATTAGTAGCATCCTCACCTCTGTGTTGTCTCTTTTGGGGATTTTTGAGTCATTTGGGGTTGAACACAACTCCTGAGCACATCTCCTTTGGCACCTAAGCCCCTTCAGGACAATGTTTTGCAGTGACACACAACTGGCAAAGTTCTTAACACAGCTCCCTCTAGTACTTAAGAATAAAAGAGCTTTCAAGCTAGACTATAACTCAAACTTGACTTTCACATGCTGTTGGCAAAATCCTGCTTTCCCCACTGACTTCCTTGGCCGAGGTGTAATATATTCATTTCATACAGAGAAGTTAGAAGAAATGGGAGAACGGCAATTGTTCTGCTTTTGCTTTTTCCCCCTCCATAATACAACACGATGTGCCTGCTAAGGAAGCCTTCTTTTTTAACAGTTCCTAACTGGGTAAATGTCTGTCCAAGTTATATTGACTCGCTGTGGTTCAAAGGAAATATTTGCAATTTTATTTATGAGGAAAGAAAGTGGCTAAGGGCTTTTTTACCCTAACAATAATTAGCTATTGATCAGCCTTTCAGTTAATAAAATATGAAATTGTTTCAAGATCCTGTGGTGTCATTCCAAGTCCTCCTACCAAAACAGCTTGCTTTCATCCAATTACTGATGACCTTTTACAGAGTATCTGGTATGAGCTGTAATTCCTTTGTGCTGGACAACAGAATCAAATTAATCCTGTAAGGCTGACAAAATCAACATTCAAACAAAGCCAATTAACATAATCGATTTATTTTTTCTTTCTTGCTTTCTCTCCTGTTGCAAGAAATGTTTTCAGCTAAGTCACACAAAGGCTGTGGTCTTGTAAGGGAAAAAAAATCTTCTACCATCCTCACAAACTGAAGCAAATGTGCTGTGATGGTTCCTGCAAGGAACCTGCAGTGAAGAGACCTGGCAGAAGAAGGACAGAGAGGGACAGAGAGAAAATGGGCCATGATTCCCTGGTTGCCAGCAGGGTGGAGGCAACACCTGAGAGCACAGGGAGGTACTCTCAGGGGACTGCCTCTTTGCTCCGTAATACAGCCCTGTTTTGTAAAGTAAGGAGCCAATCTGTCCAGTCACCAGGGCTGGGATTCCCCATGAAAAACGTGGCCACATGGTTGGCAAGGGAGTGGTGGAGGATGAGGCAAGAGTTTTGTCAGAATCACTCCTCCACATGTCAGTGTGGGATGTGCCCTCCAAGATACAGAGCTATCCTCCAAAGTACTGAGTGCCCTGCGCTAAAATCAGCCCAATTAAAAAAAGAGTTCACAATTTAATGGATTCACCAACCGGTATTTAAACAGCTGGAATGAAGCATTTAGTGTGAGAGTGAAGGAAAAACAAACAACCCTACCAACAAAATAAACTCATATTTGCACTCTGTACAAGGCAACATGTATAGAGAAAACAAGATCGTTTGCAGTCATGAAATCAGGACCAGATCCAAACCTACTGACTGCCTTGGCATTTCTGCTTAGGTCTGAATAGGTCAGAATCAGGTAAAAAATCCCCTAAGATGCAGAATTTAGTGCATTGGCAGATACATTATTTTCAACAAAAAGCCTGCTCGGGAAATACAATGCAAATTATGAATGTTACTCTCATGTTCATAGTTTTTACTGTTATCCACTTACCATAAATGGAAGAACTTTATTACAATTTCATTATTCATTCAGTGAATTCTTTATACATGTTCTGAAACCAAATCAAGCTGATTTGTGCCATCTACTGGTAAAGCAAGGCTTTCAAGATTCTAAATACATTAAATCTATGACAGAGCTATTTTATTTTAAATGTTTCTGTTTATGATAGACCTTACAAAAATGTACTAGTTCCTTGCAGACAAGCTCATACATATGCCCTGTCTAATAAAGAAGACTCTGTTCACATTGTCTGAGGATGATCAACAGCATAATATAGGACAATTTAATTCACAGGCAGCTTTACTTAGAGTGACATTATTAGGATTCTATTGAAAAGTCTCAATGGCACATATTTTTAAATGCATGCAGTAAGCCTGAATGCTGGATAAAACCTTTTTCTTATCTTTTTGCTTATGAACTGTGATGTTCATGTTACGACATCTGCAGACCTGCTCTATCACATCTGATGTACCCGTTTAACTTGGAATTGTTCAGGACCAAGGTGTTCACAGCTGAGGCTGCATTGCCCCTTTTGTACCAGGCACTGGCAAGATCTCACATTGGTATCCTGTGGTCAAACCTCAGTATTCATAGTCAAAAAGGCTGAATTCAAACTGTGACCAGCTTGCTCTGAAAAGGACATCCCTGAAGGATGGAGATGGCTTTACAGGAGAAGAACCCAAAGGACCTAGCTTGAATAGTGAAGCAAAATGAATAAATGGGACATGCTATCTCCTGCATCGAGGGGTCGAACTGAAGGAGAGAGAAGGAGAGAGAGTGAGTCTTTTTCAGCTTCAGGACAGTGTTGGCAAAATAACAAATGGGCGTCAGCTGGCCATGAATATATTTAGGTTGGAAATTAGAAGGCTTCTAACCATCAGAAGAAAGAGGTTCTGTGACAGCAAGCCAAGGGGAGCGGTAGGGGCAAGCAACCTAACTAGTTTTAAGATAGAACTTGGTAACTTAATGAAAGGGATTAAGAAACGTGGATGTCTACAACAGTAGAAAACTGGACTTGATGACCCAGGCAATCCCTTCCAGTCCTCTGTTCCCACGTTTCCCAGAATGTTCCTCTGCTTTGACTTCAACATGGTGCCCAGTTTCTGACAGCAGTAGATTTAGCTGCCTGTCAGGAGGCTCCAAATTACCAAAGAGCTCTGTCGATCCCAAACCCTCTCATTAGTTGGGATATGATTTGGTAGGAGTGGCCAATTGCCTTTTGTCTCTAAATCCTATGTTGCATTTGTCAGATCTGCCTTCTAAAGCTTTTAAACATAGTTTGCATTCATTTTTATTGTAGGCTGCAGGCAACTGCCGAATTAAAAGTGAATTGAGCAAAACCATCCATTTTTAAGTACAATAGCCAAGGGATCAACTAAGATGTAATTATCTATCATGTTTAACAAAATCGCCACAACACAAAAAAGGGAGTGGGGAAGTCACTGTAAGGATGATTTGCAATGTAAGTAACTTAGCAAAAGATGACAATTTATTTCTAAATGGCCTCATGTCGCTTTTAATTTGGGGTATGCTGCAATAGAAACGAGACACTAAAAAAGCTCATAGAACAGAGACATGACCTGGTATCTGTAGACATGGGATAGTTGCTGTTGTGTTTAAAAGGGGACTTGGGGGCTCTTGGTTGAGCCCCCAAACTTCTAGCTGTAATTCACAGAAGCAGCAAGCACTGGGTGACCTCTGAATAAAATAGCCCTGAGCCTCTCAAACTGAGCACTCGAAATTGTCAGTCCCTTTTTTAAAATGCAGTTCTAAAGTAAAGGTGCCATTACGTCCATCAGCTGATACTACCAAGAACAACCCTCTGCGGTTGTCTCTCTGGATGCTGATGTCTCTCTGGTTGCTGTTTCACCCTCTCCAGCTGCTGCCGAGACAGTTTGAGTATAATAAAGTACCTGTGCAGCACAGTGCTCAGGAAGCAACATGGAAGCGTGCGTGCCTGTGAGATCGTGTACAAAGGGCAGAGGAAACGTGACACGTGCAGCTCCCCAGGCACCTTGCTGGAATTCTGCACCTCCTGCTGCCTGCGATTAAGCACATGGCAAAAGATTTTTATGAGAATCCTCTGAGAACCATTTCATTTTGTTTTCCTGAAGTAGGAAAATGTCAAAGTTCTTGAACTAGTTCATTCTGATGTCCAAGTGAATCATATTTAAATCTGAAAATGTGGAAATACAAGAAAGCCAGCCTAGGATACTTTCAGATTATATTTAGCTGATCTTTCCCTTTTTGGAAAGATTTGCTGTTTGGAAACATTTAGTCTAGCTGGACTTTATTCGACAGCCAAAAAATACAGAGAGAACAATCAATCAGGCATCTCACAAAAACATTTCTCTGGTGTGTCCAGCTGTACTTTCCATAGAAGAGTGGAAAAATTTGGGAAAGAAAACTGTCTCGGGAGGAGGTCCTCTGCCAGTCACTATCACATGGGGATGTAAACTTACTGCTTACCTGTGTAAAGTGAGGGAGGTCAAGAAAGTTCCATGGAGCTTGGTGGGAAACCACTACAAGCAGAATTTGGACCATAACATCACTTTTTTGTTCAAAGGTGAGCCGCTCCGGGGCAAAAATAGAATGAGCATGTTAATGCCAGCCTGGTCTTAGCCTCTAGGGAACACTCCTGAGAAACAATGCAGATACATCTTTCTCTTTCTGACTAAGTAATTCTTCCCTCCATCGCACAAGCTGCAAAAAGCTTCAAAATCTCAACATTCCTTCCTGTTGGGTTTCTACTTCCAGCCCTTCGCGATCAACAAAGGAGGTGCCGCTGGGAAATATAACGTAGGCAACACCAGGCTGTAAGCGTGCTCCCAAATGGGTTTTCAAAAGGCTTTGGTAGCTCCGCCTGTTTTCCTCCAGGAGTGCAGGTGTACAGTATGCCGTTACTGTATAGCCCTGATTATATACAGTAAATCCTGAAGCAAGCTCTAAACTTTTCTCATTTGGATATATCAGCAGCTAAGTGACAGGTAAAAATTTCTACTGATGCACTTTATTGTTTCTTCTGATAGGCTGCCCAGAAAAATCACAGCTTCCTATTACTAGTTTGGATTGCTGACTGGTATTTTAGATGGCATTAATCTGAACTGCTGCTTTTTTTTCTTTTTCTTTTTTTTTTATTTAAGATGATGTCATCCACCAGCTTCTGTCAAGGGTCAACAGAAACTTAAAGAAACCTTAAACACTTTTACTTAGGACTTTACTTACCTCCACCTTGTTCCCTACTTCTCACTCTTAAAAAATAAACAAAAACCAACCAAGTGGGAAAACGAGACCACACGGCAACATGCTCAAACTTAAATACCAACACATACGAAACTATTTCAAGACTGAGCCTAATAAACCACACAATTAAGATTCTGTTTTTTCCAATGGCAGCAGAAGTGATGCCACTTCCTTAAACAGATTTCTAATTTCAAGATTTCAATTACTGCACCCTGCACCTTTTCTCAATTTTCTGGTCACTGATTTTCCTTTTTCCTTCTTCAGAAACGTTTTCTTTCTCTACTAAGCATTCTGTAGGACGACTTTTTTAATTTAAAATACCTTTGGTGATGAGATTCTGGAAAACACTTCGCCCATTTCATTGTAGTTTTCATACTGTACTTTGTGATTTTACTATCCAGACAGTTGTTACGTATCATTCTCTGCTTTATTTAAATTTTTTTTTCTACAGCTTAGATGTTGCTGATACTGGATAGTTTTCTTGGTCTTTAGTACCACAGTAACCTAGCAGACTGATGGTGCCACTTGCAAAATGGGCTGTACCAGAGATGCTTCAATGTGTACAGATCTTATGATTAGCAAAATCAATAAAAGAAACATACAGCTGTGATCCCCCTATATTTTGAATGCAATAATTTTAACTTAAGCCAGGGTAATTGGTAGTTAATACATATTTAAACCATTAGTTTCACTCCCACGCAATGATCACAGTAACAGCAGCTTCCCACTTGATAGCTTGCTTGCTTTTATGACTTCCATGGAATTGCAAAAACTAGCAAAAGTGTGTGGGTTGTTTTTTTTCTGTGAAAGAAACTCAAGAAGTTGTATTTCACAGACATTTTTCTGATGTCTCAGATGTTAACTTTAGGGTTTTTTTTATTCCACCACTAAATCAGTTTTTACCACTAATTCAATAACACTGCTTTTCACTTCAGACATTAAGAGCCTGCAATCTTGGACCACAGGCAAAGGATCAAAAGCAATTGGGTTGTCCCAGTTTAACAACTTACCACTCATCTACACTACCTGATCTTCTGCTCCTAACCCTTGGCATATGTGAGGAAAAACATAGTAGCTTCAATCTCATCGATACCAGCTCTAGACACTTTCTTTGGCAGATCTTTGTCTTAAAAGCAAAACAGAGAATCTGAAAAATCACAGAATGAGAGGAGAGACACTGTAGAGAATGTCACAATAATAAGAACATACCAATCAGTTCAGCAGTAGAAATAGAGTGGGATGCCTACTGTGAGCACCAACTATTTTCCAGGAGACACACAATTCCTGATGCAATGAAGCACCTTCCACCGTGGTACGTATTCTGATCTTTCACCACCATAATTGTTCAGGACATCCACAATCTTGTTGCAGAAAGAAAAAAAACACAACATTTTGGAGCCCCAACTCTGAGCACAATGTAGATTAATTTCATATCATAGTCAGGAACTTTATAAAATATTCACAGCATAATGTCAGTTCTCCTGATGGGAGCACAAGGTATTTTGAAGACAGCGTCATGAGCAAACCCCTCTTTCAGCATTTACTTTACTTAGACAATATCAGAACATCTCTGCATGCAGAGAGGAAACCTACTCAAAGTAAGAGCTTCACAGATACTGTTTAATAATTTCCTTCAACACACCATCTAACAGGGACAGTTTGTACTTGTAAATAGATGAAGCATCTGTTTTAACTGTATGTGAAGCAACAGCGACTGTGAGTGAGTGTAAGTCAATGGATTCCTGTTGCTTGATGGCACCTCCTATCAGTCTAATATGGACCTAAAAGTTAATGACATTCTGTAGCCTTATATGTTCTCGAGCCATGATTTAAATGGGCAGGAATACATCTGGAGTGTGAAGATGTGGTGAGGCTGTTCACCACATGGAGCAGAGGAACTTGACAAAACAAGGGCCCCACTTCCAAATCCATATTGATTCAAATAATCACACTAGGTTGAATGGACCCACTGAAGAGGTGAGTCAAAACTTCCAGATCAGGCTCCAGCTAATTAATTTCCAGTAATTTGGCTTGGCAGGCACTGCCGATCTCCAGCCAAATAAATGAGCAGCAGCAGTTCGTTGAGGCAGAGGGGAAGAGGTTAAGATTCCTAATTACCCAGAGAAAGTGCTTTTTTGCTCGGATTGTAGATTTACATAATGTTCAGTCAGCACTAAAGCAGAAAGCACTGGTACTGTAGTGTGCTATTTAGAGTGGGGTGCTGAGCTGCAGCCACCTCCCCCTGTAGCCACAGTATCTGCACAGTGTTTGCAATCACCAGTTCAAAGCACAGAAGGGCACTGAGCGCTCCTGTCTAGACAGGCTGCAAAAACAGATACAGCTGGGGGCTTGATGGCTGGGTTCCCTTTGGCGGGGTTTTACTGCTGGAGAAATCACACCGCTGTACGCTTCTGCCGCAGCGTAAGGAATGAAAAGTATACTCACCTTGATGTCAAAATACCTCAGTGAATAATACTGGCATCCTCATTCTGGCCAGCACAAAAAATTGGTGGTAAGGATGATAAAATGAGAGTCCAAAGTTCACCTGGGAGACTCATGCTCTAAATAGAGGGATTAAACAACATCACATTACACAGTGACAGGACTGAAGCTGTACATTGACAGATGACAAATATGACAGATCTGCTCTTTGCCTGCAGCATGTCTAAAGCCCAGGAAAACCCAATGGTTTCTACTAAATACACATGAAAAGTCAACAGCAGAACTATATGAACTCTAAAAATGCTGGCATGGCATTATTCACCTTCATTTCCCTTGAAAACTATGTTTGGAAGATGCAGTAATTTCCATCTGAACCTGATTTTAAGGAAACCTGGGTTTTTTCTGCTCATTTCCCATTTTCTCCCATATGTACCTGTATTTTGGGACCACACATGGTCCCTTTTTCCAGCAAATGGACAAAATGGGAAGAAGATAAAAACACTTTCATCTATTGCTATTGATTATCTTAAATCTGCAAATACTCAATGGGATTTAGGGGCAAAATTTTGCTCACAGTTTTACCCAAGAAGCTGCTTTTACCTTCAGAGAAATTACGGAAATATAACCTGGAGGAAATTTTTTCCCAGAGGTTAGCACTGAAAGTCTATTCGGGAGGTCTGTTTCTCAGCATTCCAGACCTCCTTATGGTTTCTGGAAAACTTGTATGTTATAGTTGTTAGAAAAATGACACAGAAAGTACCTGCCATGCTGTAAGACACAGTATAGCAGGTTTCTGATGAGAGTGTTTGCCAGTATGCTATGGTCAACAGATACTATGTGAAATCTGTTGCCTGTCATCCACATTTCCTTCATTCTTAAAAATCTAGTACCAGAAAATGGAGGGAACACCGCTCTTCCCAGAGATATTTTTACCCTAGCAATTAGGAACCCCTGTCTAATACAGATTTTGTGCCTCCACAGCATTCCACTTTCCTTTATATATAATTTAGGGTTATTTCCATTAAGTCACAGAAACAGAAATATTTTGAGGTTTAATTCACATGTTTATGAGGAGCAGCCAGCCATGGAGAGACATGTCTTGTGTAATGACAAATAAAAGCGCAGAGCAGAGCAGTGGCTGCCAGCAGGAAATGGAATTTGACAGATTTATACAAATGTCAGCACTTAAAAGTGGTGGGCAGTTAGTTTTGCACTGGTATTCCCTGTGCCAAGAAAGGAGGGGGTGTAAAATGCAACTACTCATATCTTGCTAGACAGTTGCAATGCTATCAGGCTCAGCACTGGGGACACCATGCTTGACCAATCTTGCAGCCTTCTATAATGGTGCATGAGGGGAGAGCGGTGCATGTTTTCCACCTCAAGTTCAGCAAGGCTTTTGACTGCCTCCCACAACATCTTCATGGGCACACTTGGGAAGCATGGGTTGGATGAGTGGTCAGTGAAGTAAATTGAGAACTGACAGAATGGCAGAGCCCAGAGGGTTGTGATAAGTGGTGCAGAGTCTAGTTTGAGGCCAGTAGCTGGCAGTGTGCCCCAGGGGTCAGTGCTTGTTCATCAGTGACCTGGATGCAGGGACAGAGTGTACCCTCAGCAAGTGGCCAACACACCAGAACACTGCTCTACCCTTCAGCCAGACCTGGACAGGCTGGAGGCTTTGGGCAGAGAGGAACTCAGTGAAATTCAACCAAAGCAACTGTAGAGTCCTGCAGACTAAGCCCAGGCACCAGTGCAGGTTAGGGGTTGTTCTGCTCTGCTCTGTTCTGGGAAGCAGCTCTGCAGAGAAGGACCTGGGAGTCCTGGTGAACAAGAAGTTTTCCATGAGCCAGCAAGTGTGCTCCCATGGTACAAGTGAAAAACCAAAGGGCAGACAGGCTGGATTTTTGGCACATAAAATGTTTCTGTCAACTGGATCTATAGGGATTGAGACACATATGTGGGTTTTGGAACTAAAGAGATAAATAGAAACCAAATGAACATTTGCAGAATGGAAAGGTAGGTCAGAAGAAATGGCTTTCAGAGAAGTATGTAGATCAGCATACAGCTAAAGTCCAGCAGCAGCCTTCCTGTATTAGAGATCCTGAGGCTACTTAGTAGCTGTCAACAAAATGGTTGGTGGGAGCTTGCCAAAGAGAGCTGCGTTCTGTTGCTGGAAAAAATCTTTCACAACTGAGCTTGGCATGGATGTCTGGGGCTGCCAGAAAGCAAGGGAGACTAGCTAAAATGCACACTTTTCATTGACCACAATTAGTATGAATGCACTTAAAATGAGGAATGTGAATACAAGCTACCATCAGCCCTGCACTTCGTCTTTAGGCACCACTGTCCATAGTTTAAGCACTGTCAGGGTAACACCCAAGGAAATGAACTGACAGATACACAGCAAAGCAGAACTCAGGGGAAAAAAGCTAGGTGACCCCATAGTACCAAATTCCTACCCTCCCTCGCTTGAGAAACATACGGTCTCTATTTCAGCTGGGAACAGGCAAATAGTGATAAGGATATGCAATTGTTACTGTGCGAGAACAGAACATTTTCTCTGCCAATATCCAGAGAGGACACTGACTGATAACTCAGACTTGGAGCCTCTGGTCATCACGGACTTCCACAGACACAGGCATGTTTTCAGAGATGGGCACGTGTTAGCCATCATCCCAGGACACAAACCTCATTCTTAGTGAAGGGGCAGCCAGAGTGCAGATGTCAGCAGAGGCTCCAGCCATTGACAGAGAAATGCCTTTTTTGTTCATTATATGAAATTGGGATGAAAAGTTAATTCTAGGCAGTTGAAAGCTTGCTTTCTCACTGATATATAAATAATCCCCTGAACTGTGCAATATTTCGAAATAGGCCATTTTCAAATGTCTGAAATACCAAGAAGGTTTTACATCCCTCAGTTTTATTCCTTTATGAAAGAATAGTCTCCACAGCTGACATAGGTGATAGTCCTCTAGCAGCTGCTCTGTTCATATTCCCTAACATGGGTGGAAATAAGCTTACCGGGAATAGTTTTTAAAAATACACAACACAATAGCTTCAGTTATAATGAACACTTGTAACCTGTTCCCTGGACACAATGGTTTAATTGGTATCATATGATATTGCTCTAGATTTAAAGTCTTTGAGATATACAAAGTGAATTATAGGTCATTTAAACAGAAGATGACTTTAGATTAGATCACTGGGGAAAACAAAAAAAACCCAAACCAAACCAACCAACCAACCAAAAAACTCAAAGATCTCCCCACCAGCCAAAACAAAGACCACCTATATAATGTGTATATACAACATGAACTTAATAAGAAAAAAATTTTTGGCTCTGTCTCACAAGCAAAGCAAATTGAAAATGTAACAGGATACTCCACTTACACTTGTCATGATCCTTTGCACACTGCAAGACTAGAATACAGCAACTTCTCTGCCTAGACAGAATAGCTTCCACTATTTCTAAGAGGAAATGTTCATTTCAGATTCCCATCTCAAGAACATCAATCTCCTAAACCCTTCTCCAAAACAAATTATTCACACATGACAGTCAATCAGAAGTACCCATTTTTCTTGCAGAATGTTCCAGACATGACTTCCAGGACCCAGCTACTCTCTTCCTGTTGGAAAAAGCTGAAGTCTTTTTTACCTTTTGGAAAGAAAGTTCTTCAGAATAGATTAGCAGGTTCTGGAAATCATCTCAAAAAGAGTTCTGAATGTTCTTTCTTGGTTCTTTTGACTGTACTCACAAGGAATGCCAAGTCCTCACTCAGAAATTGCTAAAGAACACTCTCAAAAAGAGGGCCATAAGCAACCATTCCAGGAACCGTATGAGCACAGATCCAAGTACATTATAATACTTCCAAAAACCGAAATTATTGTCATTTGTCTTTACTCTTGTTCTCACTTAAAGACCAGCATAACAATCAAGATTCAGGGGGTTCCTGACCTTAAGCTTGGATGTCTTTAAAAACTAGCTTCATTTCATCTGATTTCTATTCCCAGTTATTTTAAATGATTACTGTGAAATGAGGTGCCAAATGGATACCAGAAGATGCTTTAGTATAATTATATACCTAATAATCCATATGCTTTGCTAAATTTGCTGAAGGTTGGAAAGTAGTATGAAAATGAGCCCATATTTTTCCTTTCAAAGTTTCCAGGGCCTTTCTTCTTCTAATTCAGCAGAAAAAAGTACTAAAATATTTCTGCTGTAGTATTTGATATAAAAGAGGACAGATATACAAGAAACAGTGGAATTTGGTTAAAACCACAAATGGTAAAGCCCAGTCACAGTACAATAGGCAGCGGCTTCTAGTCATCACCATACTGAAGGAAACATTCACACTGATGACCTCACTCTGAATTAAAATAACCAGATCTATGAAATGCAACTTTCATTCTGTTAAACACGCTGTTCTCATCTGGAGCATTCTAGGCTGACTTAATTGCCTGGCTGAGGAATTTAGCATGATGTTTCCCAGATCCATACAAAGGGAGTTTCTCCCCCGTGAGTACTTCTGTGGCTGAACTGCAGAAATCAACCGAAGACCCTTCTCAGCACAACACTTCATACCTGCTCTGGTATTCCTGATACTAATAGGACTTAACTTTCTGGTTATACTTTGCTTTTGGTCTCAGCTAGAAAAAAGATTTTAAAATAAGCATGAGAATGGAATTTAGAGAGAAAAAGGAAATCTGCATTGATAATGGCAGATCTTTAAATCCTTAAGAAGCAAAAAATAAGAGGAGGAATAACTGTTTTTCATTTATAAAGCACTTCATTGTGCCAATATTTTTAGCCCTGAAACATCAGGTACAGCAGGCAACTAAATAGTACCATTGATGTTTAACACAATGTAGAAGTCTGAGCTGAAAGTAATTTGATCCACTGTTACTCTGGCAAACCATAACTAGAATTCAGAAGCTTCTGCCACAGCACGTCTTACTTAGACTCTTCTGATTTGGTGTTTTTTTGAAGCATAGCTGATTAGAACAGTAGGAAAATATAATGGTCTTAAGTTGGCATGCATATTCTTTTTAGACTAAGCAACAAATCCTACTTGGCACAGTAGAAAACAGAAGAAACAGTGGAGGGCTGGGCTGCCACTGGCTATATGATGATTTGGAGCAATTTCTCACAGAAAACTCAAATTTCATTGTTACCTGTAATAACAGTGTTAACCCAGATAATAGGCTCCTCTTTCAGCTTGGAGAAGAGAAGAC